>OZ005657.1:229315895-229698395 GCA_963930645.1 Salticus scenicus
ATTTTTATTATTATTATTATTGTTTCTTAATACATTACAATACATAACAAAGAAAAGAAATTTTAATATTTTTTATTTGAAGCCTTTAGAATGATTGTAAGTAAAATAATAGTCTTAATTTATCGTAAATGTTAATTGTCACCAAGGGATGAATTTATTAAAAAATTATCCATTAAGAAAAGTTCACTACTGCTTTTTGGTAAACTTTCAGTAAACATTCTATTAACATTCTTCATTTTAATTTATAAGATGTCTTTATTAATTAACATATAAAGCTAATTTTTAAGTGTATAAATTCGTAGAGAATATGCGTGATTCTCTAGAAACGTTACAATATGATGTTAGAGAAATATATCACAGGAACAGCTCGATCTCGACATAGAAATTTATTTATTTATTTTAAAGCAAAAAATTTTTTTAGTGTATTATCATGCATACATAAAAAAATACTTATTTACTACTTCCTATGCTTATTTACTACTTCCTATAAAAAATTTTTAATGACCGGACTGTCATTCTTCTGGCCTGTCCAAATAATTTTCTCAAACTTTATAATTTATTTAAGAATTTCACATCACACAACATTTAATAAATTAAATTACTAATAGTAAACTTATGTACTCAAAGGTGTAAAATAATATTATTTGAAACCATTTAATCATCTAACTTATCAAGGGATATGATTTTAAAGTTTGTCCCAAGGTTTTGATGTCACTCTGCAGCTCAGGGAATTTTTCAATAACTTTAGACAAAATGAAAGAATTTTTAGCCTGGTGTATAATAACATTATTTATTCTCACCATTTTGTCGGATTCATAGAGTGCTTTGATGATTTCATTCACCGCGCGTTTCTATAATAATTTTGAAGTTTAAAACATTTTACGCTGTCACTCTCCTGTACAACATGTCTGTTATATATAAAAGAAGTTTTCAAAAATAATACCTGTTTTAATATCTAATTAAGCTAGTATAATAGTAGATAAATATTCTTAAATGTAAATTTCGCTTTAGGCCTAAAAAGCAGGCTTTTTATAAGAAAAACGTCACACTTCTTCCGGGTATGCAAAAAATGTCACTCTCATGGCATAATTAGAATAGTTAAGCATGGTCAGATACTTTACATAGTTAAAGTGAGACCATTTTATTTTTCCCTTGTTAAGTGTCTCATAAAGAGTAAGTATACTTCTTCTTCTTCTTTTTTTTTTTTTTAAGAATTTATTGTTTGAAAATGTTAGGTTTGAGGAGATTTACCCATATGCACGTGAGGATAAGATATTAAGTACAAGTAAAAAGGATTTAAACTTGGAAGAACACAGCGTTAAATATAAAACTTAAACTTTAAACAAAAATTAAATATAATTCTCTTGCATCGAAAATAATATAAGTAGATGCGTGAAATTAAAAAAAAATAATGTTTTAATTAGTAAAAGACTTAAACATTTTTTTAAATTACTTAACTTTTTAAATTGCCTTTATGCTCAATTAAATATAAATTTAATTTAAATGTATGCTACCCTTGCCTTTTTCGTTTAGTTAATTGATTAATATATATACAATTTTATTTATATGTTAAATTTTTAAAATATATATTTCATAATCATTATTTCACATTCCTGTTTACATATAAAGAACACGCAAAATATAAATAATAGGGCGTTAAATGATTCTTTATGATCTGATATTAAAACTAGAATTTAATAATAATAAAAAATTATTACCATTGTAAATTTTTAATTTAAAGCCATCAAATTCTGAATCGAATGTTTCGTTTTTAGAAGAAAAGGCAAGCCAAGAAAAGACTGACCGAAAACAAGAGAAAAATACTCAGGGAAAAAATATGCATGCGTGCAGATATTTAAACGATGTTCGACAAACAGAAACAGTATAAACTTTAAAGATTTAGTCGTTAAAAACCTTTTTTGCGTCTTTCACTATGGAGCTTTTTTCTGCATTTTTTTTTTTTTTTTATTAAAATAATTTAACCTTAAGATCAAATTATTAGGAAATTATTGATAAAAATTTCAAGTGTGTTTCTAAATTTAGAAATATAAATTTAGTACATAACAGATCACAATATATATAAACTATTAAATTTTTCGTTCCTTATTTATGTTTATTTTATTTTATTTTATTTTTTTTTTTGTGTTATGCTATTTTGGTTACAATTAGGCTGTTATATTAATGAAAATGGTAGGGTATTTCCAAATAAAATGGTCATACGAGATAAAATACAATTACAAAAGAATTCTATTTGCATTTTAATTCCATTTTTAAGCTCCATATTTTAGCATTTTTAAAACTTAAAATGTCAGTCAGTTTCTCTTTCTCTCTCTCTCTCCTTCTCAATCTAAAACATATTATGTTATATTTTAAAATATTAAACCTTTAAACAAATAATCCTAATAATGTTTTTCATGCTCGCGGGAATCCAGGCTGGGATCCTATGTACAGGGATGGAAGAGTTTCACTTTTTCTGCCACCAGTATTTCCATGCAGAACTTTTATCATGATTCTACAGTTATTTTTGTGATTTTATAGGTCATATATATATATATATATATATAGGAAATTAATGGTGTCAAAAAAAAAAAAAAAAAAAAAAAAAAAAAACGCGGAATTCTTTTATCCCTGCTCACAATGACCCTGATGAAAACATTATTTCAGGCCTCTACCACCAAATAATGCTTAATAAGAAGTATAATATTAGCTTGTATATATATCATTGTCGCCATTTTATCAAAATGATGTGAACGTCAATATATAGGCATACTTCGTTCCATACTTTTTAAAAAAGTTTCTTAAAACTGTATAGTGATTTCCAGTCAACTATGAAATTCGTTAGTTAAATCTTCTTATTATTTCCACTAACATAAAAATGTAGACAAAAATTTTTAATTTACAATTAGAAAAATTCATATTAAAATTTAATTATTATATTTAATTTTAAATTAATTTTAAAAGAAACAAGTAATACAACCAAACATTTCAGAATTTAAAAAAAAAAAAAAAAAAAAAAAAAAGGGAAATAGAGTGCATAATATAAGTACAATAATTTACAGTTAATATTATTTATATTACGTTTGGAAAAAGAAATTATTTAATTACCATCGTTTAAAGAAAACTATGAAAATCTCTGCTTAATAACGTTTAAATGACATCAGACAGCGTTTAAGATATTATTTTAAATTCAGCAAATTTTGGTTGGCAATATAATGAATATTTTTATTAATATCCTTAATTTGTAAATGCAAAATGTCTATTTTAATTCACACATGAGGATAAGTACGTAAATTAAGAATAAGCAAGAAATTAAATGCATATGTTAAGTATAAGTACAGCTATGAATTACATTTGTAAGTACTTTAAAAATATAGATATATTTAGCAGTATCCTTCTATACTAGAAAATAAAAATATTATATATGTAAAATTTTATACATTGATTCTCTAATTGTTTTTATTTAACTTAATTTTTCGATGCAAAATTGGTACAAACTGGGTAATGGACAATAATGCAATATAAAACTCGATAACTTAAAAAGTAATTTTCTGGAAAATTAATAAAATAATAACACAAAAACAAAACATTTTTTTTTCTGTTTCTGTTTCTGTTTCTGTTTTTTTTTTTTTTTTTTTTTTTTTTTAATAACTGTAATAAAAACCTACACCGTTGATACTTTGACCGTAATTATATCATAATATTTAAATCTAATTTTGTAAAATAAATGTAATTAAAATTTAATAACTGGTGATTTCTACTTTATTTAGATTTTGAAACTTTATCTAAATCAAAGTAATATATATATATATATATATATATATATATTCTAAAATCGTGTATTTAACAGAAGTGGTTTCTGTACAATAGTGGATTTTTAGTATTGCAGAAAAAACTTTACTTAAACAGAAATTTTTAATTATAGAATTTTACAGCGATTTGCAGGCTCCGTTACCATTCAAGGAAGATTTCAATTTAAAAAATTCTGTACAGTACCAGTATCAAATGAAAATTAAAATTAAAATCAAAATGGAGTCAATAGCCATAAACAGAGATTAGTCAGAAAAAAAAAATAAATAAAAGAATAAAAAGAAAGAAATAAAGGTTGGTTGTCTTTGAAAGTTGCTGCACATTCATTTTTTGTACGTTAAGTCTTGTTAGACCGGGACCTATGGCTTAAAGTGTATTCCGAATTACTTCAAACGTCCATGCCTGAAATGGGATTCGAACCCAGCATGTAGAAACTGAAGGTCAGCGAATAAATAAATAAATTAATTAAAAAAGGAAGAGCACTTGTGTTGTACTCACACTTAAAAAAAAAAAAAATAGAAATAATAATTTTAATTTTGTGCGACTATTAACAACAATATTAACACACGTGTAAATCTGTTAATATATATATATTAATATTTTTTTTTTTTTTTTTTTTTTTTTTTTGTTGTTGTTGTTGTTTTGTTTTGTTTTTTAATTACTGTGTATACACAACATTTTAAAATGTAAAATTGAAATTTTATTATTTAAAATTTAATGTAAAAAAGTTTTACGTTCTTAAATGCGTAAGTATTCAGTACATTAAGTATAAAATAACGAAAGGTAAGGCAATACCAATATATAATTTTATTTGTGAATCTCATGAGCTGGTTACTCCATTTTTTGTCGATGTTTGTGACTCTTAAATTTGTAAAATTAACTCCTAATAGTTCCTGCTTTTTCCTTTTCCTTTTTTTCATTTCCATTTTCTTTCCCTATCCCCTCCCCCCTTTTTTTCCAAGATTGGAGGAATACATTAGAAGTTGTTTAATACATACATGGAATTCAAAACAGTGCTTTTCTATCTCTAGTTACTTATGATACTTATGTTGAATTAAATTAAAAATTACACTTAAAATATGAAATAACAAAACACGATTTTGAAAAATAAATAAATAAATAAAATAATAAATAAAATAATAATAATAATAATAATAAATAATAATAAAATAATAAATAAAATAATAATAAATAAATAAATAAATATATATATGACTTTTTGCCAGATTTTTTTTATATTTTATTCAAAAAAAAAAAAAAAAAAAAAAATTGCATTTAAAATCCGAAATGCAATTTCTTTTATAAAGCTTGTTTTAACTTCTCATTAAAAATACTAGCTATCTGAATGAACTCTATCGTCACAATATTTTGTGCGTTTTTCATAAACTGAATTTAGGACTGCTTAATTTCAATTGCACAAAGCGAGCCGGATCTAAAGACTGTACGTCGTTTCACTGCTTAATTAAAAAATATTATCCGAAGTAGTGTTTATGTAAATTCGCAATAAAAGTCTAAATCCTTTTGAATAAATATAGTGCCATTCCTAATATATAGTTATATATTTAATTTATTCAAATTTTAAGATAATACTTTTTCCCATTTTCTTTTAATTCATAAGAAAAAAATTTTGCATACGTAAACAGACTAGATTAATAATAATAATAATAATAATAATAATAATAATAATAATAATAATAAAGAAAAAGAAAGAAAGAAAAATTTTACAAAAATTTATTAATAGGAAAGAACGTATTTTCAAAAAATTAGATAATTCCTTTTCTACTAGTTTTATTGTTTATGTAATTTAAAATCCAGCTTAAATTTCTTTCACAAACACGCATAATTTTGTTTAATAATTTAGATCGAAAGCATTTGTAAGGAAAATTTATAACAATAATTTATATTACATCCATAGATTTGGAAAAAAAAAATGTATAACAAAGTAATTGTAGATCCGAAAATCATCCGGTAGATTCAAAAATCATAAAAGAAATTTCCGAAATAATAAAAATAACACATAATAATAAATGATTAAAAGGCATTAACTTATTATTTTTTAACTAGAAAATTTAACAAATAAGATACAGATATATATATATATAACTTGTATGCCTACATTTTACAGGATTTTCAATAATTTTTCTTCTTTTTCAAACGATCACTGTTCTTCATGTAATAAAATTTATTTTTGTGCGATGGCTGAAAACGTATTCATAATATTTTCTTTCTTAATTATTACGCTGCTATTGAGCGAATTGTTTGGAATGTTTTACCTCGTGTATTACTTGCAATAATCTGTACACTTTATCTTTTTTATACACTTACTTGGCTATTACTTAATTTATTGACTAAGCGTACTAATACACGACTTGTCTTTCTGCTATATGCGCAACTTGCTTGTATTATTGTTTTTAAAATCAAATTCCTTTTGTTTCAATTTCCTTTTCTTGCATAGATTTTTCATCATCTAGTATATTGCATATTATTGCAATAATTATTTGCATTATTCTCCATTTGATATCTTTTTTTTTTTTTTTTTTTTTTTTTTTGCGCAAAGTCTGAATCATTATATTTATATATACAAATTCTGAAAAGGTATTCATTATATATATATATTTCCTACCTCAAAAAATTTTTAATCTAAGAAAGAACTTTATTTGTTTCATATGTAAATGAAAGGAAAAGTATTATTAATAATTATTGCATAACTGGAGATGTGTAATAGTTAACACAGAATAGTACGTTTTAATTATGTTTTAATGTTTTATATTTATGTCCTTAGGATATTACTTAATAGAATTTGACTAAAATTAAATAAATTAAAAAATATCTTAAACAAATTAAACAATTATTTATATCATTGATACTCTGTAAGTTATAAATTTTAAAATATAGGTCTTCTTCAATTAGTTACGTAATGCTATCTAACAAATATTTTCTTATACGGGTGTTAGAATAGTTAATTTTTTATTTAATGTTTAAATCAAAGAATAAAAATAATTTATTTTAGGTAGCATTGATATTAGGTTGATTATTTGTACATTTTTTCTTAGAATATAAATTTATCTGCGTAAAGAAAAAAAATGTATGGAAATTTGTATTTTTAAAAGTATTCAGCATTATCACTTGCCTAAAAATATCTAATTATTTCATTGCAAAAAGATTACAAAGAAATTTGTTTACAATTTGTTTTATGAGTTCTTAAATACAAATTTAAAAGAATAAGAATTTGAGCGTTATGCTTACCGTGGACATACACACGCACACACACATATGTACAGTCGGCAGCAAAAGTAACCGAGCACTAGCAAAAATTCCTATGTAAAAAAAGTACACTTAATACAGTGTTGTTAAATGAATCTTTGTCGAATCCTGTTCTTAGTCAGTCTAAGAACATGATTCGACAAGGATTTATTTAACAAACTAGTATTAAGCGTACTTTTTTTACATAGGAATTTTTGCTAGTGCTCAGATACTTTTGCTGCTGACTGTATATACAACGTGTATTCAAAAATTACAAAATAATTTAAATAAAAAATTCCCCCCCTCTTTTTTTCCTATTTTTTTGCAATTTTTGCTCATAATCCAGTGATACAGTCGGTTAAGAATTATAGTAATTTAAAATGAAAGCAGAATTTAAAATCCATTAATGTTAGTACAAAATTTAAGTCTTCATATTAAATCTAAATTTCACGAGCGAAAACTTTTCATCAATAGTTTTGAAATTATAAAAAATGATTTCTCATATCAAATAATATATAAAGATTAAATAATAAAATATTTTAGTAATATAAAAGTTATATATCCTTACAAGATACACTAAAGTAATTAAGCTATTAAATCTTTCATTAATTATAAATTACTTTAAATTAATATTATATAGTTCTATGTTAGCAAATGAGGTGCATTTTCAATTTACTAACAAACGGACTGCCAACCTAATCCAGAGAATTGTTAGTACCGCCCCTTTTTCCACACCACTAAATTTTAGAGTACTTCTCTTCAAATGTATTTACGATGAATTAAGAAGAAAAATACTCTGAAATAAGACTGGTGTGGAAAAAGGGGCGGTACTAACAATCCTCCGGATTAGGTTGGCAGCTCTGAACAAGGCTTTATTCTGTTGTTAAAATTACGAATCCAGTTGTAATGAATATTACATGACCCTGCACACACATGGATTGTAAAACCTTCTAAAATTATGCTTCTTATTAGTCGTATAAAACTAGTGAAATTTATTAACGCTACCTATTTATTTGAAAATAATAATAATAATAATAACATTACTGTCAAAATTCGTTTATGAAAATAGTGGTAGAAAAAAACTCAAAAATCTTAATCCCTGATGACTTACAAATGGGAGCGTGTATAATTTTAATTAATCAATTTTCAAAATTATTTCTTTTATCCAACCAATTTCATTTAAATAATAATAAAAATAAAAATAAGTTTGACAATTTTAAAATACGATTTTTAAAGTACGATTTTCATTTTTTACGAAATAAAACACATTTTTTTTAGAAAATAATTTTCCTCACTGGTGAATCTGCAAGAAAGCTTTGAGATTTCCTATTTAATTAATAGATATTAAAAGATTATTATATCTCAAATGAGATAAGTTTAATTCAGACAGTTGCGAAAATAATTTGACATCTTATTTCCAATTCTTATAAATAGATTATTATAGATTAACAAGCATACAAATATCGATAATAATAATAAAAAATGTTAAAAAATTATGCGAATAATAAATATTGTTTTACATGTTACATGTTATCGGATAATAAAAATTGTTTTACTTATTAAAAGTTTTTTTGGAGTTCAACTTTTTTTTTTTTCTTTCCCAGAAAGTTATTCCTGAATAAATCGTTCGTAATTTTTCTTAATTGCAAATCCGTGTTAATAAATACATTTTGTACATTGTAAGCAATTTTATCTAAAAATATAAAAACCAATATTTTGCTAAAAATAAATAAATAAATAAAAATTAAATTAGCAGCAAATTTTTGAAGAGCTTTTATAGACAAAGTTTAAAAGCGAATAAAATATGATAAAATAAAATAAAATGAGTATTAATTGAAAAATATTGAAAATAAAATTCACTGTTTACTGTTTTAATTAATCCTTAAAAAATTCATACTCTGTACTTTTAACAAATAACATTATTTTCTCATAAAAAAATAATAATTTTATCAACTAATATTTTCCAAAAAAAAAAAAAATAATAATAATAATAATTTTATCAACTAATATTTTCCAAAAAAAAAAAAATAATAATAATTTTATGAACTAATATTTTCCAAAAAATAATAATAATAATAATAATTTTATCAACTAACATTTTCCAAAAAAAAAAAAAAAAAAAAAAATCCAAACAATTACATGAGTGTTAAAAATTAACAAATAATTTTTTAATTAATTTTTATTATTTTATATATATATATATATATATATATATATATATATATTACAGATTTATAAGCACCTGCCAGATTTGCAGGTGTCATAAACGGCTTTCTAACCAAAATTTATTCGCCCAAGTATAGGTAGCATGATAATTATCATAGTCTCTTATACTTCTGAAAATAGGTAATTTTATGATATTTATTATTATTGTTTTATTTATCTATTTATTTATGTATTTATTGTAGTCAAAAACACAACTTGAGAAAGGGTTTAGATTTCTTTCTGTAGCAGAAAAAAATTTAAACCCAAGAGGTAAGGGAATTTATGTTTGGAAGTTTTATTATGTCCATTCCCTCATACTTCGTGTACTAAACTTACGTAAAAACTTTATACTGCTTTGTATTGTACACCTGAATATGTACGTACGTTGAGTAATAAATAAATAAACTGGCTAATTTTTCCAGAGAAAAAAAAATATATCTTACGAAGCAGAGGTTTTGTCACCATAATTTCTTATTATTAGTGTATATATATAAATATTTATGCATGTGAGCATATACACTTGTAATTTATATCCAATTTCTGTAAGAAGTATCACACAATTTCATATGACGATTATGTAACTTGACATTTTACATGACAAACACCTCAGTAGAAAATTTCCATTCTTATGTCAAAATAATCAATTTTTATGTTGGTTTGTTAATTGCTAGTTAATGTTAAAACATGAATGATTTATTATTTTAAAATTTTAAATCATCCTGATCTTTATTATAATCATTAGTAGTAGCCTGGCAACAAATATGCAAACGTTTCAAGTGATTTCATATAATAGAAATGTATATCATCATAGAAAATTCCTATTTAGTTAAAAAAATATTTTCTTTTAATGTTAAAATAAGATAAAATATAATGCTCTGATTACAGTAGCACTGTGATTGAATTATACTGCATATGCATTTCTTAATCATCAGTTGTATTATTACTCCAAATGAATTAGTGTAAATATTTATTTTTTAATCATTAGTTGCATTACTGCATTTAAATTAACTCGTCATTATTATTATTTTTTTTTTTTTTTTTATTCATACCATCTTTCAAAGAAACAAATGGAAAGTTTATCGCCTAAGTTTGCTCCCAAAGTATAACTTGTTGCATGTCTGAATTCTTTCAAATCTTTTGTTGAACTCACTTTTATCAATAAATTAAAAATGACCATCATTTAAATTTGCGTCGAATATATATATATATATATATATATACATATTATATATAGTTATGGTGCAAGAATACATAAATAAAGTCCTATAACATTTTAATTAATGCAGTATTTGTTCAAGTTCAAATATTCAAATATTTTATTAACAATTTCAGTGATTTTCATTATATTATTTAGGATGACCATAGGTCCTAAAATTGCTTCTCTAAGTTTTGAAAAACTATAGCAAGAAAATTATTTATTATAATTGCAAATAATAAGTAAATGAAGACATTTTAGTCTTCATTTACTTATTATTACTTGATTTCAGTGATTGTCCTTATATTATTTAGTGTGACTATATGTCCTGAAATCGTTTCTTTAAGTTTTGAAAAACTGTAGCAAGAAAATTATTTATCATAATTGCAAATAATAAGTAAATAGAGATTTTTTAATCTTGATTTACTTAGCATAAACCAAATTTTCGTAATTTCGCAATTGTAATATTTTTATTGCTAATATACTCTAATATGGTCACTATAATATTAATTTAAAATGATATGTTCTAAACATTCCTTTAACCGTTAAAAATACATTAAGTTACTGACTTTAAAAAAGATTTTAGATACAAATGTCCGGCATTAATTAATTTCTAATTAATCTCAGAAGTGAGATAAATGACCTATCAATGTTAAATATAGTTTGAAATAAGGTAATGTCTAAAAATCTGCCTACAATAAATAAATAAATAAATATATAAATAATAATAACAATAATATGAAATAATAATATAATAATTAAATTCATAAACGTAATATATACATACTTTTTAAACTACAAGACAGCCCCCTACTCTTTAAAAACTATTTATAAATTATATTCTTCGTGTTTGCAAGAAAAATTTTAAAAAGTGTCAACAAATCGTTTAGAAATTGAAGGTGTCGGTGGATAATCAATATTTTTATTTATTTATTTATTTATTTATTTATTTATTTATTTTTAAGAACTAATATGCTTTAATAAAACGTAAATTAGTACTTGAAAATCAATTAAAACTTTCATTAATTTATTTAATAAATCAGACTAATTATTCTTTACGCACGTGAGAGATTGTTTTGACAACTAGTTTCTATCACGGAAAAGGGAAAAGAGCAATTTACCTGAATAAGGCAGCGTGAAATCTTTTTATTGACAAGGCACCGTGGAATGCAAGGGACCGCTTTTCTTCGCCGGCCGGCATAGGAACATAGTTTGTACACAAAGATACTACTTCACTAAAATCAAATTGCGTAACATCATGAAGTTATGGCTCGGAAATAACGGACTCAATGTGCTTGGATTGGAGGCTTAGCGCGGAACTGACATCTTGTTGGTTACGGCCTACACTGCTACTTCAGGGTTGCCACAAGCATAAGTTCGCCAATTTCTAAAGGTGTAGTTCGCCAATATTGGCAACCATGATTAAAAAGGTAATTCTGTGTTTTAATTTAATGGTTAATGTATAGAAGATAGATTGTGTCCTTTTCGGCATTTTCATTATTCATTTGGGATGTTTGTGGAGTTAAATATTCTTTTTTTTTTTTTTTTTTTTTAAGCCACATAATTTATAAATTATTCCCTTTCCTCCCCGAAAAAATCAATTCCTTTATAATTTTCAAGATATTGGTAAACACATATATCATAAGCGCATTACTATTGTTTATATATATATATATATATATATGGTATAAAGTTTATAAATGCAACAGATGAAAAAGTCTCTTATTTACGTGAGCGGAAAGAACTGTTTAATGTGCCTATAACAAAAAAAGAATAAGAACTTTCTCAAGGCCTGATTATCACAAGGGCACGCGGGGCATGTGCCCTAGGCCCTGAGTAACAAGGAGCCCTAAAACCCATTTCTTGGATATTTTACTAGAAAAATTCTGCCCCAATGCAAAATACTGTAACCGAAAAAAAATTTAAGTGCGAGGAGGGGCCACGAAATAGTACGTATGCCCCGGGCCTCACATAAAGCTGATCGGGCCCCAAACCTTCTAAACAAGAGTTATAAATTGCGAAATCAAGTTATGTATTTCCTGGTCCAATGAATAAGAACATTTGCACATTTTACAACGTTCTTATTCTTTAACATTTGAAAAAATCACAACCTTTAAAATGTTTCTTGTTTTTCAAAAATTATTATTGTTATTATTATTATTATTTTATGTTTACTATTTCATTTTAAAGCTGTGGAGTGCGAAAAGAGCATTTTTTCTCATTATAACTTCAAAATTAAATAATAAAAATTTACTTTCTAGATATTATACACTAATGTTTATTATTATATAATACTAGTATAAAGTCTCCCATGGAAAGTCCGGTATTTTGCCAATTTTAATGTAAAAATTATGAAATAATGCGATTTTCTGCATTTCAGAATCGGCTAAAAAATAAAAATATATACTAATCATTTACGCAAAGGTGCACGAAATTATCCAAAAAATGTCCCAGTCAAAAATTAATTTAAATTGATAATTAAAATTCATCAGTAATTAATCCAAATTTTGCAAAGACAAATATTATAATTGACTTCGATAATTTTTTTTTTTATTTTATTGTAGAGAGGGGGGGGGGGAGTAGATCATTTCACGTTTAATATATACATGTATAGTAATTTATCCAAATGTTACGCAGAAAAATATTATAATTTACTTTGATAATTTTTTTATTTTAGTGTAGAGAGGGAGAAAAAAAGTAAATCATTTCACATTTAATATGTGCATGTATAGTAATTTATAAAAATGTTACACAAACAACTATTATAATTTACTCTGATAATTTTTTAATTTTAGCGTAGAGAGGGAAATGAAAAGTAAATTATTTCACAGTTCCTTCTTTTCTACTATATTACCTTGAAAGATACTTCTTTTATATGTTTTCAACACGTTTTGTAATGTAATAAGTTTTAAAATTAGGTACAAGTAATTTTATTAAATTTCTTATAAATTTAAATTAATATGACTATTTAAATACGTTAAAATCATTAAACCTATTCAAGTTAACTAGTTACCTAATTGGCCTTTGTGGGGTTTTTTGTGGTGAATTATTCAACTGTTTAGTTTTTTTTTTTTTTTTTTTTTTTTTTTTTTTTTTTTTCATTATACTCATGAAAAAATATATATATGTTTACATTTAAAAAATTAAAATTGTTGCATTTTCGCAAATATTTTGAATGTAATTGTAAATTTTACCTAATATCCTTGTTAATTTAATACCATTTTTCTGGTCTATGGTAAAAATGTTTTCATTAACATTATAAATATTTGATTTACATATATTTTATTTTTTTCCGAGTCAAGGCTAGTAATAAATTATTTTTAATATATACTATATATATATATATATATTCAGAATCTGAAAATCAATTACGAAAAATCTTAATCTAAAGAAAGCTAAAACGAAAATTTTATGTATCAATGCGCAAGATGCAGCAAAAGGAAATATACAATTCATTAAATATGAAAATAAATTGAGAAATGAATGGTAATTTCAAAATACGTGAAGATCTTCACCAGGGAATTAAAAAAAAAAATGAGAAGTTATATATATATATATATATACACGGTTAATATTTTTTCTGGTGTAATTATAGTTGTTAATAACATTAATTAGTTAAATTAGTTAAATGAATATGAAGGTTATCGTTATGTATATGGTAATTTATTTATATATTTTTATTTACTTATTTATTTATTTTCTAGGTTCAGGAGTTTTGCGAGTTTTTATTTATTTATTTATTTATTTATTTTTTAATCCAATCCATAATCCATAGCATGTAGTGATTTAAATGTATATAATAAATCCATTAAATTCGTGGAATTTTATACATCATATTGATATAGGGAATAAAAACATCAATATTATCAATTTGTTATATGTGTGTGTGTGTGTTATTGGGTTGTTCGATAAATAATGTCGTTTTTTAAAACCTTCGCTTCTAAAAACTACGGCTTCTTCGAACGTGTAATTTTTCAACTTACCGAAAGAAGGCAAAAGGTCATAGAACAAAATGGTCAATATATCATTGATTAATGTTTGTTGTTGATATAAATAAATTCACTATGAAAAACATGAAATAAAAACGACATTATTTATCGAACAACCCAATAATTTTATTTTATTTAATTTTTTATATTTTCATGATTGAAATTTTCTCTTTTTATTAAATATAAAATGTCAGTTTTTTCACTTTTTGCATTAAAGTACCTCGCCAAAGTTCATTCACGTTAAATTTAATTTCTAAAGTGAGATAATAGTCAAATGCAATTTTAGAAACCATAATTATTATTTTTTTTCTTTTTATTCCCTTTCGCGTTAAGTTACGCAACATTTTAAAAAGAAATGTTTTGAAATAGGAAATATATATATAATCTCTTTCATATTATAAATTCGAAAGAAGTTGTATGTACCAATCAAAAGAATTTTTTTCGCATGAGCAAAAACAACGCGAAATTCCACTGCAAAAAATTCTTTTATAATAAAAAAAAATATGATATAACGAAAATTACTTTTTTATGTTTCATTTTTTATTTATTTGAAAATCTCAGTTATAGATATTTTTATCAGCACATTTATCGTCAGATATGTGTGTATGTGTAAGAAAGAGATCAAATATAAATTATTTTTTGTAGGCTTAAAATCGGCTTTATATTTGGATAAAAAGCGTTGTTACTTCTTATATTTTATTTATTTCATGTTCATGAAAGGTGATTAAAACACAGTGTGCAGTCGGCAACAAAATTATCCAAGCGCTAGCAATAAATAATTCGCATACAAAGAATATGCATCTGATACTGTTTTTTAAGCAAATATTTGTCTATTTATGATCTTAGTCTTTATGCTCTTTTAAAAATGTAAGTTGATGATAAAAATTAGCGATTAAAGTAAAAAGAAAAAGAAAAAAAATTAAAATTGTGGATGTGTGCTTCAATAATTTTGTTACCGATAGTATGGTCATGTAACAATTTATAAAACAAATGTTTCTCTTTATACAGTAAAGCACCGTTTATACGTCTTTCAAGGGACTGACGTAAAAGGACGTATAAATAAAAAGACGCATAATCGAAATTTTAATAATAACACTTTGATTAATAAAAATCGAATGGCACTTAAGCAAAATTGATGTGACAGTACTAATTAATAAAGTTTCTTACGTTAGTAAATGTATATTATTTAAGACAATAATTAATTAAGAAAAAAAAAAAGATTTAGTATAAAAAATGAGAAAAATCATACCATTAATGCATGACTAGGTACTAATTATCTATATCATATATTGAGCATTATATTACATTTCTCAAGAGCTATATGAAGACATTTTGAATATAAATTATATATATTGCGTATCTTTAATAATAAGCATACGATTTATGTCCATACAGATAGATATTTAATAACATTAAAAATCTTTAATATTCATCTGATTTGGTGCTTGCCTAATTGTGTGATGCTCTTATTAAAAATTCTACTGCGAATTCAATTGATTCTTTGATCAGTATTCTTCGATCTTTCTTGTATCCCTCCATTTAAGCTGCTTTCTAGGAAAAATCAGTTTTATTCAGAATGGAAAATAATGACAGGTGGAGAAATTTTGCGAATTTTAGTAAAGTGGAAAAGACGTATAATCGATATTAGCGGCGTACAAACGAAGAATTTTTGCATTTAAATGAATTGGAAGGAATCGGGACTTCATTAAAAGGACGTATAAATGTAAAAGACGTATAAACGAGAGATGTATAAACGGTGCTTTACTGTATTATGTTATAATTTAAACTAATTACTATTATATTATATATAGGCTTGTTGCATTTACTTTGTATTACTATGCAAACTTTCTTTTTCCAATAAAATTTCAGTTTCTTACTTTTTGAGTTGTCAACTATTCTTAAAATTCTAATCAGTGAATTTCCTTGTTGCTTCGTGGTTTCATTGTTATTCATCTGCTTTGAAATTTTGCTTTTTTAAATCCATATGACTCCTATTCTGGTCGTGGCAGGCTGGGTGAGTGTTGCCGGCGTGAAACTAGTTTAACCCCACAGGCAAGTCACTAGTCTTGCCGCCTGCCTCTTTCCTTCCTATCTTAAGTTTCTTAAATTATTTTTTCATAAATTTTGATTAAGTTTATGGTTTTAAGTTGAGATATGTAGTGTTACTTTATGGATTCGTTTGTTTTGCAGGCTGTTAATTAATAAATCTGGTTTCTTTACATTAGTGTATTTCATCCACTGATAATTTTTTTTAAAATCTTATTGCTCATTGGTGTTTCAGTGATCTTATATCTGTTGCTTGGCTTCTACTATGCTTAATAGATCATCATTATATATATATATATATATATATATATAAATTTCTCCAGAATATATTTAAAAATCATCTCACTTTTTTTTTTTTTTTTTTTTTCAAAATATAATTTCATTTATATATAGTTTCAATTTTATAAACCTTTGAAAAAACAAAGATTAACGTTATTTTTAAAATATGTTATTATATACGTTTCAGTGTTCCGTATTCTGCAAATAATTTTCTGAACGAGATCTCATAATGAATGAGTTAACGTATAAATGTTCATATTCGGTTACATTGTCAATGCAAAATTGTGTTTAAATACATTGAATTATATTGCAAGTTAATATTAGTTAATTAGTATTTTAAATGCGTAAATGCAAAGAACGTAAAAGTTTCTCATGTAATATTAACATACATGCTTTATATATAATTTATTTTTAATGATTTTATGCTAATATATCATACATCCCAAACATTTTGTTTTTCCTTCATTTTTTACTTGTTCCCTTTTAGTTTCGGAAAATACTTATTGTGTAACACGTTCCTTTGCAATCCTGAAGTTTGAAGATAATTCGTCAGGATTTTTTTGACATGTTTAACAAAACGTGTGGAAATGAAAATATGCAATCATTTAACGAAGGTTAATATACAATAATATCCTTTACTGAGAATAAGAGTCGAGTTCTACAATAAAAACCTACTTTACTTTTCTTAGAGACATTTAATATCTTTGATTCTATTAAACATAGTGCTAATAGTGCGTTTGGAATCGCACTCTGCGAGTAGTTTTGGATCATTATCTAAAATTATTTATATCGTATATACTCTCACCATTTTCATTGTATCCTTGAATGCTAAAAAATGGACAAATATAAAACAGCATATTACCGTTTTCAAATATCATTTATGGCTTGCTTTTTCGTCTGACAAAGGTTTAATTATTTTCTTTTCTGAAACTATTGTTATTCGGGCATTTTACGGTGGGTATATAAATAGTTAAAATTATACACCATTCAACTTTTTTTCCCCCTTATACTGCAATATGTTTCTTTTACTACATATCATTAAAACTCATAAAGTATTAATTATGAAGTAATCGAATTATATATTTAAAGCGATCTGCTCAAAACAAGCGAACTACTTTACTATATACACTGTAAAAAATTTTGGTTCAACGTTGAACCAAAATATGGTTCAATGCTGGGTGCATCCATATGATGGTAAAACCTGTCTCCATAACATGGTACTTGCTTTGAGCCATACTTTGGAACTACGTTGAACCATGTTTTGGGAAAAGGTTGAACCATATTTTCAGAAAAGCAAGAACCTTGTTTTGAGAAAATGTTGAACCACATTTTCAGAAAAGGAAGAACCATGTTTTGGGAAAAGATTGAACCATATTTTCAGAAAAGGAAGAACCAAGTTTTGGGAAAAAGTGTAACCATAATTTGGAACTACATTGAATCATGTTTAGGGAAAAGGTAAAGCCATAATTAGGAATTATTAGAAGCTTTACACTACGGTGGTGGCAATATATGATCACTTTAATCTATTTCTTTCCAAGTCCATATTCTTTTAATTTATTCCCTCGCTATTTTTGTTTCTGAAACCAAACTTTAACCACAAGTATATTTCAGTTATAATAATTAAATAGGAAAATTTCCACAGTGAAAAATGTTGACAACAAAACAAGATTAATGCATAATTTAAGTGGCATAAAATTAGTTTTAAAAACCAGAATAGAACAAATCTTAATTTAAACTTGTGATTAGCAGCAACTCGGTTAAGCTAAACTGTTTTGTGATAAATATAATTACAATCAAACCTCATTAATACATCACTTTTGGGACTTCTGAAAAACTGTGTTAAGCGGTTTGACTTGTTATGCGGAGTTAAAGGAATTTTGGGACTAAGAAAAAGGGGTGTCTTATGTGCAGAGTGATGTATTAACGAGGTTTGACTGTGCAACTATAAATAGAGTAAACTCTTACATATTAGCATGTATTAAAATTTAAACTAGTTTCCACCGTGTTAATTTAAATAGAACCATAATTATTTTTTTAAAGATCAATAACCAAATAAAAGTTAAATAACATAAACAGGGATCTTTTTGATATTCCCTGACTTTTGTAGGTCATTTTGGTGGTGAAATTGGTGCTAAAATGTTTATTAAATATGGGTGTATATCGGCCGATAGGTGGCACTGCTATAAATGTCTATAATTTTCCACATTGCTGTATCTCAACACCTATTACTTAAAATTACACTAAACAGTAGGTATATTTAAAACATTTGTTGTGAGAAGCTATGTTAATTAAATTTTTTGTGCATTTAATTAATAGGTGGCACGTGGTACTGTACTGTTATTTAAACTGATATAGGAAAAAAATTTGTAATGGATACAACGTACTAGAATGATAAATTTTACATGAAATTTCATAAGTCTTAAATAAGGAGAACATATTTTAAGGATTAAAATAATTTTAAGCACTGCTAAAAAATAAAATAAAATAAAATAAAATAAAATATTGCACATTCCCCTTTTACAATTCAGAACACATATATTTACAATATTTTCAGGATTATAGTATAAATGCATATTAATCTAAATTGCCTAAATTGTTTTAACAGACATTGTACATTGACTAATCTGTTTATCCAAAAATTTTGCTTCATCTCTTAAATGTGCTTGATTATCATTACTATTATTTCCAATAAAATTGTTAATGCAGTTACTGATAGAAAATTTAATCAATGTAAACAGAAATTAAAATTTGCAATTAAAAGAAAATCAAATGGCTATAATTTTAACAACAACAACAACAATAACAATAAATAAAATCTAAACTAAAATTGGGAGTGTTAGGTTGCTTGCTCTCTTCACAAAATTTAAATTCATAAACAAGCATTTCAAAAACATTTTGTTTAAGTAAATGATTAATTCAAATTTTTGTATGCCTAAAACCTGTTTTCAATATTGTATGAAATTACTGCATATGCACACACTTAGTTCAATAAAACATTGGTAGCTTAATATTATATATTTTTATATTAAACAGGAAATCGGTTGACTGCTAATGCTAAAGTTTAAAGCTTTGCTCGATATCTTTTTCTTTTTTTTTTTTTTTACAAAAACAGTAGAAATTTACATGAGTATTTATTAATTAAAAAAAGTGTACCAAAATTTTAAACCTAGATCCACACCAAAAATTAAAGAAGAAAATACAAAATTAAAGAAGAAAATAATAATAATAAAACACTCACTTCATTACTAGCTTCTTCAACTTGGAAATACTAGCAGGTACAAAACCCAAAGCCAAAGAATATTAAAACTTTGAGCTTTTAAGGATTGTACCAGCTTGCAAGTGGTAAGTAAAATATCATTTACCTTTCAGGACTACAATGAAACTAAAAGTAGTTTCAGGCTGTGTTTAATCCATTATGATTTCACAGAAAATTTACACATCACTTTTAACAGGATAGATAATAACGACAACGGTCAACGACAAATGACAACTTCATTCAATTTCAAAATGGTGCGCGCCATGACGCTTTTGAGGTTTGCCACAGTATACTTGGCGATTTCGCAGATGGAGCGGGGAAAAACGTATCAATTGTGCAAAGCTTTCGTTAGTTACGGTTTCCGTAGCCTTCCTTTCTTATCTATTAGAAGTTCTTTGCCTGAAATATCTTTCTGAAACTACCTGAAACTTTCACAAAAACTCACCGTAAGCACCAACAAGAACAAGTCGTCTCGTCATAAGTCACGTGAGCAGCGGAGCAGGCTTCTGAGCGAGCATGCGCAAAGCGGTGTTCTGGACTAAAGGTATTCCCATGGGTTGGTTCAACTTTGAACCATGTTGAAAGTTGAACCATGATCACATTTTTCGAGAAAGCAAGTGTTCCATTGTTTGGAATTTTCTCTTAGCTAGACCCATTCGCTGGTTCAACATTGAACGGAAATTTTTAAGAGTGTACGAATCACAAATATCAGAGAGCATATTGAAGCAGCAACAAGGTATATACTTTAATCTACATTTCTTGAAAAGTTCCTGTTTGAACGGGTTCTGATAGCTCAAGGGGTAAAAAGAATAAATTTACTGTTTCGTACTGAAATTTACGGCTTTTAACAACTAAGAAGAGAGGGGGAAAAAAAAAAAAAAAAAAAAGGGACAGAGTAAGCTTCTCACATACATGTGCTTTTCTATGGGAAATAAGAAGTTATAATCTTTTCGCGTTACTTTTGGTTAAGTGTATATCGCAAATTATATACTTATATTTCCAAATCTATTTTGCCCACTCGTTTCTTATTTATTGACAATTTGTAATTTATCACTCTATTTTTAAATCAGTTCTTTATTTGTTATGCAAGATTTTATGGATAATAATCAAGTTAGTTTTGTAGATTTTTTTTTTTTTTTTTAATCATTAATAAAACTTTTACTGGATATATCTATACGTTTTTGGTTCTTGCGGATAAAGATAAAATTTCATCATATGTTTTCTTGAATGCTACAGTGGGCCATTTGGTGCCAGCACTTATTCTTGTAAATTTACAATACTGTGCCGTAACTTGTTTATGCTTTGTGCTTTAAATATATCTACATTTTTGGTTCTTACAGATAATGATAAAATTTCATCATGCGTTTTCTTGAATACTACAATCATTTAAACAATATGTATATATATATATATATATATATATATATATATATATATATATATATAAATTCCCTATCTTTCTCAAACAAGTTCACCAGCTTTTGTCTTTTATTTCCATTATTAATAAATAAACTTGTTTGTGTTACATGAACCTTAATATTACAATTATTTTAAAGTCAGCAAAAATTCTTGAAAACCTATTCCTTATGATAAGCAATTATTTTAAAGTAATTTTCTGATAAATTCTACAAAATTAACACTTAAAAAAAAATATTTTGATTCTTGAACACAAAACTTCAGAATTTGTTCTATAATTATCATTAAAAAAATATTATGTATTGAGAAATAAAACATACCGTCTACATCTAGAGCAAAGAAGTAGTCATTTTACGAATACCTAAACTAGAAATATAGATTTTTCGACTTATGCGTATAACGTAAAAAAATAAACAGAATAGACGAAATGATCAAGAATTTCTAGTCTACACATTTCGTGATGGTGAAACAATATTCCACACACACACACACACACACACACACACATATATATATAATGTATATGTGCGATGCGTGTGTGTTTATATAATATGGTTCAATCATATGCAATGCGGTCCGCTGAATTAAAATACTTTTCCTATGCGGTCCACACTGTAAAAAAATGTTGTAATTTTTCCTGCACTTTCTGCGGTATATTTTCAAGTATTTATGCTGTGAAATAAATTCAAGCACTAAATGCTGTAAAATCGACTTCCTGTGGACTTTAGACAGGAACATCTGCTTGTGGAAGCATAACATCTGCGTCTCTGAACTCAGATGCAGATGAACCATGAACGAGGAATGAACAACGTGAAGAGCATGGAATGAAGAATGTCCATTCATCAGAAAGGTTAGTTTTTAATTTTTATATTAATATTTTGTATTGATTAATTAAAATTTCGTTAAAACGCATTAGTTGTAAACATTGTAGCATGTCTAGTTCATGACATCTATAATCTTTCTTTTAACGATTTACAATTATTAAAAAAAAATGTTTCTTATTAATCATTCAGTATAGTCATTTTAAAGGTTTTTCATACAATTACATTTATCAAGTTATATGCTGGCCAAGGAAGTGCTAAATGCACTTTTTTATATGAACAGATTTATTTTAACGTGTATAAACTTGCACTCATGAAATTCAACAAAAAATATTAATTATTTATTAAGCAATTTATCATAACAAATTGAATATGTTTATGATTACAAATTAATTTTTAACTCATTTAATGGTTTTTTCTGCACTTTCCCTACTATCGATACACTTGTTTGAGTTTTTGAGTGCTTCGAAATAATTATTCAGATAATGAAAAATTAGTAATATTAGGTAATACAGCAAATAATTAAACATATTTAAAAACAATATTAATGTAATACAAGCAAATAAAACGACTTTTACATGAGCGCGTCAATTTTAGGTACCTCTGGTGATAGAGTATTTATGAACACGCTAGTGTTCTAGGGTTAAAAGAATATTTTCTTAACTTGAACTTGAAATGTATTCCCTTTGACTTCAAGATAAATAATATAACAAGTATAAAAACATAGTCCTTAAGATATCATTTGACTTTTTTTTTTTAATAGCAAAGAATGTTCGCATGACAGTATGATGTACATAGTTTATTTTAAAAATTTAAAGAGGTATATTTCTGGGGCCGAATCAGTGCAAAAATTGGGAGCGCTTTACGGTCATATTCAATGACTTTGACCTTGAATGTTCCTTGTCATATTCAATTTCATATTAAACTTAATTTGTGTAGAGATCCTTAGAGCTTAATTTGAAGATTTCATTATAGGTCATTTTAAACGAAATTCTAATTTTACATTCCAAAATTTTCTTTATTTTAAGAATTTTAATACCAATTTAAATAGAGGTAGAATTATAAAAAAAAATTTAAATAATTAATTTAACTAAATCAGGATGAAAGTTCTTTTCTTTCAGTATAGCTTACAAATTCGC
The DNA here is from genome assembly GCA_963930645.1 of Salticus scenicus. Taxonomy (NCBI): domain Eukaryota; kingdom Metazoa; phylum Arthropoda; class Arachnida; order Araneae; family Salticidae; genus Salticus; species Salticus scenicus. The sequence continues at coordinate 229,339,292 of OZ005657.1, forward strand.
CTTCGGCGACCAGTGGGTTTGCGATCCTTCAGAAAACTCACCGTATTAAACTCCTGCTCGGTGACGTCTTCGACGTTGTTTTCCTGTTTCAAAATCTACGACCGCCTGTTCACTCACCCTGCAAACACTTTTGAAAATTCTGCCTGTAGCAAATTTCGACAATCAGCCGAAATTTGGCGCCAGTTGCATTCTATGCCCGTTTTATAATCTGAACCTGGATGTTTGCTCACCATCCAAACGACCTTTGAAAAATTTGGCCAGACAACTACGCTAGTTTAAATTTATGTGTATATCGGCCGACAGGTAGCGCTGCTGTTAATTAACTGTGATCCGATAGTGGGGTTTTTGAATCCCGGAAGATTTTTCTCTCTTTTTTATTTATTGAATTTATTTTATTTTATGTATTTATTTATTTATTTTCAAAATCGATATCTGCTATAACAGATACACCTATTGAAATTAGATTTTATATTATATTTATCTGCCTTTTTAAATAATCTTACGTTTACTGTTTCCAGAATTTTTAATTTCTGTAGAATTCGAAACACCCTCCTTTTTTTCAGGACATTTTCCAGCCATTATTCAGTAACGATAATTTTTTCGTTTATTTTATGATAAAAATTGCTATTCAGATTTTGAAAATATCTTGAAGAAAGACGGGAACTTCCAGCCCTGAACTTTTGTCATGAAATAAGCTATTAGAACGAGAGATCTATTTCTTTCGGACAAAGTAGAGTAAATGAAAACAATTTTTTTCTTTTTCCCTTTGGCACTAAATAGAAATAGCATACGAGAAATTTTAAAACATTAATATATATGTAACTGCTGCTAAAGAACGCAATTTCATATTTTAAGGAAAAGAATGTGCTATTTTTATTTTTATTGATTTATTTATTGCGCTTTTTAAATATTTTGACCAAATGAAATAATAATAATAATAATAAATAAATAAATAAATAAATAAATAAGGATTTTATTTTATTTTTCTCGTTTTTTTGAGAAATCAATATAAACGAGAAAAAAAATACATATATTGGATTCGTAAAAATTTTCGATCTCCGTTTTTCAATGGATTTAAACGTTTTCGGATGTCCTGAACACGATTAGTTAACTTTTAGAAAAATTGCTAAAGAAAAAGATTTACTTTTCTCCCCCCACCCCACCGCATACAAAATAATTTGCGCTTAAAATGCGCTCAAAAAAAAAAAAAAAAAAAAAAAAAAAAACCTGTATCGACTGACTACTGCAATTCGATTTACCCGTAATAATCTGTATATATATATATACGGTAAACTCTCGATTATCCGCAAACGGATTACCCACGTTGTGGATAATTCGTGGAGCGGAAAATGGGCGAAATCAGAAGAAAGTTTTTTTTTTTTTTTTTTTTTTTTTTTTTTTTAAATCATCAACAATAAACAGATACAAATGATAGCTTAAAAAAAAAGTAAATATAAAGAATTATGTCGTTTTTGCTTTATTTGTTCTCCAGTAGAATACGCTACCAAACACGTCAAGATTTCAATTTATTTCAAAACACTGATGTGACCGCTTTTTTTTTTTTTTTTTCTTTCACACCAGTTTTCCTGGCGGGTACTTTCTTTAATATTCAATCGTAATTAAATATTGGAGAATATTTTTCTACAAATAAAGTGGTGTGAAAATGTGGCGGTTATTCACAATTCTGTGGAATAAACTAAATGTTTGCATGTCTGCGGTACTGTTTAATTTAGAGCATAAATTAGATTACAAATTGAACCATGGCTTCATCTTAAGTTCACTTTTTTTCTTTATGTTTTTTACATCCTATAGTATATGAAGTACAGTCAAACCTCGTTGACGTGAATTACTTTTAACATGAACTGTTTCCACAATCCCCGTCAAAAAGATTAGTTACTGATAACATGAACTACTGATAACATGAACAAATTTTTTATCCCCCATGAGATTCACGTTAATGAGGTTCGACTGTAGAAATAATTTTACTTTTTATAAATATTTTCATTGTTTGTATTATGTTTTATATACGATACATTCAAGTTTTTAAGCTAGAATGCATTTTATGTCATTTCAATTTCATGTTCAGCCTTTTTGCGGTTTATGTACGAAACCCATGGCTCTCAATTTTGCGGATAATCAATTATGCTGTATCTATATGCATGTATGTTCAAAAAAAAAAAAAAAAAAAAAAAAAAAAAACATTAACATCTTTTAACGCAGATTATAAACTAAGCATGTCAAAACGGAAATCAGAAATTCTCGCTGAGTAAGATAAACAAATACTGGATGAAAGTTGAAAATGAACCCGATGAGTTTATTCACTCTAAAACGCCTAAGCATCAGTTTTCCTTCAATCAAAGACACTGACCATACCACAACTATGACTTTTATATACTGTAGATATTGAATGAAAGGCTTGCTTTTTATTTTTTTCCTCTGTCTCAAAGTGCAAGCGAATTACTATAAATTATAACTGTCTATCATTAATTTTAATGCGTGTTAGTGTATGTTTAATAGGAGACATATAAACTTGGTGTTAGAGATTTTTACATTTTTAATTTTTTTTACGTTTTAAGATTAAAAAAAAAAAAAAAAAAATCTTAACTTTTTTACGGAATGACACCTTAGAACATTGAAAGAACGAGCTCTGGCTTTCCATTATTTAATATTTTAATTATAATAAAGCACAATCACAATAACTATATACATCGCGCGCAGTAAACAGAACATTAGGATACATAAGAACGAATATTCTTACAGGCCGCTGCCTGCGGCCCATGGCCACAGGGGCGTCTTACACGAAAACAGCTGCATCTCTCAGCGAGAGCCGACGAACTTCTGACTTCTGAAAACAAAATGTTTTCACTTCATATTAATGATCGGCAAAATATCTTTAGATATTTTTCCGAGAATGGCGACAGCGCCGTCTATATTCTTTTAAATGATAGGGAAGATGGCTCAATATCGATAGGCTATTTAATATAATTCGTAAGAGTTTGAATTTAGCGCTACAATTTTAAATATTATTTCTTCCTTTCTTTTCATTTTTTTTCTTTTAATTTATTCCCTTGTTTATTTATTTATTTTTACGCAATAATAACATTATATACTTTAAAAGAAAAAAGAAGGGTAGCATTTTCTTGTTCTAAGCATTAGTTAATAAACAATATGGTATTTTTAGCAGTCATAGCTACGTTTAAAAATAAAACTGCAATTAAATATCAACCCTTCAAAATCATTTAGAATTTCTGTAATCGCTTTTAAGAGTATTATGGCTGACACAAAGAAATCTCCCCCCCCCCTTCTTTTTTTCCCGTTCAACCAATACCCTACCAAGCATTGAAAAAATGTTTTTCAATGTCTGTGTATACACACAAAATCAAAAAACTTACCAACTTTTCATTAGTTTAATCGGTACAGGCTGTCCTAAAAGTAGGACAATAATTTAGGACATTTGGAAATATAAGGAAAACAGACCATCTATATATATAATAATAACAGGAGACTTGGCGTTGAAATATTAAAACCCGAATAAACTACTACGTCAGAAACGCCAAAGAAAAATATTGGAAATGCATACAGCTGTTTCGGTAGCCTATAGCGTACCGTCTTCAGTGCAAAAAGGATTCTGAATCAGGAGAAGTGCTCGTATACGAGCACTTCTCCTGATTACGAGCACTTCTCCTGATTCAGAATCCTTTTTGCACTGAAGACGGTACGCTATAGGCTACCGAAACAGCTGTATGCATTTCCAATATTTTTCTTTGGCGTTTCTGACGTAGTAGTTTATTCGGGTTTTAACATCTATATATATTATATATATATATATATATATATATATATATATATATATATATATATATATATATATATATATATATATATATATATATATATATACTTATATAATTGTTTTACCAGTACAAAGTGTAGAATATTACTTCAATAAATTTTTATATCCATTATTCTTGAATGTAAAACCTTTTAAGTAATAATAAGTTGAAAATGTAATGAATAAATCTTTAAAAATCGTCATTTTAAAAATTAAAAAACATATATTAAACGTTAATTTAAACTAACGATAAAGACACATATGTATTTATTGGACTTTTAAATAATATATCGTCTTTAATTTGAATTAAAATATTCAAAAGAATTTATATAAACATCACTTATGCATGGTGTCCTATTTTAGGACGAGGGTGAAATATGGGTCAAACAGTTTCACACACTTTTATAAAAAATTATTAGTCTTTAAGTTTACATTAAAAAAAAAAAAAAAAAAATGCTGTGAGATATTTTAGTGCATGAATAAGAAATACTTGCCTATTTCTTGTATTTATAAATAAAAAGGATTTTTTTTTTTTTTTTTTTTTTTTTCAAGCAATGTCAAAATTAATGGATTCAGGTTTCATAATGGCCTTTCCTTGGTATATATATATATATTCTAAAAAAGGAATTCTGAGTATAAATAATAACCAAATGAACCTAATAAAAATTTCCAATATTTTATTCAGTGTCTATTTGTGGACTAATTTAAACATTTCGGTTATAATGTGAGAATTGAAGGTGTTTGTCTGCCCTTGGGACCTAGGTTCGAGGGGCGTACACTCAATAGCAGTTTTCCTGTGAGTTTTGGAGAAAAAACACAGAAAATTCCGTACGGCTGTGCGAATGGACATGACCTGGTTTTGAACTAGCTTTCTACGAGTCGGGTCGACTTGAGAACATCATAAAAAAAAAAAAAAAAAATTACAATTGAAAGCATAAATTTGTAGACATAATTATAGCTCTTTAACTGATTTTAGACACGTGTCGGAGCTCCGTTTTCGTATACGCGGATACCCACCTGAAAAAAAAAAAAAAATCCGTGTAAGCATGACAAAAAAATATCCGTATACGTTTTCTTTTCTTCAACAAATCGAAAACTGGTCATCTATAGAAATTGTATGAAAATTTTAAAGTACTGTATTAAAATTTTTATTTACTATTATTAATATATGTATATATTATATATATATATACACATATAAGAAATACAACATAACCTTGCTTTTACATTTTGAGAATTTAAATTATTTCTTAATTTACATTTTTTTTTTTTTAAGATATCTTTATTTTCAATGAATTTTAATCCTCGCTTTTATGTTAATGAAATTTTGAATTTTCTTCCATTTACATTTGTATATGCAGAAAATATACAGGGAATACTTGTTGTAATTTAATTAAAAAAAGTAATGTAAAATAAACACATAAAGGAAACGAATGCCATCAAGGCAGATTATATTCTTCATCGCTTTCTCTAGAACAAATAAATAATGCACCAAGCAAAACTGTCACCGGAGGAAGCTAAGTTGCTGATTATGGGAATTTAAAGTGATCAATGACCCTTAAATAGCAGATGTTTAACTGTGAATCACATACATGCTACACAAATTATTATAGTAAAGTTAAACATCCACATTGGAAAAAAGCAATAAAGAATAATACATCATTTTTTCCCCAGACTATAAGTATTAAACAATAAATTACGAACATTTAAATTGAAATGCATTTTTTACTTTCTTCTATATTAAATAAAAGAATTGGATTCATAAACATTTTCGACTTCGAGTTTTCGACGGATTTACACGTTTTGTGAGGTCTAGAACACGATTTTATCATTTATAGAAAATGCCTGTCTGCCTGTGTGTGTGTGACAAAAATTTTGTGGTGACTGTATCTCCGGAACTACTGTTCAGAATTATGTATGAATTTATATGTAGAGGCACCTTGACCTAAATTAGTGCCCACCAATTTTTGTCAACCGATCAACAGGTGGCGCTGCTATCAGCAATTTTCGAGATTTAGGAGGAGGCTATATCTCAGGTTCTATTGAGTATAATCAAACAAAGCTTGAAATGTGAAAAGGCTATTACGAGACATTATGATGATCCAATTTGAATTCTTATCGGGTTATAAAAACGTACTTTTTAAGATGCCATTTATAGGCAATAAAAATGCATACTTTGGATATTTAGTGTTAGTTGTCTCTTAAGATGCAAATCGTTTGCATTCATCCTGCTAGATAATAATAATAAAATAAATAAATAAATAAATAATTTGCACTTGGTAAAATATAGGAAAGTATAAAAGAAAGTCTTGTGATGGCCACAACATACTAGTTTACTCTTGAAGTTAACAATTTACATAAATCGTTAAAAATTATCATTGATCTATTTTCCAGATTTTTTAATTTTTAAACTAAACAATTAGTGATTACATTTCAAATTATTTTTTAAATAATTTACCAACTGTATGACAGTGAAAATTTACCTTATTTTATAATTTAAAAAAGTTTTGTATGATTTTTAGATGAATAAGGGTAATTTTTATTTAATTTTCGGGTCGGGTTCGGGTCTAAAGACAGCGGGTTTGGGTCGGGTGCGGGTCGTAAAAGTTTCTCTACTGTGAGTTCGGGTCGGGTTTCGGGTTGATATAAAATTCATCTGTCGGGTTCGGGTCGGGTGTGCCAGTGGCGGATCCAGAACTTGACTTTTTGGGGGGGGGGCTAAGATTTTTCAAAGTGTTATTCTAGACCAATAAAAAATTTACAATTGCAATATTCAATTGTGAATGTCAGTGGTTTTTTTTTTTTTTGGGGGGGGGGGGGGCTTCAGCCCCCTAGCCCCCCCCCCTTAAATCCGCCACTGTGGTGTGCAGGACTCTAGGTTAGACCTTAAAATTTCATAGCAATGAGTGAAAAGACAAAGTATAAACAGAAAGCAACCTGATAGCTACGAAGAAACCGAAACTACTTACAAAACGCTTATTCTACGCTTACGTCATCAATAATCGATTGTAAAATCATTCGATTATTAAAATCATTCGAAAGCAAATCACTCGATTATCAAAATCATTCGATTATTCCCATCTCTACCGCCTACACTCAGTGATGCCAGATGGTCGAAAATTATTTCCCCAAACAGGTCTTCAAATTTTCCCAAATCGGGGTGTAAATACGGGCTAGGACCCCTTAGAAAGACCCCCACGGAGGGCATTCCCCCTCTAGGCCTAGGACACATCAGGAGTCAATCAGCCTTAAATCCTACAACCAACCCAAATCGGGGTGTTTTTTTTTTTTTTTTTTCGAAAAAATCCCCAGCTTGATTTCTACTAAAGAGGAAAAATAAAAATTTCTTAAAAAAAAAAAAAAAAAAAAATCAAGCAGATTTTTCTATGATTTAAGCTCAGATTGTTCCCCAAATGAAGGCAATTTTTGAAAAAAATCCTCAAATAACAATAAAGCTATTGAAAGTCTCTAGTCGTAGGGATAAATCATTATTTTGCCAACATTGACAGAAAGTTGAAGAACTCCCCAAAATAGTCCCCACAAACATTTGGTCCCCAAAATTGTCCCCAGAAGCCTCGAAAATCCCCAATCTGGCATCACTGCCTGCACTGAAAAAAAAAGAAAAACAGTATTTTACAACAAAAGGTGCTGGCACCGCGGCTGCCAACACAGTTGCTGTAAAATTTACAAGCTGCTGCTTTTACGGTGCTGTAAAATTTACTGCACTTTGCTGTGAATTTTTCAAGATGTTGTTTTTAGTAGTGCTGTAAAATTAACTGCACATTTTGCTGTGAATTTCACAAGATGCTGTTTTAAAAAGTGTTGTAAAATTAACTACACTTTGTTGTAAATTTTACAACACTTTTTAAAACAGCATCTTGTAAAATTCACAGCAAAATGCAGTTAATTTTACAGCACCATAAAAAACAGCATCTTGTAAAATTCACAGCAAAGTGCAGTAAATTTTACAGCACCATAAAAAACAGCAGTTTGTAAATTTTACAGCAACTGTGCTGGCAGCCGCGGTGCCAGCACCTTTTGTTGTAAAATACTGAAATTTTTTTTTACAGTGCACTAAGCCTTTTAAGTTGGACAGGCCTGCCATAAATGACATGTTTTGCTATAACTTAGAATATGGTAGTATATGGTACTTCGTTTTGTACAGAATAGAAGTCCACTTGAATAGCTTTTTCACCGAATATGTACTTAAAATGGAGAGTACATCATAATAAAAAAGTTTTCTTGGGTTTATTCTGCCACTTTCAAAACAAAAATTATAAACCAAATTCAGATTTTTTTTTCTTTCTTTCTCTATTTTTATGCTGTAGTGCAATAAAACCAACATAAATAAATAAATAAATAATAATAATAATAAAAAAAAAAAAAAAAAAAAAAAAGATTTTTCTTTTCTTTCCGTTTATTGGTAAGGGATTGATATCTCGATTAAAACTGTTATCACATATGTATTGTCTCATTTAAGCTTATTTTAAAGATTAAAACTGGATTTCTTTGTAGGAGGAAATGAATTATTTTTAATTTATGTCATCAGGAATGCATGTTTTTGCATCTGTTTATTTCCCATTTCATAGCAAGTTATTATGCAACTATTTTACATTTTGTTATTAAGAAATGAAGTCGCAAAATTTTAATATTAAAATGCACTATTAAATAAAACGTTTCTCTGATGCAGTATGATTTCTGAAAAAGATTATGTCTAAAACAAAGAGTGACATCGCAAAGAACAATAGAGTGTGTAAAAAATAATTTTTTCAGCAACCAATGAAGCAACTAAAAGTAATTAAGGAGAATAATATTTATTCAAATTTAGTAAATTCCAATTTTAATAATTCACATATTTATCATTATTAGTTACCTAAAATAAAAAGACTATATACAGATCTAAAATAAAACTTTTATTTTATTTTATTATATATATATATATATATATTTTACTTTAGCTTGAAAATAATTTTGTATTTTAATACAATTCCTATTTGAGTTCTTATATATATATACATATGAGGTGTTGTAAGGCTGGATGGTTGGGTGGGTTTGTGAAATTAAATTAAAAAAAAAAAGTAGATGGTTTGTTGCATTTGCTTTGTATTACTATGCAAACTTTCATTTTCCATTAAAATTTCAGTTTTTTCCTTTTTGAGTTGTCAACTATATTTAATGTTCTAATTATACTGTTAAACACAATGTGATCAATCGATGAATTTCATTGTGGCTTCGTGGTTTCATTGTTGTTCATCTGCTTTGAAATTTGGATTTTTATATCCATATGGTTCCTGTTCTGGTTGTGGCAGGCTGGGGGAGTGTTGCCGGCATAAAACTAGTGTAACCCCACAGGCAAGTCACAAGTCTTGCCGCCTGCCTCCTTCTTCCTACCTTGTGTTTCTTAGGTTGTATTTTCATTAATTTTGATAAGTTTATGGTTTTAAGTTAAGATTTGTTGTTTTACTTTATTGATTCGTTTGTTTTGCAGGCTGTTAATTAATAGATATGGTTTCTTTAAATTAGTGTATTTCATCCACTGATGATTTTTTTTTTTTTTTTTTTTTTTTTTTTAATTTTTTTTATCTTATTGGTCATTGGTGTTTCAGTGATCTTCTATCTGTTGCTTGGCTTCTACTATGCTTAATAGATCATCTTTATTATACACATATATATATATATATATATACATAAATTATTTCAAAAATATTTATAAATCGTTTCAATGTGACATGGTAATATAATTGTACTATAACACTCAGATATGAATTTAGTGTACAACTTTTTTTTTCCTTTTATTCACTTTCTTGTGAGCATGTTTTATTTGTTTGTTTCGTTCTTGTTTTACACAGTATGGACACCCCTTTAAGTTGATCACTTTTTCACGGAACGGAATGTATCCATAGGATTAACATTATGTCCAAGTCCAACCTCTATAAGTTGGACACCCCTTTAACTTGGAAGTTGATCATTCAAATACTACACTCTTACACGATGAGGGATGGGGGAAAAAAAAAAAAGAAAAAGAAAAAGAAAGAAAGAAAAAAAATAAAACTTTCATTTTCTCACCTTTTCTTAGAAATTTTACGTATCTCTTATAGAAATAGTTGTAAATATCTAAAAAGCAATGTTTCTTGTCTCAGAATATCACCTCTGTCTTGTCTTATAAAAAATATTTCTTTTCTTCAATTAAAATAGTCACAAATTACTGCAATTTAGTGTATAATGCAAGAGTCTTTCTTTTTATTGATTTGCATGCATTGTCCGTGTCCTTTCAGGAAATATCGAGCAGACAGCATACATGTATTTTTTCACTTAGGCTGTTTGCGTAAAATTTATTGTGTTGTTAGGGCTCTTTTTCTTTTTTATTCATCCCTTTTACTTTTCCTACTGAATTTTAAACTGAGTGTATAATTACTCCAAACTTAATATGCGGAAAGTCTATAAAGAAAAACGATGCTGAACATATGAACCGACAGGTATCGCTACTATGCTGCAGTTTTACACATTCACGGGAAAAGTATATCTCGTTTTTTATAGCTAATAAATTCACCAATCTCAGCCAATATGGAAATGAATATCAGCTTAATTTGGGTGTATATCAGCCGACATTTAGCGATAACTTTTACTTATATTCTGCGATTTTTTATATGACTATCACAGCGTCTATTGGATAAATTGCACCGAAATGCATATGCAAAATCTTTATTGTGAGAAGCTATCTAGATTGAACTTTTGTACATATTAACTTGTAGGTGGCACTGTTATATGAAAAGTTATAGAAGAAAGTATTGTACGAAAGAACGTAGCAGTATTTTAGATTTTAAATTAGCAAATTAATAATTTTTTGTACACAAGTCGTGAATACTTAATAGTGTTATATTTAGATGTGATTAAAAAATAAAAGGCATGCATAGATGCAGTTTAATTATATCAAAAAAATTAAGCACCCCTATAAGTTGGACACCTCTCTAAGTTCGACACTTTTTCATGGAACCGTAGGTGTCCAACTTAGAGTGGTTTCACTGTATATATATATAATGTGACATTTTTATTTCCCATGAAAGTTAACACGAATCGGTTTTTGTTATTACTGAAACATAACTTTTACTTTAGATTTATTTTAAATACTTTTCTTCGTGTTCATTAATATTTCCATATTTTGTACTTTTAAAAAAAAAAATACGATAATCAAGTAAGCAGTAATGATAAGAGCAGTAATATAGTAATAAAATAATTCATTATCGAGAAATATCTATTTATTTAACCATATTCTTTCAAAATAAATGATTTTTTTCATTTTTTAGTTATGAGAATCCCAAACTAATCTAATCTAATTGATTGAAAGAAACTAACTGGAAAAAAATTTTGGGCTAAATTGAACTAAATGTCAGCATTGCTTTGGCTTGAGATGTCTAAACTTTTTTTTTTTTTTTTCTGGGGAAAAACTTCAATCTTGACAATCATAATATTAATCATCACATCTCAAATAACACAAATCATCGTTGGAGCCTACATTTTAGAAACATTGTTCCTAATTGTTCCCACTTTTTCAAAGTTACATAAAACTGTACTTTTTAATGACATTTTATAAAAGTTATAAAAGTTTAATATATTGTGTTTGCGTTAATTTTTCAAAATTTACGTAATGTTTGGGTAAAAACATTTCTTACTTTAAAAAAAAGTGGGGGGGAGGCATAATAAAATTATATAATCGCATCATTTTATTATATTTATAACATTCTTAAATATTTGTAATTTCATTACTATTCTCCATATAGATGTTGCAATTAGAAAATAAGAAACAAGTAGGTCGGATGACGAAAATGTGATCGACTAAATGTGGCAAATTTTCATACTCAAGGGATCAATTAACTCGAAATAAAATACGGCCATTATAAAATTGGTGCCTGACAGAATATTTTGGAGGTATCTTACACTATTCTACAATCAGCATTTTAAGATGATAATACACCTTGCTACAAGGCATCTGTGACACGTTTATTTGATTCAGATTGTTAAAATTACCTATCCATTCCCATGAGCACCTATAATCCTGTAAATAATCATAACTTTTTACACTTTAAGTTAAATCCCACAAAGAATATCGTAGAAATTCTTCTTTACCACATCTGGAAATAGTCCTAATTTCAATCCACCCGAAAATGTTTAGTCTATAAAAGGGAATGGGGCTTCGAAATTTGTTGCCTACAACTCTATAAGAAATAGAAAAAAATATTTATGATATTTTGCGCAATGAAATTTCTGAAATTTATATTAAAACACTGTATGATACTATGCCACTGCACATTTTTCAGTAATTTCATATAAAGGTGGAATTACCCAACGCAGATTACATATTTTTATTAAGTAATTATTTAGATCTAACAAATAAATAGTTTTATCTCATACATTTAAATATAATATATTTATTTCATATAATAAATCATAGTAGAATACAAAGTATAGATATATTATATTACATTTAAAAAGAAAATTTTATGTAGATACTTCATAGAGTGTAATAAAGTGAATTATTAAATAAAAAATGTACTTTACTTAGGTATCATTTTATGCCTTTCGTATTGTACATATATATTAGTTTTCAAGTAATTACAAACACAAAAGGTATAAGTCAATTTTTCTGCAGTGAGACTTTTTTTTTTTTTTTTTTTGTCCCACACTGTGTGTGTGTGTGTGTGTGTTGTAACAGTGTCTTATATTTAAACAGCTTCTTATTTAAATCAATTAACTATTTGGACTTAAAGATATAATAGTAATATCTACAAATAATGAAAACATGAATGATGTTAAATTCATTTATCCTCCTAAGTGAGCATTAACTAAACATTGTCTAATTAATAACACTACACTATCTACCAATAAATATCTGAACACTTTCGAGTTTAGACGTTTTGGCAAATATCTAAAAAATTCTTTAGGATATATTATGAAACTTTGAGAGCATAAAGAACATATTATATCTCCTATATTTAAGCAAAACTTTTGTCCTGAAAAGGAAAAGGGGAACAGTAAAAAATTACGCAAAAATCAGAATGTTTTGGGTTACCCTGTCCTGTGAAAAGTAAGTTTCTTTAAAAAATTGCAAAAAATACCACTTTTTTAATTATAATACGTAGGGTATTTGACACAGTGCAAAACCATTTTTAAGAAATTGGCGTACTACATTAGACATGCAATCAGAATGCAAAAATGTTAAATATCTTACGAAATATAAGTATTTTTACTAAATAATTTTTAATTACGCATGCGCAAACTTTTAAGAAATTTCATTTGCATAATTTAATAGTCAAAGATGTTAAGCTATTTATATAAAAACTCCAAACAAATATCACGTAAATTAAAAAAGTTATAAAAGATAGAATGAAGAGAATTTCAGTTCTTCTCAAAAAGAAAGGAACATGATAAAGGGTTTTATCAATATTTATTTACAACCAGCGAATATCCTATTACCATTGGGCATTGATTGAATCAAAATAGAAATGGGAATAAAACACCTTATAGTTTACCTTTTATTTCAAGAGGAACTGAAAATCTGTTCATTCTATCTCTCATATTTTTTTGAATTTGCTCGATATTTGTTTGGGGCTTTCATATAAGTAGCTTAATACTTTAAGCTGTTAAATTATGCAAATGATTTTTTTTTAAACTTGCGCATATGTAGTTAAAAATTATTTAGTAAAAGTTCTCATATTTCATAAGATTGTTAATATTTTTGCATTCTGATTGCATTATGCTGTGCCTAATATAGTATGCCATGTTTCCTAAAAATGGCTTTGCAATGAGTCTAATACCCTACGTGTTATAATTAAAAAAGTGACAATTTCCTTTGTCAATTTTTAACACGTTCACGCCGGTACATTTTGTTTCTATAGTCTTCTCAAAAGTATCCGAGCACAAGCCAATAATTCCAATATCAAAAAAGTACACTTAAAACTGTTTTGTTCAATAAAACCTTATCGAATCATGTTCTTAGACTGACTAAAATATGCCTCGACAAGGATTTATTTAACAAAGCAGTATTAAGTGTACTTTTTTTGGACAGGGATTATTGCTAGTGCTCGGATACTTTTGCTGCCGACTGTAGCTGTGACCCACCGGTGGGTCACGTCGGCGTGAACGTGTTAAAGAAACCGTTGTACCTCCATGTATAATATGTGGTATCGTCATAAAAATTTATAGAAACAAGTAGAAGGGTCCTCATATTCACATGCTAGAGCCAAAATGCATTTTAAGCTTTACTTTTTAAATGGTGATCGAAAACATTTTGACTTCTGTTTAATTTTTTACTGGTTCACTTTTCTTTTTCAGGGCAAAACCTTTGTTGAAATATATGAGGTATAATATGTTCTTTCTACTTCCAAAGTTTCAAGATAACTACTACAGAACTTTTTTAGATATTTTACAAAATGTGTACCTAATACTTGTTGGTAGCTAGTGTATAAATTTTCTCGGTTCAAGGATTAAATAAAAAAATAACGCAATGTACACTGATTTATTTGACAAATGCAGATTTTAGTTTTAAAGCTAACATATGTACACATTTTAATTCCTGCCTTCACTTATGTGCTTTTAAAATATAATTTTGAACCATCTATTTATAATACAAAATTGTATTCATCAAAATTTACAAATACAAATATCAACAAAATTGTTTAGGACACAACATATTCACCCTAACCTAACAAATTTGTTTATTCACTAATTTATATGAAGGATTATGGTCTTTACTTTTAAAAAGTCATGAAAAAAATAATAAAAAAATTAATTTAATTTAATAAAAATAGTGAAGGGTGGCCAGATGTTTTATAATGTAGGTAGGGTGGTTTTGTTTGACTTGATTGATTAGGTGGGTACTTAAATTTAATGAAAAAGTAAAAAAAAAAATCACTCCTAATTATATCATTATATGTTATCACTCCTTTAAAAGTAGTATCTTTTAATTATTAATTTTACATCCTATATATTTCATTCTGAAATACTTAATATATTTGAAGTATAGTAGAATAAATTTTTTTATTAATAATTACCACTACACACGACTTATGGATTCAGATAACAATTTCAGTTTTAAAATGTACTTTAAAAAATGTAATTGAATTCATAATGTAACTTAAAAAAAAAAAAATAAATAAATAAATAAAAAAAAAAATAAAATAAAATAAACTTAGTTTCCCCCCCCCCCTCCCTTATTTATTGCATGTACAGTTGAACCTCGTTAACGTGAATAAGCTTAACGTGAATTACTTTTAACATAAACTGTTTCCACAATCCTCGTCGAAATGAAGATTAGTTTCTGAGTTACTGATTACATGAACTACTGACAACATGAACAATTTCTTTTTATTCCCCTTGAGATTCACGTTAATGAGACTCTACTGTATTTTAATTCGTTGTTGAAATTTTTGTGTTGTTGAGCACAGATAGTGATTTTACATAATCTCATATTCGTTGTTTCAGAAACAACTCATTATATATTTCCCTACTGCTATAATTGACCCCCCCCCTCCCCCCATTTTTTTTCGGGGAAGAGGGGTGGGGGAATATGAAGGTTATTTTTTATAAATTTATTAACTTCTTAAATATACTTTGCTTTGTTTAGCGCTTCACTTCTATAAGTAATTATTTACTGATACCTTGCGAATACAAGCTTTCCTTCCTGGTATTTATCATTAAAATGATGAGTTATTATTATTATTATTATTATTGTAATGTAATTTATATATATATAAAGTCTAAATGTATGTAATATGTAGGTATGTAATGTATACAATGCAGCCCGTCTAAATAAATTGCATTTCTACAGTGGCCCTCGATGTCTTTTAATTTGGACAAACCTGTCTTAGATCTCATTTTAATATTCATTTGATACCCATTTACATCAGTTCAATTTAAAGTTCATTACGAAAAATTATACCTACAAATTCTGCTATATCTGATTTTTTAGATATATATAATATTTTGAAGAAATTTATTAATTAACAGAAATCTTATTCGACTGTTCAATTAGCAATCTTGCATTTATATCGATAATTAACATTCAGTATATAAATATATAAGTTATTGAAAACACACATTAACATGGAATTTCATTAAGGTAATATTATAACTCAACTTAAACGATATTGTTTACATGCATGTTCAATGAATCATAAAGCCATTTATAAGAAAAATAAATCATAATATTGTTTCTTTTTTCCCATTAACATTGAAATAGGCACGTAATTTTTGTAGATGTGCATAACATACTTACAGTCACTTTAAAAACTCATGTTTATCGCGTTTATATTGTGTAATTTTTAATGCTTTTCAAAATCTTCACAAGAAATACGCGTAAAATTTCAAAAAGATTAATTGTTAGTTACTCTCTCTTCTACACATTCTTAAATGACACTATTCGTGCAAAACTCCACCATATTTGTAAATTTAAGACACCAAGATGTTTCACGCGTTTCAGAAGTTTTCCGAAATACTGTTAATTATAGGGTTTTGTCTTCTAATCTATTAACAATTTGCAGCTTTCTAAAATGTAGCCAGAATTCTTAAAGAAGGTAAGCAACGTGGGTGGTTAGGCAAACGTATAGCATAAGTTTTACTTATATGAAAAAGGAAAGAACCGCCCCGTCATAACCATGGATTTATTGGAGGATATTTAAGGGGATTCTTCTAGCATTTAAAGAAAGAATTATAGTGAAGCACACACAAAAGAAAGGGAAAAAATGAAAGAGAAAAAATATTTCATACTGGAAAATTTATTTATTTCTGGTATGAAGATATAACTAATAAAGAACATTTGATACATTACGAAAAAAATAATCCTTTTCTAGTGGCGTGGTTAACTAAAGAGAGAGAGAGAGAGAGAGAGAGAACGAAGAGAAAGAAAAAAGTGCAGGATTAAAATTTACCTTATCTTTCTTTCTCTTTATTTTTCAGTGATTCGGGTATAATATTTTTTGCATGAAAAATCTAGTGTAATGAATAGAGTGAAACGAAGCATCATATTTCAAAAGGCTTATATAAACAGAATTACATTTGCAGAAAAACTGATTATTGTTAAGTTAATAACTTAGTATCTCCCATAAGTAAAAAATAAATTAATAAATGAAATAAAAAATTTAAATAATACGGCGATATTAACCACTATACTTACGGCAATACGAAAGTACCCCCCAGCCTCTTTTTCTTTGATATAAATAAAAATAATGTTAAAATAGTTATACCTACTTCTATCAAAAACTTTATCTATATAGTATGTTCTTGACTGATTTTAATTTAGTGCCAGAGGCCTAGCAGAAGTATAAAGAATATCCTTTGCTAAATTTATTTAGGAAACAGATTTTTCTCTATTATTATATATATATTTTTTTATTTATCTAGAACATTCGGTTTTTACTTTATGCCTTGCTTCTATATTAAACATAAAATATTCTTGATAGATTCAATGCGAATATTAGAAGATATGGGCGATGTTTTAATCACTGTATTTTGTTTAATTATCCTTACAAGAATATTTAGCGTAAAAGATGTACATTCTCTTTTTTATTCATATAAGACAGAAATTTTCTATTTTTGTGCCGTGTATGTATGTTAAATATAGAAAAGCAAACAAAAACCTTATTTAAACTCATGCTGGCAAAAATGCAATTTTATTACAACTGGCCCACAAAACTGAAGATGATACAATAAGATGTTTGCAATCGACCAACAATTGCTTCAAGATTGATTTGTTATCATCTCCCCGACAATTAAATCACGTATTCTCGATGTTTATCATTTCAGATTGTTTATTCTGAATATTCACTTGTGTAATGTGTATGTTTTTTTTTTTTCACCCATTGTCGCTTTTTTTTTTTTTCTTTCCTTTCCTTTTTTATATTCTTCTATATGTAATATAGAGAAAGTATTGGATTCGCGAAAATTTTCGAAGTCCACTTTTTGATGGATTTACATGTTTTGGGATATGGAGAACACGAATTAGTAGTTTTTAGAAAATGTCTGTCTGTCTGTCTGTATCATTTTTTTGTGGACGCTGTATCTCACGAACCAATGAATGAAATTTAACCAAACTTGGTATTTAGTTGCACCCTGACATAAACTGGTGCTGATTAGATTTTGGGATCAATCGCTCAATAGGTGGCGTCGTGATCGCATTTTATGTAAATTTTTAACATGGCAGCATAGGACAAAATTCCGTATAAATGGGCATAAAGAGAGTTATTTTACACTTGTGATTGTAAAATTACTATGAATTATTGATAATAGTAGTAGTTAGCTAGGAAAAAAATTTTGTGCATGGGGGGGGGGCATCGGTCCCCCCCCCGGGGGGGGAAATCCCCCTCGGGGAAGTAAATTGTCTCGTTGATAATAGTAATAGTTAACTTGGAAAAAATTTTTGTGCATGTGGGGGCATCGGTTCCCCCCGGGGGGGCAAAGTTTCAAGATGGGTATCTTTCGAAAGATCTCGTCAATACCTTTAAAACGAATGGTTGAACGATAAATCTGTGATAATTTAAACCAAAGTTATCGATTTTTTTTACTTTTAACAAAAAAAAACTTTTTTTTTTTTTTTTTTTTTTCAACGAAATTTAACCAAATTTGGTATTTAGTTGGTCCCCGACATAAACTGGTGCTGATTATGTTTGGGGATCAATAGCTCAACAGGTGGCGCTGTGATAGCATTTTATCTAAATTTTTAACATGGCAGCATAGGACAAAAATTCGTATAAATGTGCATAATTAGAGTTGTTTTAAACTTGTGATAGTAAAATTAATATGAATTATTGATAATAGTAGTATGTAACTAGGAAAAAAAATTTCTGCATGGGGGGGCATCGCTTCCCCCCCCTAAGGGGGAAATACCCCCCAGGGGGGGTAAATTTTCACATTGGGTATCTTTCGAAAGATCAGGTTGATAATAGTAGTAGTTAACTAGGAAAAAATGTTTGTGCATGTGGGGGCATCGGTTCCCCCCCCACCGGGGGGGGGGGCAAAGTTTCAAGATGGGTATCTTTCGAAAGATCTCGTCAATACCTTTAAAACGAATGGTTGAACGATAAATCTGTGATAATTTGAACCAAAGTTATCGATTTTTTTTTAGTTTTAACAAAACAAAACTTAGAAAAAAAAAATCGCATTTTTTTTTTTTTTTTTTTTTTTTTTTTTTTTAACGAAATTTAACGAAACTTGGTATTTAGTTTGTCCCCGACATTAACTGGTGCTGATTATGTTTGGGGATCAATAGCTCAACAGCTGGCGCTGTGATAGCATTTTATCTAAATTTTTAACATGGCAGCATAGGGCAAAAATTCGTATAAATGTGCATAATAAGAGTTGTTTTAAACTTGTGATTGTAAAATTAATATGAATTATTGATAATAGTAGCATGTAACTAGGAAAAAAATTTTCTGCATGGGGGCGGGTATCTTTCGAAAGGTCTCGTCAATACCTTTAAAACGAATGGTTGAACTATAAATCTGTGATAAATTAAAACAAAGTTATCGATTTTTTTCACTTTTAACAAAAAAAAAAAAAAAAAAAAAAAAAAAAAATCGTATTTTATTTTATTTTATTTTTTTTAAATATTGTTACTGATTGAATATGTATAGGTAAATATAGAAGAAAGTCTTGTGGTGGCCACAACATACTAGTTTTTTTTTTTTTTTTTTTTTTTTTGCGTATTTAATCTTATAATGTTGTATTAATTTTACGTTTTATTAATAATCGCACTCGTGATTTCAAAGTTTTCTACACAACATATACTTACCCAACAACTTTCAGAAGGTGATCCGTACTAAAAGATTGATAAAATGCATTTGCTTCACACATAATTATTAATAGAGATCGGTTTAATTACATATCATTCTAAAATTTCTTTCTTTCTTTTTTTTTTTTTTTTTTTTTTTCTAAATACGGCTACTAGGTGGAGGGTTGTGATGGGAGAGAGCTCTGGCTCTGGCTTTCTTCTGGCTCAAATGCTTTGCATTTTTACACGCGAGTAGTAAGTGTAGTTACTGAAAGAGCATTAGACTTCAGACTTGGACGTATGAGAAGTAGATTAATGGAATATCTTTCAAGCGTCTATCAACAAACTTTAAACAATAACTTATGTCTTTAAAACTTCTAATTTTAATTTGTCACTTATCTGAAAATTTTTCTAAATTTTACAAGATTATTTGATTTATAAAAGTTACAAATGCTATGTAAAATAATAATAATAAATTTTTACTTAAAGATTTTTATACTGTAACAGTTTACAGACTTGTAGATTGTTAAATATAGTTTTATAAACAGAAATAGCAATTTATCACTTCAGTTTCAGTTAAATTTCTCGCCTGTATTTCAAATAATATGGAATAAAAAAAAACAGCAGTTGAACAACTCTCAAGCATTTTTTTTCTGTTGCATGTTCCTTTGTAAAAAAAAAAAAAAAAAAAAAAAAAAAAAACAGCAGTTGAACAACTCTCAAGCATTTTTTTCTGTTGCATGTTCCTTTGTAAAAAAAAAAAAAAAAAAAAAACATGCAATGTTTTATATAAATTTATTGTACAAAATTATTTTTTTATTTATGGTACACATATAAAATATCTGTTCTCTGATCAATATTACGCGATACGTATTAGTACATATATACGCAAAATACCGCAAAAGCTCCCTACCTCGACTAAATGCCCCCGTCTGCTTTTCAAAAGAATTTCGTTTGTTTTTAAAATACCGAATAAACAGCCTTTACACTCAGCAATAGACTCTACTTGAATACGCGATAGTTTTTTACATTATTTCTTTAATAACATTCGCCTTCGCAAATATAAACATTGATTTATGTTATTAAATCGGACACTATTTATTAAAATGAAAACCGTAATCGTCGTACAATAGCTACGAATATTTTGAAATAATTTATTGGAAGGGGAAAAATAAAATTTTCCGAATTTTATCGGTTAGTTGAATGCCGGTTAACCAAGAGTTTACTGTATCAATTTCTTTTTCTTTTCTTTTAATCATAACAACTTTGTATATGTGTGCGTGTTTTATTTTAAAATAAATTTTATACCACTTAATTTTAGTAGGAAAATACATGTCATTTTCCAGATTTCTATATATTTTTACCATTTATCCGCCCTCTTCCCAAACATAACCCGGCTTTCTTTGAAGACTGAGGGGCGCTTGAATGACATTTCACTGCAATTGCATTTCTTAATAATTCATGATAACAATTTAAGATATTTTAGATTGTGAATTTAGTGGTCTGTGAAATCGAAAATGTTAATAACAAAATTATCTAAAATATATCAATTTCTCACAGTGAAGTACTAAATTATTTTCATAATGTTTTTGAAAACATCTATAAAAACAGAATTCTTTATGTAAAAGTCAGACAGTTCTTGGATCTTAAAAAATAAACATAAAAATTATTTTCTTAAAACTAAATCCTTGTATAAATAAATAGGTAAAAAATGACATATTTTTATGTAATTTTAAAAAACTGGATAACTTTGTATATGTTGGAACTGGAGCAATATTATTATACACCTAATAGGAATGATTAAATTACCTTTGTTTATATATGTTTTTATGTTATGGTGGCAGCTATTTCGTCATACACACAGTAAAATATTATGTATAACAATACACCAATAATGGTAACAACTACTTTGCACCAAAAATGTGACAATGAAACATTTCTGGCGTGATAAATCTCCACAAATGTAATAATTTAAGTAAATAGATAACTAATTTAAGTATAAAAAAACACAAGGAATAAATTTGCTGCTTCACTACGCTAAATATTATTGGTATTTCGTCATACCAAGAATATTCCATTACACTACTTTCAGTGTAAAGTAGTTGCCGCCATTTTTGGGGTACAGTACCCATATTTCAAATTCTCAGAATTTTCTGTCGTATTTTGGATGGTTAAAAAATAAATGAAGAATTTATAATCATGATAACGAAAATCGTATCGGTTAACAAACCGATTTTCTATCGTATTCTTTCATAAAATAATAAATATTTTCTTTTTGTCGGTATGCATTATTTCTTGATTATATATATATATATATATATATATATATATATATATATATATATATATATAACCTGGATAGTGAAAATAAACAGTTTAAGTTATATAATTCTACTTCCGAAACAAATAGATCATTTTCTTTTTTACTAGAATCATGAATCATTCTCCTCATGAAACATACAAATTCAGTCGACTAGGGTTCACACCGTCCTTATTTTTACCTCCCACTAGTTATTAATAGCATCATTTGTTTTTTAAAAAAATAATCTGCCTATCTATCTAATTGTCAAGTTACACACATTTTTTTTTTTTCCGAGCTATAAGATAACTAATTTGGATACCACACAAAACTGCAAAATAAAAGAAATAGAGCTATGGCACACACACAGATGTCACAGTGAGAGAGAGAAAAATAGCAGGTTTAATCTTATTTTAAAAAGGTTTTGAGGGTTAATAGTTATTATTAAATTTAGAAATTCCCCTCAACTCTTGATTAGAACATATTTGTCCTTATTGTGTGTGTATATACTGATACTTTTAAATTGTCAAGAAATTTTTTCATGCTTTTTACCTTTAAGATGTACGATTGACTTGGTATACGATCCATTATTCCAACGCATATCATAAATAACACATTCATTAACGAATAAAAATAACTATCATAGATCATATATAGCACATTATCTCTTAGTTCAATACGGCGGAATGGAAAATCATAGTTTCAAGTTTCAATAAATTACACAGTAATTTACACAGTTTTTAAATTATCGATAGTGATCAAAATTGATAATTTCATTGACAATTAAATTTTTGCTTTTTTTCAAACTTTCAATGTAAAGTTTAACAATCACAATTTTAATCGTGAAAAAAAGCGAGAAAAAAGAGAAAGAAAAGCGAAAAAGAAATAAAGAAAGAACGAGGGTAAAATTCTTATATAATTTTAGAAGAAATAAATAAGTCGCATGTGATGTGAATAACAAATTCTTTGGCAATGAAAATCTTGTAATTTTTTTCCCCTCCACCAATATAAAATTATTTTTAATTATCATTAAACATTATGAAATATAAACAAAGTATTGTACGTTTATAAATATAAGAAAATACCCATATTTAAAATTGTCAGAATTTTCTGTCGTATTTTGGATGGTTAAAAAATAAAAGAAGAAATGATAATCATGATGACGAAAATCGTAGCGGTTAACAAACCGATTTTCTATCGTACTCTTTCATAAAATAATAAATATTTTCTTTTTGTCGGTATGCATTATTTCTTGATTATATATATATATATATATATATGTATATCGTGCTATTGGAGGTTTATATATATCTATATATATAGAACCTGGATAGTAAAAATAAACAGTTAAAGTTATAAAATTCTACTTCCGAAACAATGAGATCGTTTTCATTTTTACTACTCTTTTTAGAATCACTAATCATTCTCCTCATGAAACATACAAATTTAGTCGACTAGGGTTCACACCGTCCTTATTTTTACCTACAACTAATTATTAATAGCATTTTTTGTTTAAAAAAAATTCTATGTATATGTATATGTATATATATATATATATATAAATTATCCTTCTAACCTAAAGTTAACTCAAAATACTCTCAATAATCAATCGACTAAGTTTTTATATCTCAAAATACTCTTTAATTGAAATAAAATTTACACTGATATATATAACAAACGACAAGATTTTAGTTTTAAAGTAAACTTGTTTACACATTTTAATTCTTGTCTGCATCTTTCATTGAATAAAAACATTACCATTAACCACTTATTTCGAATAACAAATTTATGCGCATCAAAGTGTAAAAGCAAAAATATTAGTAAATTCATCAATGCCACAGCTAAAATCCGATTTCCTAAAAATTTTGTCTATTTTATATCCATAACCATGTCTCTGTCATATCTATTTTTTAAAAAAGTGCCCTTTAGTGTATCTTACAACAAAAATAATAATTAATTAATTAATTAATTAATTAACAAAACAACTGACAATAAAAGCGGTGGTGGTTGGGTGGGCAGATGGTCGATTACTGAGGTTGGGTGTTGGTGTTTGGCTGGTTCGATGGATGGGATGTTGAAAATATGTTAAAGAAAAGAGGTCTTTTTGCACATTCATTTACTAAGTTTTAAAACAATTTCTTTTCTAAAGTTAAAGAAATTTTCTTCGTTTATGAGTTGTTTACTATACTTAAAAACTAATTATCATAAAAAATGAAAATAATGATAATTAACAGGAAAAATAAAAATAAAGGAAATTAAAAAATAAATAAATAGAACTAAAAGAAAAAGAAAAATGAAAATATAATTTCAAAATAAGAGAAGTAAATTATGCATAAGTGTAAAGAAAAAAAAAAAAAAAAAAAAAAAAAAAAAGACGTACCAAGAAGGAGTAATGCAAATTGGACACAAAATGGCATGAATTCAGGTTTCGGTGAAAAATGCAAATTTTTAAAGTTTGGAGGCCGATGAATGAACATGTGACGCTACAACGCATTTTAACTGCGCAACTGGCAGCATTTTAAAGAGGAGAAATTTTGATTCCAGGTCATAATTTCTTTGAGAATTTTATTCCATCTACACAAATAGACAGTAACTATACCTGGCATACAGGAGCGCAAACAATATGCGCAGATGTCAGCATTTGAGAAAGGAGTGTAGTTGGGCTCAAAGAAGCTGGTTCGTCTAATCTGCGAATTCTTTCACATTTAGGTAGGAGCGATGCCACTAGTAGATGATGTTGACAGGAATGGATGAACCATGGCTGAACACAGTGTTAAGAAGGAACTGATCGGCCTAGAGATAGGGCAAAATGTAAGAACCGATCAATCGTCAGAGCGGTACTCAAAGCCCCAAATTCGTCATTATTATCGCAACTGGAACTTCAGTGACTTCGAATACCCTTAATAGGCGGCTCAGAGAAATGGGATTGAGCTCACGGAGCCCCTTGTGCCGACTGCTATTAAACTTTGTACACTGACAAGCAGTGAACTCGGTCACGTTCAACCTGAAATGTCACTGAATGGAGTAGAATTGTCTTCGGTGATGAGTCTCACTCCAATCTGAGCTCCAATTTCCAGAGAAGACGCGTCTGGAGACGCCCCCCCCCCCCCACAAAAGGGGGAGATTCCAACCTAACTGTCACCAGCCATACGGTTCGACAACCAGGAATAATGGTCTTGGGTGGGTGCCATTTCATTTCATAGCAGAACCCCTTTGGTTGCCATCCACAGCACCTTTAAGCAGAGTAGTACGACGACGAAATTCTACGTCCCGTTTTGCTGTCATTCATATCGCGAAATTTTGAGCGTATATTTCAACATGATAATGTCCGCCCACGTACGAAGATAGTTTCTATTGCATGTTTTCTTCCTTACTCAACATTATTTTGGCCAGCAAAGTCGCCGGATTTCTCTACTACCGAGGACGTTTGGGGCATCATGAAAGGGTCCTACAACCAGCTCGGGATTTTGCCAATCTAACACACCAATTGGACAGAATTTGGAACGATATCTCGCAGGAGGACATCTGCCAACTCTATCAATTAATGCCAAGCTTAATAACTGCTTACATAAGGGCCAGAAGACGGCCAACGCGTTATTGACTTGTTCTCTTTGTGAGGTTTTTTCTCTTGATTAAATCCTCTTAAATTTCTGAAACTGTAATCATTTGTTTTTCTCCACATGTACATCACATCTACCAATTTTCGTCCCATTCGGATAACTCCTTGATGCGTCACCTTTTTTTTTTTTTTTTTTTTTTTTTTTTTTTTTTTTTATCTCAGAGTGTGTATAGAATAGTGATTGAAGAGTCATTACATAACTGGCGGATTCATGCAAAACCTGCCGGTTAAAACAAGAATAAAAAATTAAAAAAAAAAAAAAAATCGTTTAATCGATTATGATATTTTGCCAGCACTGGAATGAATTCGAATTTCAAACTGCTAATGCAAGAGCAATTATTAACCCAATGGCTCATTTGACTGTTAATGTAGTAATTGTAATCATACATTTGATTAAAACTACAAAATGTATTTTGTTGAGGTATTTTCTTGTTTTAAACCAAATTTTTCTCAAAAGTTAAAGAAAAAAAAAAAAAAAAAAAAAAAAAAAAAAACCACACAAGATATATTGTTAACAAATTTGCAAAATTTTAGCGAAATTTATTTGTATTTGCTTATATTAACAAAATGTTTTGTTCAACTTTACATTAACTTTTGTATATTTGTATGTAAAAAACATTTTTATTTTTTGTAAGAAAAACAAAATATTTTTGCTAGAACTGCAAAAAAAATTATTTTTAATCTAACAAAAATTATTACTCAATAACAATTAAGCAGAAATTTTTGTTGTACACACCAGATTTTTCTTGATTCAACAAAACTTGTCTCTGAGTGTGTTCATATTCCCGATTCGCCTCTTCAATTTGCTAATTTTTAAGGAATGTTTTAATAGGCCTAGCTGTCGCAGATTTATGAGAAAGAGAATTACGAAGAGATAGAAATAGTATCAACAATCCAGAACATGTTTTGAGAATTATAATTCTTAACTAAAAGTTTATTTTGGATTTCAAATTGTTGATTATCAATTCAATAGTTTATTTATTTATTTTTCATTTTTCATTCATGTTAAACATTTCAGAAATGTTTCTCTCTTAGAAAAACTCCATTTTATTTTCAATGTTTTATGTAATATATATATACAGTCGAACCTCGTTAACTTGAACATTGTTAACGTGAATTACTTTTAACACGAAATGTTTCCACAATCTCCGTCAAAATGAACATTAGTTATATGAAGATTAGTTGCTGATAACATGAACTATTCATAAAATGAACATTTTTTTTTTTATCCCCCTTGAGATTTACGTTAACGAGGTTAGACTGTGGTATATATTTTAACACAAGCACACACATACACACGCAGACATATATTATTATTATTATTATTATTATTTTGACATTTAAAAAATTTAATGGGTAGGGGTGAAGGCATTTTTTTTTTCTGGATCTTTCTCTGCTTAAAAAAACTTGTCACTTCAAAAATATTTATGCTCTGGTGTTTAAATAGAAAATTAACACAAACATTCCATAAAATTATTACCGTAGAAAATATTTATAAAAACATATAAAACTAATTTAACATTAAAATAAATCAATTTTCATAATTTTAATTTCCAAACTTTCGATTCGATATTACGAATTGTATTAGAAAAAATATTTAAATATATGATAAAAATATTTTTTATAAAACCTGTGTCATCATTTAATTTTAAATGGTAAATATATTAAAATAATATATTTCCAGTTGACACGTTTTCGGATCTGAAAGTTAATTTTTAATTTAAAATGACTATAAAATAAAGTGACTATAATATGACTAATAATACTGTAAAATGACTAATAATACTAAATGACTAATAATACTATAAAATGACTATAATATTAGTACCAATCAATCATTTGATATTATTAAAATTTCAGTTCAGTTTTAATACAGAGTCTTTTCTCTACAACAGTACATATACAAATGTAGATTACAAATTTCTTTGTAAGCTTATAAAATAGTTTAAAAACATTTATGTTTTAGTTGTTAAGCAGCACGTTAATCTAAATTTCAATAAGATTTTACTTATTTGGGCTTATTGTTTCTTAAATTATCTCTTATCTTCGACATTAAAAAACAATCTATTTATAATTATTATTTTGTTATTGTAAAACAATTTACAGAAAGCATATTAAAACAAGTCGTTTATCACTACAACTAAAGTTATTGCAAATGTAAAAAGCTAGACTATTGCACATATATATTTTATGTATAGTTTCATGCATGAAAATTTTAATTGTAGTTTAGTTACATAAATTAAAAAATTAAACATAAAAAATATTTTTAAAAAATTACGTGATAGCAAAAAATAGTAAATCATTTTTTATCCACATTATTTTTTTGCACAAAGAAACAATAGAAATAATGATTAATCGACAGTAAGTGTTTTAATTGTACTTTAATATTACAAACTACTAAAGTTTAAAAAGATAATGTATTAAAGAGTGTATATTTGTCTCATGAATTGATAAATTTTCATGCGTGTCAAACTATAAAGCATAATAATACAAAATATTAAACTTTGAATAGTTCTATATAGTATTTTTATTGCCTGTATGAGTTCAATTACTGAAGACAGGTAGAAAGACGAAGTGATGTTACCTAGGAAAAACCGCCAAATGTGTATGAGATAAGTTGCCAAATGTGTCAGCATCAGCAGACTAGTTTGATTGGAGGATGGGAGCTCCGCCTCTGAATATCCTTAGTGGCCGAAAGTAGGATCTCGGACTTTTCTGACAAAGATAAATAGTTTTAATTACGTTAATTGATTTTCTGTCATTTTTGATTGCAAATTCTTAGTTGCGAATCTGGTAGATTATTAAATAATTTGATAAAAAAATCGACTTGTAGGGCAGGTTTTTCTTCCTTTCTTTTTCTACTCTGAATGATTATTTTCACCGGGTTTTCTTTTTTATTTCCCTCTTGTAATAGCAACTCATAAAAAAGTTACATAGAACAATTGAGAGTGAAAAAATAATAATAATAAATAAATAAAATAAAAAATAACCCCCAAAAATTTGTGTTTTTAGTAACTTTGAAACGCGTTCAGTGTAATTAACATCCTCCCACACACACACTTTTACCTAAAATACAAATATATAAAGTAATAATAATAAAGATAATAATAATAATAATAATAGTAACAATAAAGATGTGTCAGTAAATAATTCTTCAAAATTTTAAGAGATCAAACATTTTTCTTTCTCAAAATATCTAATAAAATATTTTAAAAAGCATTTAAACAGATTATGAATAAAATACTTAGTTTATTAAGCAATATTTTTAAAACACTATTCGGCCTCAAAATTATTAAAGGAATTTTAAAAAAATTGCCCCGTAGAAGTTATACTAATTAATCATTTAATAATCAAAGTACTAATAAAAACATTTTAAATATTTTTGATACTCGGCCTAGATTTAGTCATGCTGATTAAATTTCAAATAAAAATAAACTCAGTACTACGGTATTGTAGTAACAGTACTTAGATAATGCTTTCAATATTGTACAGGAATTTAAAAAATTGTTATTTAAAACCTATTTACTAATTTCTCCTAATACAGTTAGGAAATTTTAGATAATGGGCATATTTTAGGTATATTTAATGAAAGTCGAAGTTTATAAATTCATTAATATCAAAGCACAGGAAATTATCTCAGATTTCAATTGAGAATAATCGCTGATTTAAACTCAAACATAATCAAATAGAAAGTAATTGAGTTTTAAATATATAAGCGAAATGAATAACAGTTTACATGCTTGGAATAGTTAGAAAATATTATTAATCTATTTTTCAGATTTTTTAATTTTTAACTTAGTTATAACTTAGTAAATATGAGTAATTACATTTTTAATTCTTTTTAAAATTATTTATCACACACACACAGAAGTATGACTGTTAAAATTTACTTTATTTTATAAATTAAAAGTGTTTCCCATGATTTTTAGATGAATTATTAATTTTCATTTAGATTCGGGTTTCAGGTCGGGTTCGGGCATAAAGAAATCGGGTTCGGGTCGGGTGCGGGTTGCCAAAAATTCTTTAGTGCGGGTTCGGGTCGAATAAAATTTATTTGTCGGGTTCGGGTTGATTCAAAATTCACTTGTCGGGTTCAGTCGGGTAGAATCAGACCCGTGCCTAGATACTAATTTATATATTCCGATTAATGAGAACTGCGAATTATTAAAAAATAAATCTCCCGTTCTCTTCTACTTGTCAGCTATTCGGTTTCTGTTTTACTTTTTCCACGATCTTTTTTAGGCCGGTGTACCACATCTCTTTTTATCTTTTCTTCAATATAAAAGCTTGTGATTCGTTTCGCTTAACTTAAATAGTTAATAACTAGTGATATTTAAATAATATCACTAGTTATTCGTAGTGAAAACAAATTAAATGAAATAAATATTGGTAAAATAATAATAACAATACTAATAAATAGTGAAAATATTAAATTTTTAAAACTTACTCATTCTATCATGTAAGCGTATCACAAATGAAAACTGTATGAAAAGAGAAAAAAGGAGAGAGAGAGAGCGAGAGAGAATCAAATGAAGGAAGACAAAAGGAGAAGAAAATGATACTTAACATAATAATAATAATAATAAAAATAATAATAAAAATAAAATAAAATAAAAATAAGTAAACAGTTTTATTTTTGTTGAGGCAATATCAGCAAAATAATTTGATTGATTTAACAAAATTTTTGTTGAAACAGCAAAACAAATTAACTTTGTTGAATCAACTTTTTTTTTTTTTTTTTTTTTTTTTTTTTTTTAATATTAGCCTCAACAAATTTTTTTTTCTTTCTTCTTTTCTTTTCGTAAAAAAAGGAAAAAATGTAAAATTATCAGCGATTTTTTTTTTTTTTTTTTTTTTAACTTTAGCGCATATTTTTGTTCATGAGGTTGAGTCTATAGCAACTAAAAGCTTGCCTGCTTTAACAAAATTTTGCGTTTTATTGAAACTACAAAACAATTTGTTTGTTGTACTTATCGAACCAATTTTTTTTTTTTTTTTTCATTTATTTATTTATTTATTTATTTATTTTTGTGTGTGTGTGTGTGGGGGGGGGGATCTCAACAACAATTTTGTTATTTCAACAAACATTTTTTTCTGTGTAAATGAAACTTATTTGTCAGCAATAATAGGTATTGGATTTACTAATATTAATGTTATTATTGCACTTCCTCTCCCCTACTAAGTTATAATTAAATTTTAAATGCAAATGATAACAAAATAATGTGTGTTCAGATATGGTAATTTGTAATATCGAATTCCAGGTTCAATTTCTTAACTATTAAGACGAAAATAAGCTTGAGAGGGGTAACTTTTCTCTACCTCAATGTAAGCTCCTGGAGTGTACAGAGCTCTTACCGACCAACAATAGATATTTCCAATATCAATGCAATGAGATTATTTTTTAACCAATTAAATCACTATGAAAATGTAAATAGAAATAGCAAAATTCTGGTAAATACAGTGCCTCAAAAAATATTTCGTTATTAACGAAAAATGGAACTATTTTTAAAAATTTCATGCGGTTGAAAATACAAGGTGATTACAATTAAAGTTGCGATTTCAAAACGCTCTAATTTTAAAACTACCGGTCAGAATAATTTGATATTTTACCAGAACAATCATGTGACAATGGAATTTTGTTTGGGCAAGAAAAGAGTAGTTTCGAAATGCGCCTATAAATGGCGCTGTCAAGGTGATGTCAGAGGAAAAGTCTAAATAGATTCATTAAACACAGGAATGTTGTTAGCAATAGAACAGAATAGTAGGAAATAATAGACTCCAAGAGTTTACAACAATTTTTACTTTCGAACATACTACGTAAGTATTGTAATCATGTCAAAAATTCAACTTTAAAATTTTAGTGTATCTAACGTTTTAAAGTCTTCTGAGTTCGTTTTTGCTATTTTTACGGTGATGTGTGTGAGTAAACACGATAACATCTAAACGCTTTGTTCGAATGAGCTGAAAGTTGGTATGCATGTTGTAAGTCACCGTAGTCCAAAATCTATTGATTTTGCTGCATCTAGCACTTAAAGTTTTTTTTTTTTTTTTTTTTTTTTTTTTTTTTTGCAGGGACACAACGAAAAATTCTTTATCATTATGGCCTATTGTCTCAAATTATTTAAAGTGCGATAGTGTCTAAATGTCTCATTCAAATAAACTGAAAATTAATACACATGTTATAGGTTACTGTCACACAAACTGTATAGATTTTGGTGAATCTAGCACATATATTTTTTTACAGGGACACAACAAAATATTCTTTATCATTATGGTCTAAGGGCTCAAATTATTTAAAGTGCGGTAATGTCTAAAAACCTTATTCGAATGAAATGAAAATTTATACGCATATTATAGGTCATTGTCATACGAACAATAGAGATTTTGGTGACTGTAGCACTTATAGATTTTTACAAAGGACACGAGGAAATATTCTTTATCATTATGACCTAGGGAATCAAATTATTTAAAATGCGATAGCGCTAAATACCTCATTCGATTTAGGCTGAAAATTTATATATATGTCCTCGTCACATTAACTAAATTTTAGAGAATCTAGCACTTATAATTTTTTACAGGGACACAGCGAAAAGTTCTTTATCATTATGGCTTATGGGCTTAATTTTTTTAAAGTGCTAAAGCGTCTAAATGCTTTATCCAATTAAAATGAAAATTTATATACATATTATAGATCACTGTGGCACGAAATGTATAGATTTTGGTGAATCTAGTACTTATAGATTTTTA
Organism: Salticus scenicus; assembly: GCA_963930645.1. Classification (NCBI taxonomy): domain Eukaryota; kingdom Metazoa; phylum Arthropoda; class Arachnida; order Araneae; family Salticidae; genus Salticus; species Salticus scenicus. The sequence continues at coordinate 229,371,549 of OZ005657.1, forward strand.
CAGGGACACAACGAAATATTCTTTATCGTTATGATCTATGGCCTCAAATTATTTTCTGTACAATAAAGTTAAATTAAACAACATGATATATAGAGAAAAATACTAAAACACCTATTATAATTTTCTCTGTTATTTATTTATTTATATATGTAACGACTTGCCATTTTTTACTTTTTCTAAACAACCGTTAATTGCTTAATATTCGGAAAATCGAGTGGGTCACTCCAGATTTTTTTTTTTTTTTTTTTTTTTTTTTAACAAAAAAGACAAGAATACGTGTTTACAGTGAAAACACTAATAGTGACGATAGAAAAAGAGGAGCTCCATGAAATAAATACCTTATGGATGGTTAACGGCACATTTTGGAACTTTTTTTTTTCCCTCTGTCTTTCTTTTTCCGTGTTTTTGCCAAACAAAATTCCTTCGCTTCACGATTGTGCAAGTCATTCTGGTCGGTAATTTTAAAAGTTACAGCGTTTTGAAATCGCAATTTTGATTATAATCACCTTGTATATTTCTGCTATATATCGCTGAATACTAATACTGTTAATTTATTATAATAAAAAATTGATTTTATTAATATAAATTAGCCCTGTTTAATTATGAAGTGAATTACAGGAAAAAAAGTAGCAATAATTATTTTGTTTTCTTGTTTATAGGAAAAACTTTTCTGAAATAAATTTATTTATGCATGCTGCGTATTATTTCGTATCCCAATTGTGATAATAGTGGCATAATATTGGGTTTAAGAAATTGTTATGATAAGACTGTGAAATAAAAATATACATAAAATTGTATATAATGGTTACGTTAAAATAGTGATGGTTACAAAAAACCTATGCTTATGTACAAAATGTACATAGGTTTGGATTTTGCGAGTAAGACCGATTGACTGCTCTAATGTTCTAGGCGTAAGGTAGAGTGCCCTCCGTAGGGGTCTTTCTAAGGGGTCCTAACCCGAATTTACGCAAGATTCGGAGGAAACCACAGAAAACTCCGAATGGCTAGGCCGACGAGCACGACCTGGGATTGAAACCGGCACCTCACGTCTACCAGCTTTGAGCGCAGAACCGCTCGGCCTCTGCAAAAAGGTACATAGGAGAAAAAAATATATAGTACAGCACAGGAAGGAACGATTGTGAGTTATGATAACAGAAGCAAAGGGCATCGAATTTGTACAAATGGTAAAAATATTATTATTAATAGAACAATAAATTTCTAAGATAATAAAAATCAGCAAATACTTAAAAGGGGAGCATCACAAAATAATGATAATAATTCTATTAGTAGTAATCCGCAATCGAAGCTACAAATAGCAGAGTCAGATATAGATGAAGCCCGTGATATACGTCAGATAATTCACAAAATCTTCCTCGAAGATCACAGAGGTCTAATATAGGAGTGACATCTCATAGATTTGCTTTTGTATTAAATGGCAAAAGAATTAGAAAACTGAAATGTTGGGATGATATACAAAAGGTCCAAAACCCTGTAGAAAAACAAAATTGAATAAATGCTACTCCATATGAATAAATTCACTTAAATAAAATGACACCTGGGAATTAGTCGAGGCTTTACTAGGGACAGAATTAGTAGGGAGTAAATGGGCATTCAAAGTTTAATACAATGTCAGGGATATGTAGAAAAATGCAAAGCTAGTCTGATTGCGAAGAGTCTTTCACAGAAATGGGGAATCGACAACGATCAAACTTTCGCATCTGTTGCGTCTCATACAACTTTGAGAAGTTTTGTGGTCATGAGTATTTACAAAAACCTAAATCTTAGAAACGTTGATATGAAGACTGTTTTTTTACATGGCGAATTAAAGAAAGATGTCTATGTGCATCAATCCGAAGGATATGTAGTACCCGGGGAAGACACAAAATATATAAATTAAAGAAAGCGATATACGGGCTGCAGCATAATTTCCAGAGCAGAACAATGCAAGTCAGCAAACAAAATTGCTACATTTATAAACGTCTTCGGTGCCATAATGTGGGCTAATGAATCCATGGAATTTGGTATGTCAAAGTACAATTTCAAAATGCTTTGAAAAATCTAGGTTTTCGCAACAAATTTCTGAAAATATCAGTGATTCATAGTCTACAAACAATGACAATAGACTGTCGAATATTCAAAATCTTATAAATTGATTGCATTTTGAAGATAAACCAATGAATGCTGAATTATTTATGAATTTTGAGAGTGATATCCCAGCATGCAATACTTCTGTGGATCAAGAGAGTTTGAATCAAAACGTTTGCGATATATTTAAAAATGGAAAAGAAAATGAAGAAAATTGTGTTAGTGAAGATGAAAATGAATTCGAAAAAAATGATGAAATTTCCAAAGCAGATATGTTAAAGTTGTGGAAAAAATAAAAATGAAAATAAAAAAATCTTAAACAATTGTCCACGAATGTTGTATATTGAAGAAACTTGAAGGCATGACTGAAAACATAATTGTTGATTAGAAGAGTTTTAAACAACAAAAAATTTCTGATTTTTTTGCTGTAAATGAAATTTCACGAATATTTGTATAATTTTTTAATGAATATTTTATTACAGCCAGTTGAAAAGTTATGGTTATGCGATTCTATAGTAATACAGTTAAAATAAAAAATAGTATTAATTACAGTGTACTCTGTCTTTATGTGTTATTTAAATCAGTATGGAAATTCAACTGAATTCACAAGGAATATGGTGGGTTTTGAGCCAGTTATTTGCTATATAGTATAGGGGAGACCGGGGCACAGTGGACCACTTTTACACTTTTGATTTGTTTTCACCAAAAATAAAAAAGCAAGGTACTTGAAAAAATTAGCAAACATTCTTTAAACATTTCTTGACATGTCCGATTTTTTTTTATAACAATACTTCTAATATATTACGAATAAAAAAATAAATTGTGTGCACTCACAAAGTGAACCACTGTGCCCCATCACCGGGGCACAGTGGTCCACAACCCGGGGTACAGTGGACCAACCTCTGTTGTTCATGTTCAATTAATATAAATTAGAATTTAAAAAAAAAAAAATTAGTTTCTTATGCAATTCTAGTCTAAATAACATAATTCAAACATTTTTATGAAATATAATTACCAAAATTTAAAGGAAATCAAAATAAATAAGAAATCAAACTAGAGGGAGAATCCTATATATCAGATTTGCTTTGTCTTTTACGTGCCATCACTAAAAGCAATAAGATATATCTTTAATTTGTTTATTAACGTTATATAGTTATAAAAATTATGTAATATTTAATGAAACATTATATTACTGTTCAAATATTTTTATTAATTATTTTGAGATATCAATACTTGACATTATATTTGTGAGATAAGTTTAACTAAAATTATTCTACTTTTATCTTTTACGTGTTATTTCTAAAAACAACAACAATAAATTTAAATAACCTACTATTTATTATATAGCATAATTATTTTATTTTATTTTTTTATTATTAAACAATTCGAATAGTTATTAAATTCAGATATTCATAATCATTATACTACTATTCAACTATTTTCCCTTTTCAGAAATTTATTTTATTATAACATTAAGATTATTATTTTTTTATTAATTATTTTGAGTCACATTATATTTGTATATGTAAATTTAACTAAAATAAATAAGGTATTAAATATAATTTGGACTTCTAGGCACATTGGAAGGCGGTCCACTGTGCCCCATGTAGCGGTGGTCCACTCCGCCCCATGTTCAGACAAAACAAATAATAATATTAAATTTATATATAGATTATAAATATGCTAATAATTTTTATAAATTAAAAAACAACAATATCTTACATTTTCTTAAGAGATATCCAATACTTGTAGTCAATAGTTCAGTCCTGATAAAATAAAAAAAAACTTCAAACTTGAAAAATTACGCCAGTCCCTTGAAAGACGTATAAACGGTGCTTTATTGTACTAAAATTGAATAAAGAATCTGTTTTCTATAGAAGAAAACAATGAACGGTGTATTTTTAAAATTTCATAGATTTTTATGAGATAAAATATATAAGAGATCCCAAGTAGCACAGGAACGTTCTGTGAACGTCTAATAACGGTTTCAATAGTTCAAACACCGTGTTTCGTGTCAAAAGAACGTTCTAAAACACGTTCAGAAATAGTATTATTTAGAACGTTCTGAAAATGTTTGATTTGTACCATCTATAAAACGTACAATTCTAGTTCTATATAGAACGTTCAAGTGTAACACCGTCATAACACGTTCTGTAACAGTGTAATTATAACGAATATGACAAAATGACTTTTTAGTACTATTGGTTGGGAAACTAGGTTAACCTTTAAAATTTTTGACTTCAGCTTTTGATTTTTTTACACGTTTTGTGGCGTGAGGAATCCGGAAGTCAAAAGGTTGGTATGGTATCTGTTAATGTGTATCGGCACCTATTAGTGTGATAGCCCGTTAGTTCATGTACACGATATCTCAAGAACAAATGATTGCAGAGAGATCGGACCAGTTTTAAAATATCACTTATGATATTGATAAGAATCTTATTGAGAGATTTGCAACATTCTAATTTAAAAACTTCGTAAGTTATTCGAAATTTATAATTTTTAGCATGATAGAGAATAGAGCATTTTTTACATTTTCAGTTTAACGTTTTGTTAGCACGTCAGTAAAGAATACTTCCCAATAATCAGTAGCGGTGAGGTGAAAAAAAATTACAAAATTTTAAACACATGGAAAAATTTTGTGGATTTTGTATTTCAGGAATCAATGTATGGAATTCGACCAAACTTGTTACAATATTAGATCTTGCCCTAAATTGGAGTTTATTTGAATTTCATTTGGGATATATCGCCCGATAGATTACGGTGCTATGCAATGAAACCCTCCATTTATGGGACGGCTATATCTCAGCTTCTATAGTGTACAAATGTATTAAACATGATATATTGGCATATATCATCATATCCTCTGCTAATACAATTTGGATGTATACATTGTCCAACAGGTGGCGTTGCTAATCTGCAATTTAATCATTTTAACGGAAAGGCAATATTTTAACTCTTGTGATTTAACAATAAATTTTGTGATACACTGAAGTTATAAGTGAAATCGATTTTATGTAAAGCTTTACTGGTCCATTTTGGATGCACATCGGCCAACAGGTGGCGTCGCTATGTTGCAATTTAATCTCATAACAGAAACGAAAAATCTCAACTTCTGTGATTTATAAATATTGTAAATTTGGTAAGTGAAATTAATATTACGTAAAACTCTACAGATTGCCTTTGGGTGCATATCGGACGACAGGTGGCACTGCCACGTTCCAATATTTTCCATTCACAGAAAGGCTATCTATCAGCTTCTGTAATATATATACTCACCAAACCTTCTGCGTGACATACATTTGATATATAATATTGATTCAATTTGGCTGTATAACGAGTAATAGTCAAACAGTTTTTTTTTTATTATTATTATCATTCATAGGACATTGTTTTTTCCCCTAGGAATAAGTATGCATCATCCCTGGGGGATGGGGGAAGGGTGGATAAAAATTTTCACTATAATTATCTTTCAAAAGAATTCGATATCACCTTTAAAACGAATAATTGAAACATCGTTTTCTGATGATTTAAAACAAATTTACCGTTTTTTTTTTTTTTTTTTTTTTTTTTTTTTTTTTTTTTTCATTTGTAATAATAATAATAATAATAAACCCTTAGAAAAATACATTTTCTAAGATCTTCTATACAGCATAAAAATGATTGTCTTCTGTCATGAAAATCTATGCATTCCCCAGACCCAAAGTTTAGATACAAAAAGCTAATCACGGATGTTATTGAATAAGTAATATAGTGCTTTACGCGAGTTTCAAAGAAAATCACGGGAAAACTCCGAAAACCTAAGTCGACGAGCGTGACTAGGAATCGAAGCCAACACTTCCCGTCTGTAAGGTTCGAGAGTAGGACCTCGAGGTCAATACTCATCGGGAAGTTACAGAATAAGTTTTTTTCTTCTTTTCTTTAAGCATAATTTTAAACTTTTATTATATTTTATTTATGATTCTATTTAAGTTTAAATGTTACTGATAAATTATCAATATGTATAATGTTGTTAAATCGTTACTCTGTTTGATTGTTCTTATTTTATTTATTTTCACTGAATATTTTATTCAATACTAAAATATACACTAAAACAAAATATGCTTTTCCGTTTTATTCGAGATTTTAAAATGGAAAAATAAAGTGATCTCATAAGTTTTTCAAATACTTTATAAAAATTTAAATAATTGTTTAACTCAGCTCCATTTTTCCTTAAAATATTGACCATATGTTTCCTACAGCTATAAATGCTTAATAAATTTATGTTTCAAACGTTGAACTTTGAAACATGATTATTCCGGATGTAACAAGGGAAGAGCAGATGAAACTGACATCTGTGGATTGCATTTATTTAATTCTCGCTGACGGAGCAAATTCAAAGGTCTTGGGAATGTCGTGCCGTTATGTGAAGCGGTAATTTTAAAACGTGTAATGTAATCTGTTTTGTTCAGTTTTCGCGTTATAATGACTTGGATAAGCTTTAGAAAAGGTAAAAATGTAATATTTTTAACCTGTAATAGTCTCTATTTTCTATTTATTAAAGTCTTATTTTAATATCAATTAAACAATCATTTTCATATCTGCGTAAGTTCTTAAGCCTAACATTTGATACTTGTAAGTTGCATTGTATCGCAGAAAAAACTGCTCCTGTTACAGAAAACCGCTTAGAAATTATGGATTCATTTTATTAATTCAGTCTTCTGAAATGGAAATTGTTAAAATGACTATTTTTGGTTATTATGCTTCTGAATGAAGTAACATAAAGAATTTAAAAGATGAGAGCTAATTTTAAGTGAATGCCCTTCCAGACTGGTCATTATGTATTTTAAAATGCTAGTTGGAAGGGTGTTTTCTTGGAGAAATTCCTATGAAGAAAATGAGGAAGGTATGTAATTCTTTTTTTTTTTCTTTTCTTTTTAAATTCTGAAGTATTTATTTAATGTTTATATGATAATATATATACAATCTAGGTTATGCAAATTGCATATTTTTAAAATAATATCCTAAGTTTCACCGACTTACAATTTTAAATATCTCTTTACTGTTATTTATTAAATTAAATATATGAAATTGTTTAACTGCATAATAAAACAAAGATTCAATTCAATTTTATTCCACATCTTTATAAAAAAAGATATTCTGCTTAAAAAAAAGGACGATTTACTATATTATTTATTAATACTAATAATATTTACATTTATCAATTATTTAATATGCCATGATCGCATAATTACATCAAATGAGGTAAAAATTGCGTTGACTCAATTTAAAGAAATTTAAACATTTAAAAAATACCAATTACATTGCCATGTGGAATAAATTTAAATACCTGCAAACATCATTTTTGTAAACTGCTGCTGTAAACTGAAAATATGTATGCACACATGCACTGAAATTTAAAAATATGAAGTATGTTAAATATTTTAGAAAAATATTATGATTAAATATATATATGTATTTAAGTATTTGGACATTTTAAAAATTTCCTCCTTCTAACTAATTTTTAATTTTTTGTTTCAATTTCTTATTATTATAAATTAACAATATATTCTAAACTCAATTATATATTATTTTAGCGGTGTATTGGTACATTCATTTTTGAAATTATTTTTTATGTTGAAATATTAAAACTTTCTATAAACTTCAGCATTCAAATATATTTATAAACTATCCATGGACTTACAAAGTAGTACCCAGAAATGTTTAGAATATACAGGGTGCAAAGTCGAGAGCAGGCCTTTATTTGGGCAACAATTGGTCTCAAACGTCCTCCAATAAGAAAATGTATTAAAAAAAAAAAATGTAAGAATTCATTATATGACATGTTTAAATTTAAAAAATCAATTTACTAAAAATCACAAAAACTGATAATTTTTATACAATTTTCATGACACTAATAGTGTAAGTTGAGTTCTAACCTAAAAAATATAACACAAAAAGTTTCACTTTTGTGCACCCAAAATTGTCTGAGATAGTTAGTTTCAAAATTTAGGATTATTTCGCATTTTCTCGGGCTTTATTAAAAAGTCAATGAAAAATTCTTTAATAAACCCAGGGAAAATGCAAACAAAGTCCAATTAGGATTTTTAAACCGATCCCTTATTGAAGGCCGAAATATGTTAGAAAATCCAAACTTTAAATATCATGTTCCATTTTGGGAGAATAGAAATGAAACTGTTTGTTAGGATGAGTGTCAGTTTTCTAAATATGATTATAGGGATCTGGGACTATGTAAAAATTTAGTTTTTGCAATTTTGAAAAAATAGATATTTTAAATTTAAACATGTTATACCACAAATGCTCATATTCTTTAAAACATTTTGTAACTGAAACTATATATTTGCGACCAATATTTGCGGAGATAAAGGTATTCTCGTCACAATGCTTTGCACCCTGTATTAAAAAAAAAAAAAAAAAAAAAACACGTATATATATATATATATATATATATATATATATATATGTATAAATGAATTTTTAATCTTAGTTAAAGCCAAGCAACAGATATAAGATCCCTGAAACCACATAGGTCAATGAGAAGAAAATTACAACAAATTTAAATAACCTGGGGAGACTGATTGTGATTTATTGAAACATTTATATTTTATTTATTGATTTTTATTTTATTTAACTTCAGTCTAATCTTAAATTTATTCCTATATTGTTAGTTGCAATTTTAATAATTTTGCCGGTGCGTAAAAACCACATGAAACTCAAATCAAAAGATACAAACAAGCAACGAGGAAATAAAAAATTAAGACAGCATTTTAAACATTTTTTGTAGGAAAAGCTTAGAATGGTAGAAAAAAAAAAAAAAAAAAAAAAACTCGTCAAGGGTGACCCTTTTCGTCGTTGAGCACCAATATACGATTTCGTTCGTTAGCAGCTATAATAGCAAATTGCTAGCTGGCACCCTATCGTACAAGAAATTAATTGAAGTTAGAAATGAAGAATAAATTGGGATAAATTATTTACTTCAAGAAATCAGAGAATCAGACAGAAAACAACCATGAAAAACAAACATTAATCATAGGATGACGCATTCGGAATCACAAGGATTAAAACAAGCAAAATAAATCAAGAGTTTAGTTGTATATAGCAGATGAAGAATAATGATACAACACAGCAACAGGGATATAAATTACTTTTTTTTAAATTCAAATATTGTTTGAGAAATTTTAACATACTTACTATTCCTTTAATTTCAACGTATATGCATGAAAAATTCCATATTTTATGACTGTAATTCCCAAAAAGTGTCATAACGTGCCTATATCCCTTTAAAAAATTCCTTAAATTTTTGCATTTTTAAAAAATTTCTTTTTTCCCCTAATCTGAAGATAATGGCGTTATAGTATTAATTAAGAAACTTTGAATAAACACCATAAAATGCAAGAACTCGCAACTGCTACAAACAAAGCACGGCTGCTACAAACAAAGCGGCAACGCATTCCACACACTCAACGTGCTTGTTTGCAGCTCTCGTGCCTACAATGTTCGCCTGATGAAGGGTTGTGTCTTCTTTTGACCCGAAACAGTTGGTGCGAGTTCTCGCATTTTATGGTGTTTATTCAAAGTTTTGTAATTAATACTATAACTTCATTATCTACAGATTAGGGAAAAAAAGAAATTTTAAAAAAATTCAAAAATTTTAGAAATTTTTTAAGGTATAAAGAGACGTTATGACACTTTTTGGGGAAAGCTGTCATAGAATATAGAATTCTTGATGCATATACGTTGAAATTAAAAGAATAGTAAGTATGTTAAAATTTCTCAAACATTATTTGAATTGAAAAAAAAAGTAATTCATATCCCTGTTCATGTGTTGTATCATTATTCGTCATCAGCTATGTAATTTTTACTTCTAAACGCTCGTACTGAGGGGATTTTTTTATAATGACGTCACATTTTTTTTTTTTTTTAACTACACTATTTTAGAACGTTTACAGTACGTTTTCTGGAACGTTCTGAAAATGTGTATAACGTTTTGAAAACGTTCTAAAAACGTTTAGAACGTTCTGAGACCGTATACATAGAACGTTCTCAGAACGCTTCTATAACACCGATGGTGATAGTTACACGTTCATTGAACGTTCTCTGAACCGTACTATTGTACGTCTTCAAGATGGACAGATAGACGTCTATAACACGTTCAAAGTGAACGTTCTTAGAACGTGTTTGCAGAACAATTTTTGAACGTTCAGAGAACGTTTCGGTGCTGCTTGGGATAGTAATGTAAATATTTAAATATTTATCAGTATTTTAATATTAATTATAAATAACAGACGTAAAAGATATTAAAAAGAATATAATTTAAAATTATTCATAATAAACATGTAATTTTTTTTTTTTTTTTTTTTTTTTTTTGTCTTCTTTAAAATATTACTGAGATCATTTATGACCCCATTGGTATTCAGTGGGATCAATTAAAATAAAAAAATTTCTTATATACTTAGTTACTGTTTAATATCGTAAAGAATATGACTAAATGAACAATCTCAAATTTTTTAAGAATTTTACGTTAAGTACTTTAAGTGTAGTGATAGGGGAGACCGGGGCAAGATGAAGAGCGGGGCAAGATAACGAATGTCTTAATTTTTCCGTTTTCCACTAGGTGGCAGCCTCAATCGGACACTACTGGCTCTTCTATCGGCCTTTCGTTAAACAATAGTATAGAAACGCTGAAATCGCCATTTTTGTGTTAGTTGTGAAGCTTTGATTGTTTACCGCTGTCACGTTATAACTTTTATGCATGTGTAAATAAGCTCTGCTACAGCTACTGGTAAGATATATATTTTCTCTTTAATATTTATGAGTAACTTAGTTTAAATACTACCTATTACCATGAATAAATGTCAATTAATCGCCTTCCTTCATGGCAATGAAAACGAATATTTTTAAACAGGCAGTCCGGGGCAAGATGAGGAGCTCGTCATCTTGCCCCGAAACGAATACTTTCTGAACTTGTAGAAAGAGTCCCACCAGGAACTGTAGCCACTGTAGTGATAACGGCTGGAGCAATGAGGGCACCTTTTTCTCTTTTTTGAAGCACTTTTATCTTCACGTGAAACCAAGCACTGAATCTCCTGCTCTGTTGATTATTGACAATCACAAAACTTACATATAACTTTGCAGGCTATCTTATATTGCAGAGAGAAAAACATCATCATAATGGTTGGGTTGCTGCTCCACACATCACATCGTCTCCAGCCCCTTGATGTGTCATTTTTCAGCCCATTAAAAACCTACTATAGCCAAGCATGTGACAACTTTATGGTCACTCATCCAGGACAAACTATCACAGACAAAAATATTGGTGAGCTTTTGAGCACCTCTTACTTCAAAGCAGCTACAGTTGGAAATGCCGTTAAAGGATTTAAAGAATGTGGGATCGAGCTTCATAATCCTCTTGTGTTTAGCGAACATGAATTTGCTGCTGCAAAAACTACTGACCATGATGTTGTTGGCGATGAAACTGAGAATAATAGTGCTAATTCTCAGACCCTGGTAGTAGAAAACCAACATATAAACTCTCCAGAAGAACCAGAACTTATGGCAAATGCTGATTCCGATGCACCAAAGAAGCCTGTTAACGTTTTTGATTTCAAACCATTGCCTAAAGATACACAGTGTGAGAAAAAAAAAAAAAAAAAAGCAAAAAACTAAGCTCAAGCATTTTTACAAGCACACTCATCAAAGAAATGTTAGAACAAAGAGAAAAGAGAAGGAAGAACAGGAAGGTTTAAAAAAAAACAGAGAAAAGAAGCTCGGGAAGCTAAAAAGGGAGTAAAAAAACTCAAACTAAGTTCCTGTAGGCCTAAGTCTATAAAATCTAGGCCAAACAGTCCAGTTGCATCAACTTCAAAGGATGTCCTGCTTGTGAAGAGGAATATTGTGACCCTCCAACATAAGAATGGATCTAGGGCTGTAAATACCAAGAATGGTGGCATGAGGAATGTTCCAATTATGAAAATGGCATTTTTATTTGTGACTATTGTTAGCTACACAACTAAACACTTCAACATTGCGTTACAATGCACTACGCTTAGTTCGATACTTTGTAAGATGTAAAAACACAGTTATCATTTGTTAAACCGTGTAACATATTCAAAAGATAAAATATGTTCAACCTTTTTCAGTGTTGTCATCTTGCCCCAAGGCCAAAGTCATCTTGCCCCAGTACTTGGGCAAGATGACGATTTGTTAAGGTTATGAAAAAATAAAATTATCCTTTAATATTTTAATTTTTAAAATTAAATGGAAATATATTTATTACTACAAAGGACTACTCTAACAGTTAATGTAAAATTAATTTTACTATCCTTAAAAATAAATTAATAAACAACAAAAATTGTTAGCATAGTCATCTTGCCCCGGTCTCCCCTACATCAAATAATTTTGGGGTCAAAATTGACCCTATGGTAACATATTTTCAGTGATATTCACATCATTTTATACAGTTGAAGCAAAAGTGAGCAAACAAAATTTGAAACTATTTGAGTGTGGATGATGTGCAAGTTTTTTTTCTGTAAACTTGACGTTTAACGGAAAAAATAATAATTATTGTTAAATAAATAAAAATTTTATGGTTCATAGCTAAAGATACATTTAGATTCGTGGGAAACCGCGGTTTGGGTGCGAGTCAGAGAAATATTTTGCTCTTATTTTATTAATGAAACCTCCTGGATGCAGAGGCTGTATGAAATTCTTTCTCTCCAAAGTAATTTAAAGCAGCATGACTCATAACATGAGTTTAATTACAATTACGTAAATACTGATACTTAACACTTAAAACATTATATGCGAAAATTATTTATCTTCCAACTGAAATTTTATTCATAATTATATATATATATATGTATACTTGCAATTTTTTATATAGTATGTAGTTCTCTGAAAGATATGCTCAATAATATAACTGAATTTTGCGTAATATAATTTCAATTCAGTACCTTATAACACAAATTTATCATTACTATTTTATTGTGGATCGTGGGTTGGCTTGCGGGTTGAAAGGCATTTTTCGGGTAGGGCGTGGGTGAAGTTTACCCGATCCGCGCAGGACTCTACTTTCAACACTGATTACACTGTAAAAAAATGTTGTAATTTTTCCTGCACTTTCTGCGGTATATTTTCAAGTATTTATGCTGTGAAATAAATTCAAGCACTAAACGCTGTAAAATCGACTTCCTGTGGACTTTAGACAGGAACATCTGCTTGTGGAAGCATAACATCTGCGTCTCTGAACTCAGATGCAGATAAACCATGAACGAGGAATGAACAACGTGAAGAGCATGGAATGAAGAATGTCCATTCATCAGAAAGGTTAGTTTTTAATTTTTATATTAACATTTTGTATTGATTAATTAAAATTTCGTTAAAACGCATTAGTTGTAAACATATTATAGCATGTCTAGTTCATGACACCTACAACTTTTCTCTTAACGATTTACAATTAATTTAAAAAAAAAAAAAAATTCTTATTAATCATTCAGTATAGTCATTTTAAAGGTTTTTCATGCAATTACATTTATCAAGTTATATGCTGGCCAAGGAAGTGCTAAATGCACTTTTTTATATGAACAGATTTATGTTAACGTGTATAAACTTGCACTCATGAAATTCAACAAAAAATATTAATTATTTATTAAGCAATTTATCATAACAAATTGAATATGTTTATGATTACAAATTAATTTTTAACCCTAGAACACTAGTGGTACGTAAATTTTACGTGCGGTCTTCATTTAATGGTTTTTTCTGCGCTTTCCCTACTATCGATACACTTGTTTGAGTGCTTCGAAACAATTATTCAGATAATGAAAAATTAGTAATATTGGGTAAAACAGCAAATAATTAAACATATTTAAAAACAATATTAATGTAATATAAGCAAATAAAACGACTTTTATATGAGCGCGTCAATTTTAGGTATCTCTAGTGATAGAGTATTTATGAACACGTTAGTGTTCTAGATTATTACGGGTAAATCGAATTGCAGTAGTCGGACGATACAGGTTTTGGGTTTTTTTTTTTTTTTTTTTTTTTTTTGAGCGCATTTTAAATGCAAATTATTTTGTATGTGGTGAAGGTGGGGGGAGAAAAGTAAATATTTTTCTTTAGCAATTTTTCTATAAGTTAACTAATCGTGTTCAGGACATCCGAAAACGTTTAAATCCATCGAAAAACGGATATCGAAAATTTTTACGAATCCAATATATGTATTTTTTTCTCGTTTATATTGATTTTTCAAAAAAACCAGAAAAATAAAATAAAATCCTTATTTATTTATTTATTTATTTATTTATTATTATTATTAATATTTCATTTGGTCAAAATATTTAAAAAGCGCAATAAATAAATCAATAAAAATAAAAATAGCACATTCTTTTCCTTAAAATATGAAATTGCGTTCTTTAGCAGCAGTTACATATGTATTAATGTTTTAAAATTTCTTTCATGCTATTTCTATTTGGTGCCAAAGGGAAAAAGAAAAAAAATGTTTTCATTTACTCTACTTTGTCCGAAAGAAATAGATCTCTCGTTCTAATAGCTTATTTCATGACAAAAGTTCAGGGCTGGAAGTTTCCGTCTTTCTTCAAGATATTTTCAAAATCTGAATGGCAATTTTTATCATAAAATAAACCAAAAAATTATCGTTACTGAATAATGGCTGGAAAATGTCCTGAAAAAAAGGAGGGTGTTTCGAATTCTACAGAATTTAAAAATTCTGGAAACAGTAAACGTAAGATTATTTAAAAAAGCAGATAAATATAATATAAAATCTAATTTCAATAGGTATATCTGTTATAGCAGATATCGATTTTGAAAATAAATAAATAAATACATAAAATAAAATAAATTCAATTAATAAAAAAGAGAGAAAAATCTTCCGGGATTCAAAAACCCCACTATCGGATCACAGTTAATTAACAGCAGCGCTACCTGTCGGCCGATATACACATAAATTTAAACTAGCGTAGTTGTCTGGCCAAATTTTTCAAAGGTCGTTTGGATGGTGAGCAAACATCCAGGTTCAGATTATAAAACGGGCATAGAATGCAACTGGCGCCAAATTTCGGCTGATTGTCGAAATTTGCTACAGGCAGAATTTTCAAAAGTGTTTGCAGGGTGAGTGAACAGGCGGTCGTAGATTTTGAAACAGGAAAACAACGTCGAAGACGTCACCGAGCAGGAGTTTAATACGGTGAGTTTTCTGAAGGATCGCAAACCCACTGGTCGCCGAAGGCGAATTTGTAAGCTATACTGAAACAAAAGAACTTTCATCCTGATTTAGTTAAATTAATTATTTAAATTTTTTTTATAATTCTACCTCTATTTAAATTGGTATTAAAATTCTTAAAATAAAGAAAATTGGAATGTAAAATTAGAATTTCGTTTAAAATGACCTAATGAAATCTTCAAATTAAGCTCTAAGGATCTCTACACAAATTAAGGTTAATATGAAATTGAATATGACAAGGAACATTCAAGGTCAAAGTCATTGAATATGACCGTAAAGCGCTCCCAATTTTTGCACTGATTCGGCCCCAGAAATATACCTCTTTTAATTTTTTAAATAAACTATGTGCATCATACTGTTATGTGAACA
Organism: Salticus scenicus; assembly: GCA_963930645.1. Taxonomy (NCBI): domain Eukaryota; kingdom Metazoa; phylum Arthropoda; class Arachnida; order Araneae; family Salticidae; genus Salticus; species Salticus scenicus. The sequence continues at coordinate 229,387,243 of OZ005657.1, forward strand.
TTCTTTGCTATTAAAAAAAAAAAAAAAAAAAAAAAAAAGTCAAATAATATTTTAAGGACTATGTTTTTATACTTGTTATATTATTTATCTTGAAGTCAAAGGGAATACATTTCAAGTTCAAGTTAAGAAAATCTTCTTTTAACCCATGTATATATATATATATATATATACGGTAAACTCTCGATTATCCGCAGACGGATTACACACGTTGTGGATAATTCGTGGAGCGGGAAATGGGCGAAATCGGAAGTTTTTTTTTTTTTTTTTTTTAAATCAACAATAAACAGATACAAATGATAGGTTAAAAAAAAAAAAAAAAAAAAAAAAAAAAAGTAAAGAATTATGTGGTTTTTGCTTTATTTGTTCTCCAGTAGAATACGCTACCAAACACGTCAAGATTTCAATTTATTTCAAAACATTGATGTGACCGGCTTTTTTTTTTTTTTCTTTCACACCAGTTTTCCTGGCGGGTACTTTCTTTAATATTCAATCGTAAATAAATATTGGAGAATATTTTTCTACAAATAAAGTTGTGTGAAAATGTGGCGGTTATTCACAATGATGTGGAATAAATTAAATGTTTGCATTTCTGCAAAAAAATTCTCTATCGATTGGTATAAAGAATTTAAATCCATGTCATTTAGTCTTTGAGAAAATCCATTGGTAAAAAAAGATTCAAGTTAGAAATTTAGCATTAATCTGTAGTATAAAATATTTAATTCAATTTTTTCCCTTTATTAAATAAAGATTGACAATCAATGAATGGTATAAAGCTTGTAAGCCAACACAATCCCTTTTTCCTAATCGATTCTTCTGATTAGTTTTTAGTTAGTTGAACTTTATTTTTCGTCTCCTGAAAAATCAAGAATATGGACTTAAATCCTTTATACTTGTCAGTACAGATATATACACATATAAGAAATACAACATAACCTTGCTTTTACGTTTTGAGAATTTAAATTATTTCTTAATTTACATTTTTTTTTTTTTTTTTTTTTTTTTTAATATCTTTATTTTCAATTAATTTTAATCCTCGCCTTTATGTTAATGAAATTTTGAATTTTCTTCAATTTACATTTGTATATGCAGAAAATATACAGGGAATACTTGTTATAATTTAATTAAAAAAAGTAATGTAAAATAAACACAAAGGAAACGAATGCCATCAAGGCAGATTATATTCTTTATCGCCTTCTCTAGAACAAATAAATAATGCACCAAGCAAAACTGTCACCGGAGGAAGCTAAGTTGCTGATTATGGGAATTTAAGGTGATCAATGACCCTTAAATAGCAGATGTTTAACTGTGAATCACATACATGCTACACAAATTATTATAGTAAAGTTAAACATCCACTTTGGAAAAAAGCAATAAAGAATAATACATCATTTTTTCCGCAGACTATAAGTATTAAACAATAAATTACGAACATTTAAATTGAAGTGCATTTTTTACTTTCTTCTATATTCAATAAAAGAATTGGATTCATAAAAATTTTCGACTTCGAGTTTTCGACGGATTTACACGTTTTGTGAGGTCTAGAACACGATTTTATCATTTATAGAAAATGCCTGTCTGCCTGTGTGTGTGTGACAAAAATTTTGTGGTGACTGTATCTCCGGAACTACTGTTCAGAATTATGTATGAATTTATATGTAGAGGCACCTTGACCTAAATTAGTGCCCACCAATTTTTGTCAACCGATCAACAGGTGGCGCTGCTATCAGCAATTTTCGAGATTTAGGAGGAGGCTATATCTCAGGTTCTATTGAGTATAATCAAACAAAGCTTGAAATGTGAAAAGGCTATTACGAGACATTATGATGATCCAATTTGAATTCTTATCGGGTTATAAAAACGTACTTTTTAAGATGCCATTTATAGGCAATAAAAATGCATACTTTGGATATTTAGTGTTAGTTGTCTCTTAAGATGCAAATCGTTTGCATTCATCCTGCTAGATAATAATAATAAAATAAATAAATAAATAAATAATTTGCACTTGGTAAAATATAGGAAAGTATAAAAGAAAGTCTTGTGATGGCCACAACATACTAGTTTACTCTTGAAGTTAACAATTTACATAAATCGTTAAAAATTATCATTGATCTATTTTTCAGATTTTTTAATTTTTAAACTAAACTAAACAATTAGTGATTACATTTCAAATTATTTTTTAAATAATTTACCAACTGTATGACAGTGAAAATTTACCTTATTTTATAATTTAAAAAAGTTTTGTATGATTTTTAGATGAATAAGTACTTTTTATTTAATTTTCGGGTTTCTGGTCGGGTTCGGGTCTATAGACAGCGGGTTTGGGTCGGGTGCGGGTCGTAAAAGTTTCTCTACTGTCGGTTCGGGTCGGGTTTCGGGTTGATATAAAATTCATCTGTCGGGTTCGGGTCGGGTGTGCAGGACTCTAGGTTAGACCTTAAAACTTCATAGCAATGAGTGAAAAGACAAAGTATAAACAGAACGCAACCTGATAGCTACGAAGAAACCGAAACTAATTACAAAACGCTTATTCTACACTTACCTCATCAATAATCGATTGTAAAATCATTCGAATATTAAAATCATTCGAAAGCAAATCACTCGATTATCAAAATCATTCGATTATTCCCATCTCTACCACCTACACTCAGTGATGCCAGATGGTCGAAAATTATTTCCCCAAACAGGTCTTCAAATTTTCCCAAATCAGGGTATTTTTTTTTTTTTTTTTTTTTTCGAAAAAATCCCCAGCTTGATTTCTACTAAAGAGGAAAAATAAAAATTTCTTAAAAAAAAAAAAAAAAAAAAATCAAGCAGATTTTTCTATGATTTAAGCTCAGATCCCCAAATGAAGGCAATTTTTGAAAAAAATCCCAAATAACAATAAAGCAATTGAAAGTCTCTAGTCGTAGGGATAAATCATTATGTTGCCAACATTGACAGAAAGTTGAAGAACTCCCCAAAATAGTCCCCACAAACATTTGGTCCCCAAAATTGTCCCCAGAAGCCTCGAAAATTCCAAATCTGGCATCACTGCCTACACTGTAAAAAAAAAAAAAAAAGAAAAAAGAAAAACAGTATTTTACAACAAAAGGTGCTGGCACCGCGGCTGCCAACACAGTTGCTGTAAAATTTACAAGCTGCTGCTTTTACGGTGCTGTAAAATTTACTGCACTTTGCTGTGAATTTTTCAAGATGTTGTTTTTAGTAGTGCTGTAAAATTAACTGCACTTTGCTGTGAATTTCACAAGATGCTGTTTTAAAAAGTGTTGTAAAATTAACTACACTTTGTTGTAAATTTTACAACACTTTTTAAAACAGCATCTTGTAAAATTCACAGCAAAATGCAGTTAATTTTACAGCACTGCTAAAAAAAGCATCTTCTAAAATTCACAGCAAAGTGCAGTAAATTTTACAGCACCATAAAAAAACAGCAGTTTGTAAATTTTACAGCAACTGTGCTGGCAGCCGCGGTGCCAGCACCTTTTGTTGTAAAATACTGAAATTTTTTTTTACAGTGTAAATAAATCTAAAAAGTATTGCTATATCGTAGTTATAGTTAAAACTGTGTACAAAAATGTTGGTTAGTATTAGAATAGGAGGCTTTTTTTTTTCTGAGCGAATGAGCGCTGGTTTCCTATATAATACATTAATGTGAATGAGCTCTATCTCCCTACAATTTCATACAATAGTTCTTTTACATTAACTTTCTAAATTGATGTATGTCCCGAAATTTCTTGTATTTTTGAAATTATATTCTACAAGATTTTCTTATTAGAAACATCAAATTAAAAGTATGTCTTATTATTTGTGGTCGAAAGAGCATTACAGGGAAAAAAAAAAAAAAAAGGAGTTTGATCACTTATTACGTTTAATTAACCTAAATTTATGAAAGATTTCTTTTTCTTTTTCTTTCTTTCTTTTTTTCTTTTTTTTTTTTATCGAGGTATATTAGGGGTTTAATTGTATCTAAAAAATTCTTCTTTTGACAAAATTTTATTCCTTTTGTATAAAATTCGCTCAAAGAAATATTTTTACTTTTCTGTAAATTACCATATGGACTCTACAAATAAACATATATAAATTCTTCGTAAAAAACGTATAAATTGCGTCAGATTAACTTTCCAAAATTCTACGTGATTTCAAAGTTACGAAACTGGTATATTTGGTTAAAGAACGTGCTTCTGGTAATTATAAATAACTTTGTCCCCTCTCTTTCACTCTACCCCCCCCCCTCTCTCGTTTTTCCCCTGACACACACAAAGGCATCCTGTGTTTCTTATGAGACTGACATAATTGACTGAAAAATTTAATGTATATATTTTATACTTATTTAAATTTACCTTATCTAACATTAAGTAATGAAGAAATTGGGAAAAATTCGGTTATTATTTATGGGAAAAATATATAACACATCGATCAAAAAGCCCGGGACTAACCCACACATGAAATAATTTTGCTAGGTGTTCCATAAAATCAAATAAAATTTAGAAACATTCAGATCCCGATGTATTGCCCGATGCATTCAAAAATTGCAGCTACTCTCATTAATAGTGTGCATTCAGAAAAAAGATGAAAACAAATAAAAGAAAAACAAATGAATTAATAAATTACAAAATAAATAAATTTTTAAATTTTGCGTATAAACAAAACACTAAACTCTCCGTACGTTGCAGTTAATAAAAGATTAACTTGGAATTGTTTATCTTATATGCATTGTTACATATAGTTTGAACTAAGTAAGTTTAGTTGATATAAATTGTGACTGATAAGATTTTATTAGGAGCAATTAACACTTCCAAAAACAGTGAAGAACAGTCACTCAGATTTTTTGCATACACTCCTCCTTTTCCTCCTTAAAGAGAAGATAATTGCAGAGAAAAGAGTTAGATCTCTTATCCCATTCTGGTTAAAACTCCACCTACCTTTTATTTCCAGTAGCTAAAGTTCACAAAAGAAAAAATACTTTTGAGTCTGAAATTACCCATTGAAGGAATGCTCGAAAAAGCATGCTTACTGGCGCGTTTAAAGTGTTCGTTCCTATTGGATAAATGCATCAAGACTCAGAAAAGGATGCATTGCTACAGTTAAAATACTTTGTTTCATTTAGTAGAAGCATTTTCTCGTAACGTTTGCACTGAAAACAATCATTATAGTAAAATGACTAAGTATGAAAGACGTGTCTTTAAATTAAAACCAAGATTAATTATAGTAGAGCTTCCAATACATTAGATTATCTTATGCCACTGTTTCTGGAAATATAATTTTTTTTCTTCACAAATTATTGAAATTTTTGTGTTTAACCCTTGGAAGGGCGGTGGAAAATTATTCCCACCTAATTTTAATTCACACCTACAAGAATCCAACTCAGAATATTTTAACGAAATTTGAGTCTATATAAATTTTTTATAATTATGCCATTACGAAAAAATCATTTTTAAGTGCAGTATAATCATGTACTAATTATATTCCTTGGAACATTGGAATGCATATGCGAATTACAACATCAAATACGATACAAATTACTCAAAAAGTTGCCTTCGCAAATCATCATATATAAATCTGAAATGTGCCTCTTTAACTTTTATCCCTTTTATCGCCTAAATTTTGACTACCATTCATATTGAAAAGTACCAGTTAAACATTTTAAAGGATTTAATTTTATAAAGAGTTTTGTGCTCCAAGAATTTCATTATATACATATATTTACTTTTTTTTTCTATATATATAAATATATATAAAGAGAGAGAGAGTGAGAGAAGAAAGTATTGGATTCATGAAAATTGAACTCCAGTTTTCAATGGTTTTACACGTTTTGAGACCTCCTGAACACGATTTGATTGTTTTAAAAAAAATGTCTGCATGCCTGTCTGTATGTGTGTATCACAAATTTTGTGGACGCTGTATCTCACGTACCAATGAACAAAATTTAACCAAACTTGGTATTTAGTTTGTTTACCTTGATATAAACTAGTGGTGATTAGATTTGAGGATCAATCGCTGAACAAGTGATCCCATTTTATCTAAATTTTTAACATGGCAGTAAGGAAAAAAATATATAAATGTACATAATGAGAGTTATTTTTAAAGTGTAATTGTAAAATTAATATGAATTGTTGGTAATAGTAGTCGTAAACTAGAAAAAATATTGTGCATGGAGCGGCATCACTTCCCTCTGGGGGAATGTAAATTTTTAATATGAGCATCTTTCGAAAGATCTCGTCGATACTTTTAAAACGAATGGTTGAACCAGAGATCTGTGATAATTTAAAAATAGTTACGATTTTTTTCATTCTTTAACGGGAAAAAAAAAAAAAAAAAAAAAAAAAAAAAAAACTCGCATTTCTTATGATATTGGCTGAAAATTGACTTTCTTTCGGTATTTATTGTCATAATTCTGTCAGATCAAAATCGTCAGTATTTATCATGGAAAATAATTTAAGAATTTAATAAATAATTTGTACTGCATGAATTTGTGTAAAATTATATAGAAGAAAGTTTTGTGGCGGCCACAACATACTAGTTCAATTTTCATATTTTTTAATTCAAAGTTTTGCATTTTCTTTCAAAAGAGGGAAAATTTAAAGTGCAGAAAAAATTATAGAGGGCTCGGAACTGACTAATTTTTAACAGTGTGTGAAGAAAATCTGAAATTAATTCTTCTGTACGTCTCACAAAATGTAATAATAAATTATATACAAATATAAACTTCTAATACCGATATACAAATATAAACTCCTAAAAACCTATGTAATCTGATCAGTATATTTCAATCATTGCAATTGTTTATTTTATACAGTGTGTGAAAAAAATCTCAAAAGAATTCTTTTGTATGCCGCGAAATAAAGTAATTTAAAAAATGTAAAGATTAGTAATTGTAAAAATTGTCAAATAAATTTCATAGCACATAATTGTCTTTATTTATTTCGTTTAACAGAGCATAATAATAAAACATTTATTAAGTGAAATTTATGAAATTGATATGAATAAATTTTCAGTGGCGTAACTTTTCCTCTAAAATGGTTTTTAAATTATATTATTCAGAAAGTCTACTATAATTATACAATTTCTTTTCCAAAATTTATCTTAATTATGTAGAACAATTTAATTGGATTTAAGTAGCTAGTATTATTGTATAGCTGCCAACGTTTACGCTTTTAAGCTACTAGAAATTTTTAATAAAACTTTTCACTGATTAAATAAAATATATAAATGTAAATTTTCATTGATTAAATAAAATATAAATTTCTATTAAAACTTTCTGGTAGCCAAAAAGCGTAAAAAGGTTAATGTTATTGAATTTCAATGATTTTTTTTTTTTTTTTTTTTTTTACGAAATGTTTAAAAAACTAAATCAGTACGAGAAAATAAATAAATAAATAAATAAAAGTTTTTGTATTATACAATTTTATACCCCCAATTATAGATCACATCAATATCCATTTTTTCTTTTATAGTATAGTTCACGATAGCCCCAAAATCTTTCACGTAACTATCAAGACAAGTTACGAAATATGTATTTATTCTCAACAGATGTCAGTTGATAACTTAACATGAGTATATACGGATGGAGCCATCTTGACTAAAAAGTCCCTACTGCTGACAAGCACAATTACTATAATCAGTTAGCATAGGTGTTGCCTCAGATTTTCTACCTGACCATTAATTTCAAAACCAAAACAAACATATACCACCATGAAAGGCGGTGAATATTTACTATGTAAGTAATAGTGATATTTTTCTTAATTTTTTATTCCATACAAAAAATATTTTCACGTTAAAAGCCAATAGTATATTTTCAAAGAGAAAAAAATAATACAGTTTGTTTTATAATTTTTCTTTTCATGATGATTTATTCTATTTGAAGAAAATAATAATAAGAAGAAGAAAAAGAAGAAATAAATAAAAATAAACCTTAATTGTTGAAATTTTTTGTAACAGTTAAAAAGTAAAAAAAAAAAAAAAAAAAAAAAAAAAAATACTAATCCTTCGAAGAGATATTTTTTTTTTTTTTTTTTTTTTTATGGCTTTTCAATGTACTTCTCAAAGTAAGGGGGAAAAAAATAGTGAAAGAGAGAGAGAGGCCAGTGATAATTTTTGTAAGACCTTGAAGCAAAATATTGCCCATTAATGATTATTATAATTTTTTGCATAATTTTCTTTTAATTATTTATTTAATTTTTTATTAAAATCACACAATCAACTGATTGGAAGAAAATGATATTTATTGAAATTTTATTTTTCCGACTGAGTGAAAATAATGCCTGGACCGGGAGTCGAACCCCGGATCATTGACTTACAAGGTCAAGGCTCTACCAATTGAGCTATTCGGCCTGGATAAATGCATGAATGTCTATGGCTATAGCATGTTAAATAACGGAGATATAAGCATTTATTTTAAAACTAAAAAAAAAAAAAAAAAAAAATAGCATGTTTTTTATTTATAATATACAGAGTTTTTAACGAAAATTATTCCCACTTTCAGATAAGTTGGAAAAACTCTTTTAAAACAATATACTGCAATCGGAATACAAATATCTTAAATATCTCATGGAGTATGAGCATTTTTATGAAAAACGTTTTCACTGCGCATGTGCGAAAGATAGAAAATTATCCGAAAAATGAACGAGCTAGATTTTAGATATTTTCCACGAGTTTAAATTTCTTAAGGATTTTTTCACATGCCGCGATGAAGATCCAATTAATTCAACCACGCTGCAAATTTACTATTTTGTGAAAAACCCCTTATAAGCTTGTTACTCTAACATGTTTTTGTTTAAATTAGAACACGAATCTTGTAGAAGTTTAAAATTTCGTATATAATCCACGTGTTAAGATTGTAATTAGAAACATATTAAAAACTCTTTAAAACACGTTGTAAAACTTTTATTAAAATCAAATTGTAAAAACATTTACAAAGCTTTTCGCCATCATATCATGACATTAGGTAAAACATTTTTACAAGAAAGTAGAAGAGACAATATCTTTATATATCCGAGGATCTTGAAACGGTTACAGCATAAGACAACTTAAACTGAATAGGAAGGGTTGGTTTTTTATTTGAATTCTTAGGCTTAAGTTCAGATCGATCTGTGTAACACCAGGACTACTTTCCCCAAATTCCAGTCGGAGAAAACTTTATCTCAGGCCAAGGGACATCTTAAACAGAACAGGAAAAAATCAACTTTTTACTTGGATTCAGAGGGTTTGGTTGAGTTCGATCACGGTAACACCAGGACTACGTTCCGCAAATACTTGATCAAAGTGCATAAGATAATTAAAACACGAATCTTCTAGAAGTTTAGATTTCGTATATAATCCACGTGCTAACATTGTAATTAGAAACATATTAAAAACACATTAAAACACGCTATAAAACTTTTATTAAAATCAAATTATAAAAACATTTACTAAGCTTTTCGCCACCTTTTTGTTTATTCACTGAGACTTGTGAGATGATAAGATGTTTTTCACAAAATTTTTCTTTCTTTTTTTTTTTTTTTTTTTTTTTTGCTAAGTGGTTAAAATAATTGGATCTTTAAATTAATTACGCGGCATGTGAAAAGCCCCTTAAGAAATTTCAACTCTTGGAAAATATCTAAAAACTAGCTCGTTATTTTTCGGATAATTTGCTAAATTTTTACTCTATTTAAATGCACTTTTGATGAAAGTTGCCCAGTATATCTAGCTTTCAACCTATGGAACATATTTCATGAGATATTTGGGATATTTGTATTCCGATTGCAGTATATTGCTTTACAAGTGTTTTTCCAACTTATCTGGAAGTGGAAATAATTTTCGTTAAAAACTCTTCGTTAAAAAGCATGCGGATTATTTTTTAGAGTTTTAAAATAAATGCTTATATCTCCATTATTTTGTATGCTATCGTCACACAAATTCATCCACAAATTAAACTGAATCTGTATTAACATAGCCTAAAGTTACAGTTCATTTCGTTCATTTAACGATACAAAATGATCACAAACATTACTGATTTTGCTCAATTTGTTACCGCCCCCCTAAAACCAATCTTCACTGAAAAGCATGAGGAAGACCCGTTCTTTAAATACCCAGTGTTTGAAAACATTTCATTGAGAGATAAGTTTTCGAATTGAAAAAAACTGATCACTTGCAAATCTTGCTAAACTTTTGAGCAGGAGTGTAATATCCATCTCAATATACCAAGTTTGGTATGTTTATGTGCTACAGATGTTGAGATACCGCATTCGCTTAAATGGATCGAATCACATCAGAGCAGCCCACCTATTAGGTGATTGATATACTCCAAAAGCTAATAATCACCAATTTAAGCCAAGGTCTAACCATATATCAATCTTGCTTAAACTCCGTCTATTGATTCGTGAGATGCAAAATTTTGCTAACAAATTACACAAACACACAAAAAAAAGTTTTTTTTTTCTTTCTAAAAATGGGCGAATCATGTTTAGGACATTTCAGAATGTGCAAAATTCTAGAAAATCGGAAATCGAAAATTTTCACGAATAAAATACACTTTTTGTATGGTTTTATATAACAGCGCCAGCTACCAAATATGAAGAAAAATTGAATTAATATATCTTCTCACAATTACCATTTACATATGCAATTCTGTGCAATTTTTACCATTAGATGTTGAGGTATAGTCATCTGAGAAACCGCAAAAAGTAATATCATCGCCATTTTTCGGCGTATATACAAAAAAATCCAATAAGAATAATTTTTTGATATTATGTATCACAAAAAAATGTTTGGTGCATTTATATAGCATAGAAGCTAATATACGTCAGCTTTCACGTAAACGAAAAATACGCCACATGTCATCCGATATGCATTCAAAGTGAATCAGCATAGTTTTACCTAATGTTCATCTCACATTCCAAGTTTTATACATTTATACACTGCAGAAGTTTAGACATAGTCTTCCTCAAAATGGGATGAAATTGCAACATAGCAACGCCACTTCTTGGCCGATATGAACTCAATCTGAATCAGCACAGTTTCGCATAATATATACTCTCATACTAAGTTTGGTACACTGTAGATCCTGAGCCTTTCTTGAATTGAGAGGAAATCGCAGCGTAGCTGTGCCACCTATTGGATGACAAAGCCCAAAAGCTAACCAGGACCAATTAAAGCCAAGATCCAACCAAATATCAAGTTTGATTAAATTAAGTCCATTGGTTCATGAGGTACAGTGTTCGCATACTTTTGCTACTCAAAACCACAAACATTTTCTAAAATGTGGTCGAATGATGTTCAAGAAATCTCAAAACGTGTAAATTCGTCGAATATCGGAAATCGATTTTTTTTTTTTTAATCTTATACTTTTTTTCTTATACATGCTGGAGATAGTGATAAATCCACACTTTTAAGAAGAGGTAGTCAATTTCAATTAATTGAAATGCATGTCTTCAAATTAGAGCTGACGTAAAACACAATAATAATAGCAAGAAGAAGAAAATAAGAAAAAAAGCAGGAAATTAGATCATAAAAAAACCCTTTTATAAATCAAATCCTTTTTAATTTGCGTATATTTCAACAATATATAATTTCGATATACCACTCAATCACTCAATAAGCATTGTTATCTACCACTTTAATAGCTGTTGCTTCTCAGAATGAAAAATCTGTATTCGAGAGTATAGAGATGGTACGTCTATACAAATCACCGAGTCTATGTTTTGATTGAAATTTTAAGAATTTGCAGATTTAACAACTTTCTTCTATAGGAATTTTCAATACAAAAGATTACGCGTATAAAATATGAAAGTACATAAAATTAAAGGCATTTTTAAATATACTTTCCTGACATTAAAAGGAAGTTTTCCCCCTCAAACTCACATTAATCATACCTTTCGAACGATACCACTTTCAGTTCTCTATTTTCCTTTAATTAATATGTGAAAAACATACAACGAATTTCCTGTGTGCGTATAATTATATCAATAGTAAATATATAAGGTAGGTGAGTAAAGTTACACATTGAATATATGCATTACTTATTATATGTATATTTTATATACTCATTAAAAAAAAAAAAAAAAAAAATCCTTTCTCTTACCCTTTTTCCCCTTCGTATTCATAAAACATGCTGATGCTTCAAAAAATGTCATATGATGTCAATGATGTTTATAAAAAATGTATATATATATATATATATACCGGGTGCGCCAAAAGTTCGTGAAAGCTTTAAAAAATCATTATAAAAGAACAAATGATGATAAAAAAGTGCGGTTTGCACGAATGACATCAGAAAGAGGGCGGATTTTTTTTAAGAACAAAAAAAAAAAAAAAAAAAAAAAAAAAGTTTAAAAAAAGTTTAAAAAATTGACCAATAGGTGACGCTGCGTTGCATATACAAAGCTCATAAATGCAAATTAGGTTGTCAATAAAACACCTGAATGCACATGGACTCTTCTGGGATTCATCCAGACATGCTGTACTCAGCTGTCACAAGTGTTGTGACTCGCCTTACTTGCTCCATACAATGTGGTGGAGGTAATGTTGAACAACTTCAGCTTAAATAAATCTTTGAAAATGTAAAATTGTATTGGTATTGTGTTTCTTCTCTTTATATTTTAATGTATGACTCATTTGAGACACAGAGACAGGCCGTGTAAGTGCTGCATATGTCTGGATGGCGGGTAACGAGATAGTTGGCGCTATGCGTATGTTTCGTATGATCTGATGGTTTTTTTCGGTTACTTGTCTGTCGAGTGCGTCCTGAGTCTACTCGCTGTGTAAGCGACCTCTCTCTTTCCTTGTCCCAACACCTTCCAAAAGTAAAACCAGACTGGCTACTCGCCGAGGTGATCACCCGGATTCGATCATACCCATGATTTTTCCAATTGCTCGTCGTATTGCCTTCGATGGCGGCATAATGGCATGTCTATTTAAAAAGCGTCCCACTGTAACAGATTATGTACACCAAACAAGCTCTTCTTACCTGTTTTTTACTTCAAGAGAAACGAAGTTCAACACCCTCTGGTGGTATAACATAATGCGCAATCAGACTGCATTTCTAACCATTTGCATATCTGCCTATAGCACGTACCTTCACGCCAAGTTTCGTTACGGTCCAAGAGTTACTTCTTGGTGCGCAAATGTTTATGGCAATGAGTGTATAACAAATAAAATATTGCTGCAAAAGTTGAATTTTCAGAACTATGTAACATTCTGAGGAAAAAGATTGTAGAGGACACCAGGGAATTTAGTTGTAATACGAACCAGCAAGCCATGAAAAAAAAAAAAAAAATGTTTGAAGACTGCAAAGAGAAATCTGATGCTTGATAAGAAAAGGATTCTAGCTTTGAAGACAAAAAGTAGAAATATCTTTCGGAATCAAGAGAAAATTCTAAAAGAGGCAGCAAATTTTTATTCCGAATTGTACAGCTCACAAGAACAACTCACTGATTCACCTACTCCGTCAAATACAAATGACGCTATACCAGCAATATTGAAAGAACAAGTAGCTATGACAATAAAAGTAATGGAAAATGGAAAAGCTTTAGGAGAAGAAAAAATGACTGTGGGTATTTTAAAAGAAGCAGGGAATATGAAGTCATTAAAGTTCTTACTAAACTATTCAAAATGTATAACATTATCTGATGTTCCACAAGACTGGGAAAATGCCATCGTAATCTTACTCTTTAAGAAAGAAGAAAAAGAAGAGGTTGGAAACTATCGTCTAATAAGCCTGCTCTCAATTTTGTATAAAATTCTTTTAAAAGTTCAGACAAACCGCTTGCAGAAACAATTAGAAGCAAAATTTCGTATTGGTTTTAGTATCTTCGACCATAGTCATACAATTACAGAAATTATTGAAAGAAATAATGAATACGAACTCACTCTCTGTGTGACTTTTGTGGACTATGAAAAAGCTTTTGACACTATATCGTAACTAACAGTAACGTATTCATTAAGAAATACTAATATTAATTCAGTATATATTCACCTTATTGGAAACATTTATAAAGAAGCAACAGCCAAATTGAAACTCCACAAAACGAATAATGCATTCAAAATCAGTAAGGGTGTAAGAAAAGGGAACACAATTTCACCTAAACTTTTCAATGGAGTACTCCAAGAAGTTTTTTAAAATTAAATTGGGAAGAGAAAGGCATAAAAATTGATGGAGAGTTTATAAATCATTTGAGATTTGCATATGGTATTGTACTGCTTGCCTCCTCATTTGAGGATTTGCAAGAAATGCTTCAGGAATTAAACAAAGGCAAGCCCGTTGAATTGAAAATGAACCTCAATTAGACAAAAATGGTGTCAAATTCCTTTGTTTCGCCACTGAAGATCGCTATTTGTATGGAGAAATTAGAAACAGTGTACAGTTATAGTTATCTGGGACAAGTCCCTACAATGAGCGGAAACATCGTAGAAGAAATTAACAACGGAGTTAAACTTGCATGGAGAGCATTCGGAAGGAAGGGCGCTATATTCAAAAGTGACCTCCCAATTTGTTTGAAAAGAAATGTTTTTGTTCAGTGCATTTTGCCTGTTTCAATTTATGCTTCAGGAAATTGGACACAAACGTTTAAAACTACAATCTTCAGACACCCCAGTGAAACATGGAGACATGTTAAGATGCATGTTAAGATTCACCCGAAGAGACAGAAAGCAAAACGCTTGGATTAGGGAGGAAACCAAAGTTACTCATGTTATTTCTAGAGTTAAGAAGTTAAAATGGAGCCAAGCCAGACACCTTGCGAGAAGAATTAATGATAGATGGACTACCAAAGTCCTATTTTGGATACCGAGATATAAGAATAGACCGAGGAAAATACCACTCTATCGTTGGAGAGATGAAATTGTGAAGTTTGAAAGAGCAGAATGGAGAAGAATTGCAGAAAACATGACAGATTGGAATCGCTTAGGAGAGGTTTTCATCCTGCAGTGGATTGATAAAATCTTAAATTGATGATGAGGATAATGATGATATATTTAAATAGTGAATCAATGAACGGATAGAAATAACTTACATATCGATTAAATATTGATAACTCAAGTTCGATGAAATGCAAAACAACTACTTGACTCAAACATAACTTAAGTCGAATCTATCTATCTATCTATGTATATATAATACGATACTAAACAAAACAGAAACAATTGAAAATAGTGGTTCAAGGAAAAATGTATTTTACAAATTTTTGGAAGCAAATATTTTTTTTAAGTGTGTGTATGGTTTAAAAATTGTTAAGACATTCTAAACTGAAACGCACTATTAAAAAAAAAAAAAAAAAAAAAAAAAAAAGAATGCGTGGAATTGATATTAATAAAATCGAAGAGTAAAAAATGTTAATGGGAAGTTTTATGAAATTAAACATCATGCTCAAAAATAAATAAATGAATAAATAATTATTTGTTAAAATAAATCTTAAGTATAACACTTATTTAAAAGCTTGTATATTTTTTAATTAGTAAAAGGAAATTTTATATAGCTTCATGTAACACCAGATTTATTTTATTCCTTTGCGAGTTTTCCTACTTTCTGTTACTTTTATGAACTTGGACAGGAAAGATGGAAACAGCCGCTTTGATGTTTACTCAGGAAATAGAATAATTATATGGAATCTTCTGAATTCTCTGAAACTGCCAATTTCAAGATATGCTGTGGTCACCAAGTCTGTAATTGAAAGAGCGTTAGCATTTTGCGGGGAACATACGCTAGACGAAATGATCGACAAACACACCCCCTTCTTCCGCAAGATATTAGGTAAAAAGGGTATGTTTTAACTTTCGCAATAACTACAACTTCGACTCTATTATACTACGCTAGTTAAAGGAGTAAATAAAACTTCGGAGAAAGACAGCAGATACAATGAGTATTTTTGCTTCTTTTGTACAAGAAATACTATAAAATTCATGGGTATAGATTGTTTATTCACGTAAATGTCTAAGAAGAATTTCACTGTTTGAAATTTAGTGTTTCAAAAATTTGATGCATGCAATCATTTAGATTAATTTTATTAATTAAAGAAATGAGAAAGGAATACTTATTTCCACTCAGATGCGACAAGACTAGAAAAAACAGAGAAAAAGAGGTCATAAAATATACCGTATCATGTACGTCGATTAATAAAAACTAGTACCGCCTACACTGAGAAAAAAAATATACCGCCTTCCACTAGAATGAATTAGTGGCCATTTTCTAAATCCCTTAACTAGATATATAGATTTCCGAGCTATGAGCATAAGGCACGCTAATAAACTGAATAGACGAAATTATCGAGAATTTCTAGTGTACACATTTCTAGATGGTGAAACAATATTCTGAATACTCTAAATATTCTGAATCATTTGTATTGCGAGAAATTATCGCTTGATTTTCTAGAATTTGGTAACAAACCAAGATTATAGTTGCTGAAACCCGCTTCTTGTAGTCTCATTTATTTGCAGAGATTTTTAAATAACTTTGTCTTCAAGAATATAGGCGAACTCTCTAGAATTCTAATAGGGGCTTCTAGAACTCGTTTTCCAAGGGGACTAGAATTTATAAGGATGACATGGAACTATTTTTTCTAGAGCCACAATTTAGATTCTAGATGTCAGTTACAGAATTTTTTCTCAGTGCAGTGGTCGAAACTCGAACATTTTTTTAAAAGTAAATACCTCAATAATTAATATAGAAGTTCAAAATTTCCGTGTAAACAATGTTCTTAGTAATTACACTATCCTTCAGAAAATAAAGTAAAATATATAAATAATCACTATTAGATTCTTTATTTATAAAATGGTGCATGCCACTTTAAACTTCTCTATCTAATTGCCTCTCAATCTGAATCAAATTTCTTCTTATGGGCATTTCAATAGCAAAGAACACTGTCTATATCGAAATAATATGTCTATAGTTTGAATATATATATTATATATATATGTGTGTGTGTGTATTTATTCATTTAAGTTCCCAGTTAAATTAAAAAAAAATAATAGCAATAAAATAAAATATATTCGTATATGTTGCCAAAAAACAAAGTTAGAATAAAAAAGAAAATTGGAGACATGAAAATTTCGACTTCAAGTTTTCGGTGGATTTACAAGTTTTCAGGTGTTTTGAACGAATTACCCCTTTTTAGAAAATGTATGTCTGTGTGCGTGCTAGCAAATTTTTGTGGACGCTATATCTACCGACCAATAGACAGAATTTTACAAAATTTGATATTTGGTAATACCTGTAACTAATATTGGTGTTGATTAACTTTTGAGATACATCGCCCAACTGGTGGCGGTGCCATGCTACGATTTTCCAATTAAAGGAGGCTTTAAATGTCAGCTTCTATTTTCCAAATGCACCAAAATTTGGTATGTGAGATGCATATCATGTAAAACTGTATTAATTTAATTTGGTTGCATATCAGCCAATAAATGACACTACAATGTTGAAGATGAATCTTCAAGCTAACGGGAAAGCTACATTTCACATTCTACGCTATAAAAATTCACTAATCTCGGTATGGGAGATATAAATTATAAAAATAAGTTGATTGAAAATACGTAGGTAACGGTCAAAAAGAGTCGCTGCTATTACTTTTTCTACTATGAACAATTTATATATGAAATTTGATGCAATTTTTACTAAGATGCTTAAACATAGCCATTTGGAAAACTGCAGAAACTAAATGCAGCACCAACTGTCGGGCGATACATACCAAATTGAATCCGCATAATTTTCATTATATATATTTTACGTAGCGAGTTTGTTGCATATATAATATAGAAACTGAGATATAGCCTTTCAATAAATAGAATTAATTTTCAACGTACCGGGCCAACTTTTATCCTATATGCACACAGATTTAATCAGCATGTTTTTACATATTATCCATCATACATACCAAGTTTGGTGCATTTAAATATTACAGAAGTTGAGGTTATTGCCTTCTTGTAAACAAAATTACCCGATATGTACCTAAATTGAAGCAGCATAGTTTTACACAATATCCATCTCATATATTAAGTTCGGTGCGTTTATACACTACAGTAGTTGAAATACAGCCTTCATTTAAATGGGGTAATCGTAGCATAGCAACGCCCCATAGTGTGTGATATATTCCAAAATTTAATCACCACCAATTAAAATAAAGATCTAACAAATTATTAATATTGTTTAAATTACATCTAATGATTCGTGATATACAAAGTTTAGCTAAGTCAGCATAATTAAAAAAAAAAAAAAATGTCTGTCAAAGCCTTCTACAAAATTTGGCAGCAGTTTATATTGCGTTATATTTTCCCGTACTATTTAAAAGCAAGTAAAAATATGCTATGTTATAACTTCTAAATTACATTTTATCAGGTAATATCGCATCGTGTTTCACTCACCAATTATCCTATCTAACCATCCCTTGAAATTTAGAGCATAACTCTTTTCCCAATCTACCCCCTCTCTCTTCGTATACCTTGCTCGAAACGATTTTTATTATCCTAACGATCGTTCTGCCTATAATATTCACGATGTTTAAAATACCACGAAGAAATTTTAAGATTTCATTTCTCTCTTTAGGATTCAGATCCGATAAAAGAAGGGAACCAATCATGTTCGAAACAACCGGTCGTCTGCTAGCGTGGGATAAAGGGGTCGACGTAAGTATAATGGAAACTAAGAGTTAGAAATACAGAATATAGCTCGAAAAATTAAAGAAAAAATGTAGATGGTCTGTTTTATTCTTTAGGAACGTCTCGGAAACTATAATTTAGAATTTCATAATCTTGAACCTATTATCTAATTTTATCAGGAAAATTTTGAATAAAAAATCGAAATTTGAAATTTTCATAAAAACTCAAATATTATCTAAACAGTTAATAAATCGTCAATATTGATTTACAATATTTATCTGATTATGATGTATTTTCGTGTCAATTACAAAAAATAGGACTAATATATATATATATATATATATATATATATATATTGCATGCAAAATTCCGCATTTTCTGTTATTTTTAGTGTGCCCTTGTTTTGGCAATTTCTAATTAAATAATTTAGTTTGCTAATACTTGATATGTTATTCTGCATTTTATGCAACTTTCATTGTATTACTGTTAATTCTAAAATTATTGTTTTCATGTTGATTTAATTTTCCGTTGCATGCAATTTTTTTTTTTTTTTTCATTAACGCCATAAAACTTTTAGCATTTCTATAATGTTCATTATACTTGGTTTCATATAATGCAATGTTTGAGAGGGTTTTCAATATATTTTCATTCTGAATTATTACGCAGCTATTGCGCGAATATTTTGGAATAGTTGTTATTCATCTTTCTGTATGCAAAATTTTGCATTTTCTGTTATTTTTAGTGTGCCCTTGTTTGGCAATTTCTAATTAACTAATTTAGTTTACTAATATTTGATTTTGTCTTCATGTAGATTTAATTTTCCTTTTCATACATTGCTTTTTTTTTTTTTTTTTTTTTTTTTTTAAACATCATAAAACTTTTAGAATTTTTACAATATTGATTAATTGATAGTTCTTCACGTGGTACTTGGTTTCATATAATGCAGTGTTTTAGAGGGTTTTCAATATATATATATATATATATATATATATATATACAAATATTTAAGTAAAAAAAAAGTATGTGACTTGCAATTGTATTTTTCCAAAATATGGTGACTTTTTCGTGCTTTGATATTTCTTTCAGCACAATTTAAAACCAGTGTAAAATTTAGATTCAAATCAATATCACAATATATAATATACTACTGGCCATTAAAATTGCTACACCAAGAAGGAATAATAATAACGGAATGAAATTTGTTCGACACATACATTATAGTAGGAAGAACAATTTATTAAAATTTCAGAAAATTTGGAGTAATATGTACTGAGAAAACAGTACATAAAGCAGCGACCTCTGTGAGCAATAATAGCACATATCTGCCTAGGCATTGAATCGAACAGCGACTGGATGACATGTACGGGTAGAGCACTTCATGAAATTTAAACACGATGCCACAATTCATCGATTGAAGTTACTGGTGAGTGGTGGGGGGGGGGGCAGTCGCTTTTCAACGATTAAACAGTCATTTTCATTGGTGCGAGATCAGGAGAACGCGCTGGCCAGAGCAACAGTCGAACACATTCTGTATCAAAGAAGGTCCGGACAATACAAACAACTTGCGGTCGTGCATTATCTTGCTTAAATTTTGCGCTACGGAGGCCGCGAATACAGGGCAGAGGGGCGGGCCTTAACTCATCAGAAATTTAATGGCCGCTGTTCAGAGTGCCAGGAATACGAACATGAAGTAATCGAGACGTGTATCCAATGAGAACCCATAACATCATTGCGAATGATGGACAGTATGATGATGTCGAATCCCAGCTGGCAATGAGCATTATTCATAATGCTGTTAAATACGGATAAGGCAATCTTGATGCTGTAAACAGGATTGTGATTTGTCTGAAAACTGACTTCACGCCATTCCTGCGTCCAGGTTCGTCGCTGATCACACATTAATGGCGCCCATATCAGTGATGCAGTTTTGAGGGTAATTAGATTTTTGGTAGCCGCATACTGAGTCACCACCTGGATTGATGGTATATGGTACCAATGGATACACGTCCCGGTCACCTCTTGTTTTCATTCCCGCCACTCTAAACACCAGCCATTACATTTCTGACGAGTTAAGGCCCATCGCTCTGCCCTATGTTCAAGGCCTCCGAAGCGCAAGATTTAAGCAGGACAATGCACGACCGCAAGTTGTTCATATTGTCTGGACCTTCATTGATGCCGAATGTGTTCGACTGTTGCTCTGGCCAGCGGGTTCTCCTGATCTCGCACCAATGAAAATGACTGTTTAATCGTTGAAAAGCGACTGCCCCCCCCCCACTACTCACAAGTAACTTCGATCGATGAATTGTGGCATCGTGTTATAACTTCATGAAGTTCTCTACCCGTATATGTTATCCAATCGCTGTTCGATTCAATGCCTAGGCAGATAAGTGCTATTATTGCTCACAGAGGTCGCTGCTTTATGTACTGTTTTCTCAGTACATATTACTCCAAATTTTCTGAAATTTTAATAAATTGTTCTTCCTACTATAATGTATGTGTCGAACAAATTTCATTCCGTTATTATTATTCCTTCTTGGTGTAGCAATTTTAATGGCCAGTAGTATATTATATATTGTGATATTGATTTGAATCTAAATTTTACACTGGTTTTAAATTGTGCTGAAAGAAATATCAAAGCACGAAAAAGTCACCATATTTTGGAAAAATACAATTGCAAGTCACATACTTTTTTTTTACTTAAATATTTGTATATATATATATATATATATATATATATATATTGAAAAAATTATATATATATATATATATTTCTCACAGATGTCGCTGCTTTATGTACTGTTTTCTCAGTACATATTACTCCTAATTTCCTGAAATTTTAATCAATTGTTCTTCCTACTATAATGCATGTGTCCAACAAATTTCATTCCGTTATTGTTATTCCTTCTTGGTGTAGCAATTTTAATGGCCAGTAGTGTACATTAAATGCATATAAAATGTGAACAAAGTAAACAACTTGAGGCAATATGTATAATGTAATCAATTTTAAAAAGTAATATGAATAATCCCTAACAGCAAAAATGTTTCTGAAACGTAACAATTAAATAACTCTCAAAATAATGACAGAAGCAGGTATATGCAGAAATGTTTCAAAATGTTTAATTTGCTCCCATATTAGTTTGTAAAACTTAGAAATACCCACGATCGTATTAGTTAATAATAATAACAAATAAATAAAATAAAAAATGTAAAAGTTTCAGTCACATAACAGATGGAACCTCTAAAATAGTGAATGTTTCGAAAAGATAAAAGAAAGCATTTCTTAAGTGCGTCTAAATAATGAAATTTTGTAGTATTTTTGCAACATAATTCGAGCGTATTGTGTTGTGTGGGATACAAGTTTCATTAACATTATTCCATAAAAAAATATATTCAGTTAAATCATAATTGAATCAGTGTGTGAGTATTAGTAAAAATATACTGATATCTATGAAGATTAAAGAAGATTATAAAACGTTATCATTTTTTTTTTTTTTTTTTTAGCTTTTTCCCCATTGTTTTCGCTATTTGAAAAAGCATTTAATTTGGACATTTTTTTTTTTTTCAATCTGTAAAAATATAAAAATAAGTGCAAATATATATATATATAAAGAATCTAATTAAAATTCCTCATAAGTAAATGTTTTTAAATATTAAAACGATAAAAAGGATCAAACCTGTTGTATTTAATTTATTTTTTATCGATTGGATTTTTTTTTTTTTTTTTCCAGCAATAGTTTTCCGTGCAAAGAAATGAAATGAAAATCATTAATAGCAATTTCTGTTTTGAAAAAAAATTAAATTTCAAAAGAGGAAATCGTTTCTTAATTTTATTATTTTACAAAATTAATCACGGAAATAAAACTTTTTTTTTTTTTTTTTTTTTTTTTTTTTTTTACTCAGAAAAAAAAAAAAAACCCTCCATTATTATGAAGATGTAAATATATTGCACACTTATTTTAATAGCTATGCAATTCGAATAAGTAAAGTTTTTAGAAAACAGAAAAAAAAAAAAAAAAAAAACTGTAATTTTATCTTATTTACATGGATTAAAAGTTAATTAAATTGTTTCTTCAAGTGCTTAGATTTAAGATTTTTTTTTTTTTTTTTTTACCAGGTGAGCAAGTCTGTAAATAGTTATCTGAAGACATTTTTTAAATAGTAGCACTGTGCAACTTTATCTGTAAGAAGAAAAAAATACTGCAGTAATTCGACCCTTTTGATGATATTGTCATTGTTTGTGCATAGCTTAGGTCTATATATACATACACACACACATATAGTTGTAAATCCTTAAAGTAAACAATTTTTGATGAAATAAGTAAACGAATAAGATATTACTAGACAAAATAAAAAATATTGGAAATATAAACGCATAAAAACATGTAAAATTCATTCTTTTTATAAAAAAATTAAGTTGTGTCACTTTTATAAGCTTGCAATAATAATTAATATTGTACTTTTCAAAAGTTATTATCTGGAAAATGAAGAACTTCATTCTATTAACTATGTGATTTACAGTCTTGAAAGTTTATCGGGACTTCTCCAATATGACTTAAAAAGAATATATTGCAACAGACAAAACAAATCTGAAATTTATGGTTGGTCCCACTCTTAAGCTTTTCAATTCCCTTATTCAAATGAGTTTTGATAGGGAGCTGCAATTTAATTGAGGAAATAAGAAGATACTCATATCCTCCACCCCTTTTTAAGATACCCCCTTACAGTAATGCATTGGATGTAAAAAGATAGGACCCCCAGGCTTCTTACATCAAGCTAATTGAGAAAATACTAGGCTAACATTTCAGCCAACATGGTATTTAAATTGTCACGTTGTTTAGACAGAATGCTGTTCCACCCCTCTAATTGCATCCTCTTACTTCCTGATCCATTGCGTTGATAAGTAATCACGAAAATTAGGGTAAATGACTGAAAAGGGGAGATACATAGGTTAGAAGTCACGATTCCGAGCGACGTAATAGCTTATCGTTACTTTAAGTTAAAATTTTGTCGATTCTTATCCACACTATGGTGCTCGAAAATCCGAGCCTTAGAAGTAAATCTAGGGAACCTTTCGCCAATGATGAACTAAGAGCAGCTGGGATCGAACTTTGAATTATTTTGTATCATATAGTTTCATATATATAACAAAATCTACAGTCAAGGGACTACTTTTGAAACGACATAAACAACAACAACAAAATAAATAAGTAAATAAATAAAACTTTGTTATATTAAAGCCCCCAATTATCACAGATGTTTTGATTAAAAACTACTTATACAATAAAAACGCACCAGATGAAGCTTTACATAAGAGAAAGGCTCAGAAGTTAGTAAAAGTCGTTGAGTTCGAAAAAAGTAATTCCATGGTAGAGTGTTATGCTGCGATATGCTGACTAGATGTTCTCTTTTTCAGAGGACAGTCCGTTTTTGTATTAAAATTTTAAATTTTAATTTTTGTATAAAAGTTTTAAATTTTTTTTACAGGATAATTATTTATCATAATTGGCATTTTGGTCCCCATTTACAGAGTATATAAAATTATATTCCTGATTAGGGAACTGTAATAATTGTTAACGCTTTTAATTTATAAAGGTACTGTAATTTGGTCACCATATGCTACAACATTTAAATAAGATACAGTAATAGAATTCTGACTATGCCAAAAACGAAAAAAGATATATTTGTGTATCCAATATCATACCTTTAAATTACAGTAAAACCTCTCTAAGTTGGACACCTACGGTTCCAAGAAAAAGTGTCCAACTTAGAGAGGTGTCCAACTTATAGGGGTTAGATATAATGTTAATGGATACATTCCGTTCCGAGAAAAAGCGTCCAACTTGAGAGGTTTCACTATATATATGTGTGTGTGTGCGTGTGTGTAATGAACTTATCATGAGGAATGCATTATTCCCTGACTCCCACACGGTAAGGCCCAGGTTCGAATCCCGGGGAAGATATGATTGTTTTTCCCTGTGCTGTCCTTATGAGGGGTAGTGATGGGCGCCCATTGTTTGCTGCTTCCTAAATGGCGATCAATTCAGTGACCTTTCGGCCAAATGCCTGGGGCAAAATGTACAAAATTACCATTAGAAAAAAAAAAAAGAGAGAAAAAAGAAAAGAAAGAAAGAAAGAAAAGGAAAAAGGAAAAAAAAAAATGCAATATTAGAGTAAATGGGAATAATCTCTTTCTATGAATTCCAATGATGAATAATAGTAACAGTAAGGTAAACAGTCGCATATCGTCACGAAATTTTGGAAAATTCAGCAGGTGGGTCCTGCTTCCCGGAGGCTATACAGAAAAGCGGTGAATATGATTTCTAAAAAAAAAAAAAAAAAAAAAACTAGTGCACGGATCTTGTTTAAACTTTGCACACTTCTTCAAAATAGAATTGACTAGTGATTGAAGAAAGGATTAAAAAAAAAAAAAAAAAAAATGAATTTTTAATTTTTAGCAGAGTTTTATGCAAAAACAGTAAAATTTGTGATACATTTTAGGTATAGCCTTGTAAAATTAGTTGTAATTGAGGAAGAGAAAATTATTCTCGTTCAAGCTCTCGTCAATTCTATCTTGAAGAAGTGGGCAAATTTTCAATAAGATCAGTGAATTAGTTTTTGAGAAATCGTGTCCACCTGTTTTCTGAAGGGTCTCCGGAAACCAGAACCCACCGGCTGAATTTTTCAAAAATTGTTAATGAAAATTTTCTAAAACATTCCTTAAACTTTGGTATTTTATATGATCAAAATTTTGAATAAAATTTTTTATTTATTATATATATATATATATACCTGGAAAATATACTTTATTGTAGCCTTTGAAACCCTTGTAACCTCTTAAAGAATTAGTTGCATTAATTATGATTTTCTGAACAATCCCTATATTAAAAAGCCACCTCTTTAAAGAGTTGATTTTCTGTCTTACGGTGGGTGGCCTTCTTACAGAGGTTGCACTTTATACATGATAAATGGGTATTTCCGCAACGTGTACATTTTACAAATTACAATGTAAAAATGAACTTTAAAAATAATACTATAAATTTAGAGGTAAAAATATTCAAGGGGTAAATAATAATAATAATAATAATAATAATTTTTTTGTTAAACTATTTAATCGATCAATTAATTTTTTTAATTGATCGATTAAATATTTTTCTTTTCATTCATAAATATTTTAGTCTTTAACATGTTCTGTTTAATTTTTTTTTTTTTCTAAATAACAACATTAACAAGAATATATTTTTTTAATGTACGGGTGCTTGAAAATATTTGACACAACACGAATAATAAAAGAAATGCTGGTAAAGGGGAAAAAAATGGACAAAAGTAGTTGGCAGCTATAATAATAATAATAATAATAAATGAATAAATAAATAAAAGTTAAAAACTATCAATTACAGAAAAAAAAAATGTGGTTGAGAATGAGACTAAGTATGTTTTTACGTCTCACTAACGCATACATTATGAGCAATTGGCAACGGTCTAGGACTCACTCCTTAGAGTGGTCCGGAGACATCACTAAATAATAATATTAATAAAGGAGAAAAAATACTCAAAAATACGTCAAATTTGAAGCATGTTAGATATTCAAAATAGCTCTGAAGCAAATATACTCAAATTTTAAAATTCCATGTATTTATTATTGGTTATTCTAATATGCTAAAAAATTGGCATCGACCATCGTGAATCTCAATATCCCAAACATATATTCTCCTTGATGTATTCTTCCGCAAATCAGTATGAATGCGCCACGAAATATAGTTCTGGAGATCTGAAGGAATAAACTTTGTATTTGAACTCTCTGTTTAAATTTGTAGAAATTCTTTTAAAGAACTTCTTTTAGTTCAGCATACATATAATAACTCATAAAACGAACAAATAATAATTTGAAAACGTCTGGTATTTTATAAAAGAGATAAGCATGTTTTCCTTTTGAAACAAAAATACTTATTTCGAAATGAGTATGTCCATTTACTCATTTTCAAGCACTTCACTTTTAACAATGATGCCATTACAATTTTGATTTATCAGTGAGGAAATGGATTTCCCGCTTCGGCAACCTCCAAAGGCATAACCAGAAAAAATTTGGAAAATGGAAATGCTTTGGGTTATTTTAAGATATTTATCTATATAAAGTGCTATAATTGCAAGATTTTACATTAATTAATTTCTTATAGAATTACCATTCTATAAGAAATTAATTTCCAGGTTGATGAATTAAATTTCTGAATTAAAATTCGTGGCCGTTTGGAGTTATGCCATGTTCAAATTTGTCACTTGATATAGCTGCTTTAATGCAGACTCGGTGACCTTGCCAACGTAAATTGTGTGAGAAGTGCCGAGCTGGTTATCACATCAGCCAGGGTAGCTCAGTGGTTAGAGCCTCCGCGCGTTAAGCGGAAGGCCCGGGGTTCGATTCCCGGCTCTAGTATTTTTCACATAGTTGGTAAAAATCAGCCTTCTACTCCATTCTATAAGAAATTAATTTCCAGGTTGATGAATTAAATTTCTGAATATATATGATATGGATGACGACTCTTCCTATTTTTAACTCCATTTTTTCCGAAAAGATATTTTTGTTTAATTTAAAGAATGAAATTCTACATTTAAATAAAGCACAGTCAACTATTTTAGAATAACTGCGTTAAAAAGCGGGAGTAAAGGCCTATGTTACAGAAAGTATCATGACTGTCAAAGAAGGAATTTTTTTCATTTTTAATCAACGAAATATACCTAGATAAAAATAGTATTAGCACAAAAAAAAAAAAAAAATGTTTTATATAACTATTACAAAAAAGACAATGCATCTAATGAAGAATGAGGCATTGGAGATTCACTGAAGATAATATACTAAATTACATCTCTACAAATTATGATAACAATAACAGTTTTTTTTTTTAATTTTATCATTATTATTATTATTATCATGATTATTATTAAGAGTATGCGGAAGAAATTGCATAAAGACTGTATTCAGCAGTAACATATTTTTTATAGTTATTTCATGAATTGAATTTCTCATTTTCGCCGTTTGACTTTTCTATTCAGCTGAAAATATCTAAAAAATAGAATGTCTTTTGCAAATTCCAAGTTTATTTAACAAAAATAATGCCTTTAATAATTGAAAACTGGAAAGATTCAATTAATATTTGTTAAACAATTTTTATCCTTTTAGGAGGATTTTCACATTTAGCTTTTTAAGTTATAACGCAGTTCTAATGAATTTTACTGCATGTCGCTCTTAAAATAGAAAAAATTAGTCGTTTCAATTTAACAAATTTTGTATTTTGTTTTAATTTTAATCAATGTCCTATTACTTTAAAAGAAATAAAGAAAAATTAACCCTTTAAAAGTTAACATCAACTCTTTATTTGTTAATTATTTATTCATTTAAAAAAATAGTTTAAAAATAAATATGTATTCATTGGTTTATCAAGTCCTTCATTTTATCTGCTTAATAAAATGCTCAGACCTTTTACAATATTTATTTATATTAACTAAGAAAAAATTCGTTTTAAATTTAACATAAGAAAAGTTATAAAAACAAATTACCAAGACACTAATTGTATAATCGCAATTGATTTTTGTAGAGAGAATAGTAGTTTATGAATTTTTTTTAAAGAATGAATTATCTCACCTCGTATGGTTAATACCTTTTAATTGTACACACTGTAAAAAATAGGTTCTTAAAAATAAGTATATATTGTCTCAAAATATTCCCGAAACAATATATACTTAAATTTGAAAACCCATGTACTCATTTTTGAGTATATTGACATGCTCAAAAATGGGGTTGACCAATAAGAATCCCAATATCCCCGTGTTTGACATGCCAATGTACTCAAAAATGAGTACACGTGTTTTTAAATTTAAGTATATATTGCTTCGGGGCAGCTATTTTGAGACAATATATGCTTATTTTAAGAACCTATTTTTTACAGTGCATTTTAAAGAAGCATGACTCTTTTAAATATTTCTCTATGCTTCCATTGTACTAAAATAAATATTTAATAACTGATTAATTGGTCATTTCAAAAGTTCCTTTCAAGAGTAATGAGACCTGATCTATGAAGAAATATTTCATCATCAGGTTGTTTTCCTTTGAGTGATTTCTTTTTTTTTTTTCTTATCAGAGTATTTTTATATTTTTTTTTTCTTATCAGAGTATTTGCTCAATATTACTAAAATTAAAAAAATATCTTTTTTAAATTTTAGTAATATTGAGCAAATTTGAAATACACTGATATACAAAATAAATAAATAAATAAATAAAATAATTCTTGTTACAAGATGTGAAAAGTATAAAATAGAAAATTTTGACTTTCCTTTTGCAAAAGCAAACATACACTCAAGTCCAAAATTAAAGTAGCAACATTTTCCCCCTCGTTTTCTTCTTTTGCGCATAACTTTTAAACAAACGAATGTACAATACCACATCCTAAATAGTTTGTTTTCTAAAATTGTTCAATTTTTCCATTCCTTCCAAAGCTTACTTTTGAAAAAAAAATGAAATAATACAAGTTTTAAAATAATTGCTTATGTTAAAGTTCTATAAAATTTGATTAAAGGTTTGATAAAAAATATGTCTTCCAAATTTTATGTTCATACGTTCATTTGTTTAAAAAAATATACGCAAAAGAAAAAAACTAGTAAACAGGTTGAGACTTTAATTTTAGACATGACTGTATTTTAATCATTCTTCTTCGTTTTCTTCCTTTTTTTTTTTTTTTTTTTTTTTAATTCTTTCCTCTGAGTATATTCGTACAAGCAATTTGCAATTATTCTCTAATATACTGATTCCGTAATTTAAGGATTACGCTTGTTCAAAATTGAAACCGAAGATCTATTAAAATCCTTAAACCACGAACCGGAATCTCGTTTATGAAGACATATAAACAGCCTATCTAACATAATCAATTCTATGTTAAAAGTAGGTGGGCCTAATAGACCTCACAAGAGTTTACAATATAAATCATGCGTTTTGAACACAAATATAACTTTCAGATTAAGCAAGTAACAGATTAATATCATTTCACGTAATGTAATATCTCTTTATTTGACTTTAATGGACTTGTTGAATGCCAAAATAGAGCTGGCTTAACAAGTTGCATTTATTCCCTCTTCCCCAAAGGTTTGTAGAAAGACCTCCCATTTGCTTCAATATCTGATGCTGAAGATAAAATCGCGCTTTGCTAGCATGTTTCGCAAAAGCAGGGACAGGATAATGTTAAGAACACTAAGTTCCTGATACTCAGAAATTTGGCGCAGCATTTTATCAAATGGAAATTGGCGTAATTGATGAAATAACTGGTCGTACGCGGATTTAATTAAGATATATTTGAGATGGGTGTGTAATTTTGATAAACATTTTGACTGATTTACGATTATATGTCAATGATCTGTAAAGGTAGACAGTGAAACCCACGAAAAAGCAAATCTTATTAGGAAGAATTACGTAGGCGTTTATTTTTAAAGAATTATGACAGGAATGGATAAAACAAAAGAAATAGAAATCTCATACAGGTTAGAAATTAGACATTCAGTCATGAAAGAGTGTCTGCAATTAGTTGGTTCATTATAATGTTTCCTAAAAAAGTTGAAGCCTCTAGGTAGCACAGTAAAAATATAATGATTAGTTTCTAAAAGAAATTAAAATTGAAAAAAAAAAATAATTCAGAATAAATTAATAAGAAAAATAAATTAAAAATGTTTAAAAGCAAGACAAATAATTTTTGTCTCATCGTGTGTAAATATATTTTGACATATGATCATTTCTGTGTAATTATACTTTTTAAACACGACCATAAAAATGAATAGAATAGTTGTTAGTTGCAAATTATGTGTAGACCTACAGAAAAAGATATAGCAATGCATGAACATAGAAAATTTAGAGCTTTTAACTTTGACAACCATAAAATTATTTTATTAACACATTGAGCGCCACGCGAATTCTTAAGGTAATCCCCGTCAGGCCACGCGCGCTGCTTAGAAGCGCTGGTAATGCGGTATAGCAATGCGTTTTTATGTTTACCGTGTTTCAATAAAATCCATTGAAATGCTTTAATGATATAATAGTGTAATAAATAAAAATTAAGTACATTTTAAGTACATTTTCAGTAATTACTTTAAAAAATGTAAAATACGAACACAAAAATAGTTTGTGCTTAGAAAAACTTAAAATTAAAATGTTTGTACTGTTTTCACATAAAAATATTGAAATATGCAGGAAAAATATGTATGAAAGGTGTGCACTTGTTCATATGTTTATCAATCGCTTTATATTTTTAGTCCATTAAATTATAACCTATGTAGCATTTTTTTTAATATTGCAAATACAGTAACCTAGAGGAAACCCTAATTACTTAATTGGTTGCGTAATTATTGATTTCAAATAAGTTTGACTATAAAATTAATGAGGACTAGCTCTGAATATGGTAAAAATCTATGTATGAGGAAAAGATTTATCATGTGGATGACTAAAATGAAAAATGTAGTAATGGAAAAACTGAGCACTGAAGGATTATTCTTTTTGTTTATGTTTATAACAAATGAATTGACCAGGAATTTCTCAAAATTTAAATTGGAATCATAATAAGAATTTTAAAAAATTTTACTTTTAATGTGAGTTAAAAGTAAAAGAAATAAATAATGAGTAATCCGTTGCTATGTTTGGAGGTAAATCTTAAATGGCTTCAGATTCCTTACACATTTCTTAATATTATTAAATAAAGAAAAATATCAAGAAAAAGTAGATTGATTTTTCTTTACAGTATTATTGTTATCGCTGTAAAACGATTTGGATTGTTATAATTTTTATTTAACGTATATTCATTTAATAAAAATCTGCTCCGAACGTCACAAAAGCCACATGTCACGCTTTCAATTAACACGTTGGTGGTGTGGTTGAAAAAAGTACAAGATAAGTCGAAGAGGCCGTAGGTCCAGGATTTTAAAAAGGAAATTGGTAATTTAGTTCATTATCATAAAATTTAAATGCCCGATGTTGACTCATATTGCCAATAAAATTATTGTTAAGTAAAAGAAAGCTTTGAGTGTTA
Source organism: Salticus scenicus (assembly GCA_963930645.1). Classification (NCBI taxonomy): domain Eukaryota; kingdom Metazoa; phylum Arthropoda; class Arachnida; order Araneae; family Salticidae; genus Salticus; species Salticus scenicus. The sequence goes on from OZ005657.1 coordinate 229,418,862, forward strand.
AATATGATTTTTTCACCGTTTTCTTTATTTTAAACACTTTCCAACAAGATTGAAAAGTGTTAATGGCTTCAGTTTGTCTTTCTGTTGAGGACCACCAGCGGCCGAAGAGTTCCGCGCTCAAAGCTGGTTGACGTGAGGTGCCGGGTTCGATCCCAGGTCGCACTCGTTGGTCTGGCCGTTCGGAGTTTTCAGTGATTTTTCCGAAACTTGCGTAAATACGGACTAGGACCCCGTAGAAAGAGCCCCCATGGAGGGCACTCCCTCTCAGGCTTAGGACCCTAGTTAAGTCAATCGGTCTTAATACCTACAACCCAACCCAAACAAACCCGTCTGTCTGCGCTCTAACTCCCGGAAATAATCATGGAATTTCTTGAAACGATTATATGTTATTCAGGTTCACTATTGGATGTTCCCTATTGAAAATGGAATGAATATCTCAACTGTTTTGTATACAGAGACACCCGAAAGTATTCCAAAGCATTGTGTTCTATGAGAAGTATTTCTATAAACCATATTGCAATACCTTTACATTGCACAAATATTAATGAAATTTAAATATGTTATTCAAGTTCACTATCATATGTTCCCCATTGAAACTGGAGTAAATACCATCGCTGGTGTGTGTACAGGTCACCCAAAGTATTCCAAAGCATTGCGTTCTGTGAGAGGTATTTCTATACAGAGAATTTTAATAACTTTACTTTGCACAAATCTCAATGAAATTGAAATACGTAATTCATATGCACAAAAGAATGTTTTCTACAGTCTAGTATGATTAGCATTAGATTTACAGGGCTACATAAAATTATTCAGTTACATTAAGGACTATTATTGGAAATTTGCTAGAATTGCATTTTCGTTTATAATAAATGTTTTTAACACTTTCTAACAATTTTTAACAGTGAATATGATTTCAATTTGTGTATCTGTCTGTCTGTTTGCCCCCCCCCCCAGAGTCCTTAAATATTTTCGGAATTTTTAAAAATTTATATACATTATTCCAATTCACTATGGAATGTTTCCTATTTAAAATGGCATCAATAGGATCTGTACAATTGGTTTGTGTACAGAGAAACACAAGAAAATCCAACATATTGCGTTTTACGACAGATATTTTTATAAATCTCATTTAAGTAACTTTCTACTGTAAAAGTCATGAAGATATTGAAATTTATTGGTTATACGGTAAAATGTTTGATACGGTTAAAATTCAGATTTACAGGGCTTTTCTTTTGCGTTAAGCATTTTTAAGACTTTCCAACAATGTTTAAGAGTAATTATGAATACAATTAGTCTATTTGTACGCCTTTCAGTTCTCCTGTCTGTCCATTGTGTGATAAAGTTGGCAAAAAACGTTGAAAGTTATATGATACAAGAAGTACGTACAGTTGGAAAGTGTTAATAATCAATGCGGACCGCATGTTTTTTCGTTCTTGTTTGTCATCAAATAAAGAAAAAAGTAAAGAAGCACATGGTTTAATAGAAATTTAGATAAACTCTTTCGTTTTTGTAAGTACGTCCTTTATGCTTCTTTCATCCTCATATTATAGAATTTGCGTTTATCTTGTATGTAGTTTTACTTCTTTTTTCTGTAATTTTTAATGACATTCTGGATGGGTAAACCCATCCAGAAGCTACTTTTTATTTTACCTGTTTGTGTGGCACAGCATGTCCTACTCTGGACCTTGCGCCAAAAAAAGGCATTCAACCAACCAACCAACATATAGAATTTGCAGTATTGCTAATTATTCTACTTTTTCAAACGTATAAAACTTCACGATATTTTTTCATTTATTATTGAAATTGAGCATTTACTAAATAAAAAATAAGTTATTCTTTGAACACAGCTTAATAGCTTACAAAAATGTAACAGAAATGAGGAGGAAAAAAGATATGAACATTTAGAAAAAAAAAAAAATCATATTTGCGCATATCATTAATTCTTCTACTTAAAACACCAGGGTGTACGAATGTACGTCCTCATACAGTCAGAATGCAACCTTCTGATAATCTATTTTTTCACGTCGCTAATTGCTATTGTGACTTAGGTTTTACGAGCCTTACACCATTTATTTGTTCTTTTCAAACAAAATGGAGTGTACGTAGATTCTCATTTTTATTTTCTATGCACTATAGTTGGAAAAACTTATGAACTTTACATGTTTATTACTACCTATTTACTTCAAACTTTATTTCTGTGTTTTTCATTCCTTTAAACAAATGAATCTTTATTCCACTTGCTTACATTTTATGTAATTAAATAATTCATATGTATAATTAAAAATAATTACACAAACTACTTTTTACGAAATATTAATAGGTTATCCGATATCGAACGTATTCTCACTGACTTGAATATCGTGCTTACAGGGGTTACTTATGTATAATTATGTATGATAAAATTGTGTTTGTTGTCATATTTAAAAATGCTTCATTTTTGCATATTTTAAAACTTAACTGGTATGAAGCTTTTGAAAGAAATTCGGGGAAAAAGCATAAATTCTATACAATAACAAAAAGCTTACAATAAAATCGGTTCTCATTTAACATCTGGATGTAATGCACGATTGCTTCCGGAAGAAAAAATAATAGAAAAAATGGATTCAAATTGTATGATTTTCTTATCATTCTCTGGAATAGCGGCTCCACAGAAAACACCTGTCACTTAACTGCGTGGGCGTGTAGCTGAAGCGGTAATATGCTTAGGCACATAGAAATTTTTAACATCTTGTCACAATAGTGATAGATCACGAGTGCCTCCTGCCAAGCATATTACACACATGGATGCCATTGAAGTCCTTTAAACCTGTGGTTAAAATTTCACGAATCGAAATCTTACAATAAAGCAAATTTTTATATAGAACTAAATGACGAAATAGTAATATCATAAACTTCAAGCTGCTAGCAAAACACTTTTGGTATTCTAAAAATCTTTCTGCAGGATCAAGCAATCCCTCCCCACTATCCATTAAATGAATGACACCTTGAATCAATTTCAAAGTGAAATCTATTTTGTTTTTTCTTTTCTCTGTTAGTAATTTTAATTCCGATCTCTTGAATTTATTTTGACCTCATGAACTTAATTTCTGTTATTTAAATTTAATTAAAATAGACCACGTTTCTGATAAGACGAGTTTATGTTCTTTTTCTTTTAATAAAATTCCATAAGAATGGTTGATTTAAATTTAGTTCAATTAAGGAGCACACAGATGAAAGCAAACCCTATTGCCAGATGTAATCGGTAAATCGAAATAAATGAAACACTTCTTATCTATGATGCGTAACAACAGTTGTGGCTCAGACCTATAAACTTTTGAAAAATATCATTTATGTTTTATTTATTTATTGGATATGATTTTGAAGATGGATATAATCTTCATTGGTTGTCATCTTCATATTGGATATCATCTTCAATGTGCAAGAGGCCAAAATTATAAAATATCCACAATTTCTTTCTTCTCCTTTCTTGCCTTTCATTTTCTTTTTAGTTTTCTTTTCCTTTCTTTCTTTCTTTCTTTTTATCAATTTTTCTGTAAATTTTTAATACTTTTTTTGATAAAAATTTATAATTACAAAATAAATTCGTGGTAATGTTGATATTTTAAAAAATGTTCTTTTTTTTTCTTTTTTTTTTTTTTTTTTTCGAAAATTAACGCGAAAATTTATGATTATATAAAAATAAATATTAAGATATTTTGTAAAAATATTCATAGAACTAAGCTACAATAATGGTAGGTACCCGTTTACGATAAGACAAGTTTCTTTTCTTTTTCTTTCTTTTTTTTTTTTTTTTTTTTTTTTTCGATCTACCTTATTTCCTGATTTCATTTTGATTTCATTCATAGTGGCACTAGATGAAAAGAGCAGTGCATAACTGACTACATAAATAGATTAAATTTACTTAAAACTGTACGTTTCAAAGGCTTTTTATTTATTTATTTTTGCTCACCATAGGCAGTAAAAACAAAGTATTTTAATAACAAATATATTTAAAAATAGTTCTTCTTAATAACGCGTTGTCTTTAGGCACAGCAAAAATATTCACAGGCATCAAAGATTTTATTAACATATTTTTATTAATTTCATTATTATTATTTTTTTTACTTATTTATAAATCAACAATTAATTTTTCAAAGTTGATAAATAATGTTATTTCTGCTCTTTTTATCACGTTGAATTTAATGAAGTAAGAAATAAATTTTGTGTTTATTTTAATCTATTACAACCATATTATTTTATACAAACATGCAATTTTCAAACAGCTTTATATTATTTATGTTTAAAAACTCATTCTGCGTGCTATATATACGCTAAGGGACACCAAAATAATAATAATAATAATAATAATAATAATAATAAATAAATAAATAAATAATTAAAAAAAGCCGTACTGCAGAAAAATTTACTTATACCTTTTTTATTTGTAATAACTTCAAAAGTAATGGTTGAAACAAATAAAACTGTCATGTCTTCATAATACCAAAGAGAGAACATGATACACATGCATGTTTTCGATTTAGTAATCTGCTTTATTACACTCTAGGAAATACTTAATAAAAATCTATATAAAACTTTCTTTTTAAACGTAATATAATAAACATATACTTTGTTTTTATTATGATTTATTATATAAAATAAAAAAAGTTATATTTTAATATATGAAATAAAACTATTTATTTATTAGATCTAAACAATTACTTAACAAAAATATGTATTCCACATTAGGTTAATTCAACCTTTATATGGAATTACTGCTTAAATACTCAATGGCATATTATAATACAGTGTTTTAATATAAATCTCAGATATTTCACTGTACCAAATATCATACATAATTTTTTCTAGTTCTTGCAGAGTTGTAGACTGCAAATTTCAAATCTCCTCCCCCCTCTTCCCTCGCCTATTTATAGTCTAAAAATTTTCAAACGAATTGAGATTATAGGACTATTTTCAGATCTCGTAAAGAAGAAATTCTACTATATCTTTTGTGGGATTTAACTTAAAGTGAGAAAAGATATGATTACTTACAGAATTATAGGTGCTCATGGGAATGGATAGGTAATTTTAACAATTTTTGAATCAAATAAACGTACCATAGACGACGTGTAGCAAGGTGCATTATTATCTTGAAATGCCGTTTGCGGAAAAGTCTGAGATACCTTCACAATAGTCGATTAGGTGCCACTTTTATAATGGCCGTATTTTATTTCGAGTTAATTCATCTTTTGAGCATGAAAATTTGTCCGACTCCTTGAAAAATTATACATTTCCATACCATAATGTACGAAAAGTGTGCCACTGTTTGAAGAGTGCAATTTTCATTAAGTCGGTCACATTTTGATCGTCTTATTAGCGTTTTTCATCAGCTCGAAATAAATTAAACTTGACTCATCCGAGAAAAATAGTTCAGCTCTGTAATTAACTGATAATTTTTTTAAACTTTTGGCTGATTGAAGACTTTTTTTTTTTTTTTTTTTTTTTTTTTTTCAGATTTTCTAGTTTTTAACATGCTTCGTTTAATTGTTCCCGCACTTGAAGAGAGTATTTTGCTATACACTTTTTTTAAATCTCTTCTACGTTCTGAACATAATACAAATTGATTTTTTAAACATTTACTTTTTAACTTGCGGTCATCTCTCTTGAATGAGCAACGTGGCCATTTAAAGCCAAATTTCCAGTTTAAACAGCCAAAAAATTTTATATCCTGCTAAATTAACATCTCACCAATATTACGTTAACATTTAATTATTTTGCAATCTCAGGTATTAATATTTTTTGATTTTCATTCTAAAATTAATACATTTTGAGGCATCGTTAATTGCCTTATCCTTGCCATTTTTTAAATACTTTCTAAAATTACAATTTTCCTGACAATCGTATTTTGTTTTTAACACTGGGCTCAATCCTAAAGTATACACGGAGGACGACGTAATAAAATGTGTTAAAAAATTTGTTTTTTAAGCGATAAAATTGGCAATTATAGAAAGAGAAAAGGAAAATATCTAAGTACGGCTTCTTTTTGTTCCTTAGTGTATATATATGTATATATATATATATATATATATATATATATACTGGTGGACAAAATTAAAGCAACAACCTGTTTTCGCGTTTTCTTCTTTTGCGCATATTTTTTAAACAAATAAACATATGAACATAAGATTTCGATGGTCTGTTCGTTATCATATTATTAACCGAATTTTATGTAACTTTAGCATAAGAATAATTTTTAAGCTAATAAATATTCATTTTTCTCTCAAAAGTAAGCTTTGGAAAAAATGAAAAATTTCGATAATTTTTGGAAAGAACACTTAATGAAAAATGGTCATAAGGATGCCTTACAGATAGATAAAGATGCACACGCATCCATATATTAGATTACAACCAAATCTTTCTACCTGTATTTACTTTTCTGTTTCTTATTTTTTCTTCGGTTTTTCGCATGTGAATAGCTATTTTAAAAAATATACATACAAAAATGAAAATTCAATAAGATGTTCATTATAAAACTATTTATCGATATTTTTATTATTCTGGTGATGCTCATAGTTTACAAATGATTAATTATATCTTTTTTTAAAGTCCATTATAAAAGTAAAAGAAAGTTATTACAGAAAGAAAAATCGAGATTTAGTTTAACATTTCAAGGCATGTGCGACTTTACTTATCTCTAATGCATCCTTAACACCACCTTTCATTAAGTGTTTTTTCCTAAAATTATCGGAATTTTTCCTTTTTTCTAAAGCTTACTTTTGAGAGAAAAATGAATATTTATTAGCTTAAAAATTATTCTTATGCTAAAGTTACATAAAATTCGGTTAATAATATGATAACGAACAGGCCATCCAAATTTTATGTTCATATGTTTATTTGTTTAAAAATTATGGGGAAAAGAAGAGAACGAGAAAGCAGGTTGTTGCTTTAATTTTGTCCACCAGTGTATATACAGTAGAGCACCGATTATCAGCGAGTGCGAGAGCTGAGAAAAAAAAAATAAATTACTAACCTCCAAAAAACCCAATTTTAATTCAAACCAACAACAAGGAAAAAACAACAGGTTCTACAGTGCGAAGGTAGAAAATTACCGACATGTTTACAGTACAGTCCTATAGGCTTACTTGGAATTTTTTTTGACGGTTTTAAGAGGAAATGGATCTTTTTTCTTTAGAAATAGTGGGTTTTACTGTTCTACCGCGTACTTTTTTCATGTTTGCACCCCATTTTACTCTATTTTTCGGGTTATCCGCGATTGCCACCCAATTTCGCGGATAATCGGTGCTCTACTGTATATATATATATATATATATATATATATATACTTCATTTTAATACATTTGTTGAAAGTTATAAATCTCATAAAATATAATTATAGCCTATTGACGCATGCTGTTATTATTATTATTGCTGCTGTTGTTGTTGCTTTTGCTAAAAGTTTAAAATCTACCTGCTGTTTGGAATATTAATTAGGACGGAAGCTTTATTTCTCACAGATGATAATCAAATGTAAAATGTTTGGAAAAGTGAAAATTGGACCGTTATATAAGTACAGCAGTATATTTGGAACCAGAATTTAAAAGGAAAATTTAACGTGATATACGGCAGCACAGTTGCCGTATAGGAATATTGCATCATTATTTGTTGGGGAAAATATTGGTTGTTCGATAAATAATGTCGTTTTTTTCCATGTTTTTCAAAGTGAATTTATTTATATTAACAACCAACATTAATCAATGATATACTGACTATTTTGTTGGATGACCTTTTGCCATCTTTCGGTAAGTTGAAAAATTCCACGTTCGAAGAAGCCTTGTTTTTTAGGAGCGAAGGTTTTAAAAAACGACATTATTTATCGAACAACCCAATAAATAAAAAAAATAAACAATAAGAGAATGTGTGACATTCAATTGCCAGGGAGTTTAATTTGAATTTTGTTATTATTTTTTATTTTTCTCTCGTATTGTACTTTAAATTCCATTTGGAAACGGCGAATATGTTATTCTAAAGAGAAGGTAATAATAATACGTAATACTAAAATATAAATGAATAAATAATAAAATCGTAACCATTTTTCTGTATATCACATTGAATAAAACAGTATATCCAGTAATAGTACGTCCAGTTCATCAACTAAAATTATGTTTAAAACAAAATTTTAATTAATGAATTGCATGAAAGAATTATATATATACATTTTAATCATAGCACAATCGTCGGGTATCGCTATGTGTACGAGTAGCCAAAATGCATCAAATAGCATAGCGTTCTTTCATCAGGAAAATGGTATATATTTTAATTTTATTTATTTATTATTGTAATGGAACCCTTTTTTTTTTTTTTTTTTTTTTTTTTTTTGAAAGATGTTTTAGATGTTAAAAGAAAATATATAGCCTAAGGTGTAATTACTGACGTAAAGAAACACTGAAGGTAAAATGATACGAGTAAGTGTTGTTGGAATGTGTTTTATAATCTATGGAAAACGTATGACATACTTTTCTTATTTTTAAAATTTTGTAAAATGGTTTGTATTTTCTTTTTCTTTTACAACTTTACCTTTGCAAGTGAAGAGCAAAAATAAAACTATGCGTGAAGAAATCGATACCCATGTGGTGAAATCATGGATTACTTCTCTAGGTAGCACAATAAATAGCACTAAGGTGACCAGATATTTTTAATTGAATTTGAGAACAAATATGGCGGTATCTCCGAATTTTTAGATACTGGCTGGTGTTCATCTTTGCAATATCAGGAGCAAAACAATAAAAAGCAGGGTTTCCAAATTATAAAAGTAAGATCAACAAGTCATTAAAGAAAGATCTTTCTAGTTCTTTAGGTTCTCACAATTGAATTCTACAGTATAATAATTATTCCTTATTTTGAAAAGCATTTAATCTAACACATATTATCGCTACTAAATGTAAAAGGCAATAAATTCAGCAAACTAGCAATCCATCGCATATATGAATGAATATTTTTAGATCTAATATAAAAGTTCATTTAGAGTTAAACAATCAGTTAAACAGTCACTTTTTTTAGCAAAAAAAAAAGGCAAGTTAAAATTATTTATTTTCTTTCTATGGAATGATGGAATATGTTCTTTTTCCTGAAATATCTCGTCCATCTACAAGGTATTCTTAATTCACGTTCTAAATCTTAAATGGTGATGGAACGTACTACAACAAACATTGGTTCTAACAAAACGAGAATCTCAACCGACTTCATTCAGAAATTCAGGTTGTCTTATTCCAACATTCTAAGAATTTTATTCATTACTTTTATTCCAATAATATTACTGTAACATTATTTTCAAAAGACTTAGATTAACTAGGCGCCGATTTTGTTATTCATAGTGATATAAATAATGAAAGCATTAAGATGATGCATCAGAGTCCATCAAGGTCAACCAAACCCAATATTAACCTATGGGAAAATAATTCCAAATGATTATCATTATTCATTACACAATACACACTTAAATTCCATTTTCACATTCAGAAAATTCATGATCTGTTAAATAAGTCCTTATTTTCAAAAAATCCATTTTTTTTTTTTTTTTTTTTCGTTTCCTTTATTTATTTATTTATTTTGTAAATTGCATATTCACATTAATTTACTTTTTACTTTACTTTACTTATTTATTTATTTATTTATTACGTTTTTAATTTGTAAATTGAACATTCACATTTTCACTTTATGATATTTAGCATTTTACAGCTCCAAAATAAAATATTAAAACATCAAAAATTAATTTTCAGAAAACTAAGACTCATTCATAAAATTTGTGAGTGTGAAATTGGTATTCAAAATATACATTACATACCGAAAAATGGTGGGATTATTTGGAATTACTCTCCCATTGGTTTTAATACAGGGTTTGCCTGACCCTGACGAGCTATAAATTATGTTTTTTGAATATTACTCTTTGCACACGTTGCCTTTTAGATTAATGAGCAATTAAGATAAATAAATAGATACTTTATTTCATTAAGTAAATTTAGGACTTTAATTTCAATCTCTAAAAGAAATATACATATATTTTAATTACTCAAAAATATGTTAAAATTTATTTTGTAAAATATTTGCTCACTAAGCTAAAAGGTGACATGTTGAAAGAGAAATATTCAAAAAACACAATTCGAAAAAATTCTTTTTTGGATGAGCAAAAGAATCTCATAGGATAACATGGGAAGGAAGAAAGATGAATCTGACTGATGAGCAGTTTTAATAGACTGGAGAGAAATGAAACATAAAAGAATTATTTCGAAAATTTTAAGAAAAATATACATAATACATTTTACTTTTCAATCGAATATCTACATACTGTTTAAACTTTGTAATAGAGCATATATTCTACGATTATTACCATATCTTATATTAGAGATCTGCACACTTCGAAATTTTGAGGTCCGCTTTTGAAAGGTTTGCTTACCCGGCCCGCTCCGGAATGGCATCTGAAAGTTCTATCCGGTCCATCCCAGCCCGGACTAAAAAAGGTAAAATTAGGTACGACCCGGCCTGACCGATTAAAAAAAAATAATTAAACAAATAAATAAATAAATAAAGCATGCATTTCCATGCAAACATTTTTTTAGCATCTACTTTTCAGAGATTTTAAAAAGCGAAAAAATAAAATATCTATTAACAAAACTACTGATCCTATGGAAGACAATTACATATAAACAGAAATTCATTATTACGAGCAGAAGGCACACAGACAGACAGAAAATCAAACTGAAAATATTACTATTCATCAAAGAATGTAGAAAGATTAAAAATGGTTAAAAATAAGATATAATAAGATTAAAAATAAGATATTAAAAATGGTTAATACTACTAAAAGTCTACTTTCATCCATTTCCACTTATAGTCTGTACTGTATCCGAATATTTTATGTGATCTTGTAAACAAAATATTAATGCTAATCTAACCATTTTCAGTTGGAAATATGTTTTTGCGCCTCTGAAAAATAATGCTCATTTCCTTACATTTAGTTCCCTGGAAAGTAGCGGAAAAATACTTAAAAATATCCTTGATAGTCCCTAGATTCTACAGAACATGGGACATAAAGACATAGACAGTAACGTATCTAAACTATTTTGTTCATGTGCATAAACTACACTGTAAAAAAAAAAAATTCAGTATTTTACAACAAAAGGTGCTGGCACCGCGGCTGCCAGCACAGTTGCTGTAAAATTTACAAGCTGTTGTTTTTTATGGTGCTGTAAAATTTACTGCACTTTGCTGTGAATTTTACAAGATGCTGTTTTTAGTAGTGCTGTAAAATTAACTGCATTTTGCTGTGAATTTTACAAGATGCTGTTTTAAAAAGTGTTGTAAAATTTACAGCAAAGTGTAGTTAATTTTACAACACTTTTTAAAACAGCATCTTGTAAAATACACAACAAAGTGCTGTTAATTTTACAGCACTATTAAAAACAACGTCTTGTAAAATTCACAGCAAAGTGCAGTAAATTTTACAGCGCCATAAAAAAACAGCCGCTTGTAAATTTTACAGCAACTGTGTTGGCAGCCGCGGTGCCAGCACCTTTTGAAGTAAAATACTGATTTTCTTTTTTTTTTTTTTTCAGTGTAGGCAGTGATGCCAGATTGGGGATTTTGTCCCCATTTTGGGGATTTTCGAGGCTTCTGGGGACAATTTTGGGGACCAAATGTTTGTGGGGACATTTTTGGGGACAAATCTGGGGAGTTCTTCAACTTTCTGTCAATGTTGGCAACGTAATGATTTATCCCTACGACTAGAGCCTTTCAATAGCTTTATTGTTATTTGAGGATTTTTTTCAAAAATTGCCTTCATTTGGGGAAAAAATCTGAGCTCAAATCATGGAAAAATCTGCTTGATTTTTTTTTTTTTTTTTTTTTTTTTTTTTTTTAAGAAATTTTTATTTTTCCTTTTTAGTAGAAATCAAGCTGGGGATTTTTTTTCGAAAAAAAAAAAAAAAAACCTGATTTGGGAAAATTTGAAGACCTGTTTGGGGAAAAATTTTTCGACCATTTGGCATCACTGAGTGTAGGCGCCGCGCGCCATCAAACACAGAAAGATCAAAAGAGAGAAAAGACGTTTGTTTGTTCCTTCAAAGAAAACATGATGCTGCTAGTTGGATCTAGCTTCTAGATGCTAGAGATTTGTTTTCTCCAATATAAATTTCAGAAATATTTTAATGGCAAATTTTCGGGATGACAAATTTGTGATTCATAATCGCAAAAGAGGTGCCAACTGTTTCCATTTGAAGACAACTGTCATTCTACTGGCTGGAACCATTCATTTTGATTTTCTTTTCTTTTCTTTTTCTTTCTTTTCTTTTCTTTTCTTTTTTCTTTTTTTTTTTTTTTTTTTTGTATTATTTCTAGAAGTTTTTTTTTTTTCTAAGACTTTAATTATAAATTCAAGATTTCTAGTACGAATTAAAAAAAACCACTTGATAAGTTTTCTTAAAAAAAAAAAAGAAAGAAAGAAAGAAAGAAAAAAGAAAGAAAAAAGAAAAAAAAAACCTTATAAATTTACTTAAAAAAAAATAAATAAATAAAATTAATTCTCTGTTACATTATTTTCAAATAAGGGATATATAAACGATGAGGATATGAAATATATAAACGTATATATCTGTACTGATAAGTATAAAGGATTTAAGTACGTATTCATGATTTTTCAGGAGACGAAAAATAAAGTTAAACTAACTAAAAACTAATGAGAAGAATTGATTAGGAAAAGGGGATTATGTTGGTTTATATGCTTTATACCATTCAGTGATTGTCAATCTTCATTTAATAAAGGGGAAAAACTGAATTAGATATTTTATACGAAAGATTAATGCTAAATTTCTAACTTGAATTTTTTTTTACCAATGGATTTTCTCAAAGACTAAATGACATGGATTTCAATCCTTTATACCAATCGATAGAGAATTTTTTTCTGAGTCTGACTATGTACTTAACTCAAAATCGACATTTTTGGACTTAAATCCTTTATACTTATCAGTACAGATATAATAATAATAATTCATTATTACAGTGATCGAACACAAAAAAGTAGGACTTGACTTAATCAATAAAAGATTATATATGTACTGATAAAAATATCTGTAACTGATATCTAGAATCTAAGTTGTGTCTTCAGAAAAAATAGTTCCATGTCATCCTTATAAATTCTAGTCCCCTTTGAAAGGGCGTTCTAGAAACCCCTATCAGAAATCTAGAGCGTTTGACGATATACTCGAGGGCAAAGTTATTTAAAAATATTTACAAATAAATGCGAATACACGAGGCTGGTTTCAGCAACTATAATCTTAGTTACCCAATTCTAGAAAATCAAGCGGGAATTTCTCGCAATACTATTCAGACTATTGTTTCACCGTCTAGAAATGTGTAGACTAGAAATTCTCAATCATTTCGTCTATACAATTTATTGGCGTGCCTTACGCGCATAGCTCGGAAATCAATATGTCTAGTTAAGGGATTTAGAAAATGACCACTTATTCATTCTAGATGAAGGCAGTATATATATATATATATATATATATATATTTTTTTTTTTTTTTTTTTTTTCTGAGTGTGAAAGTGGAGCCTTATATAAGGCAAAATACAGGGTTATTACAAAAGAATCATCGGGTTTCCGAAGCACTTATTTCGAAACATAATTGGGTTACAACAATGAGTTATACATGAAAATAAACCGAAAACATCCAAGATTGACGTTCATACTATAGATGCAAGAAGTCTGTGAGGACGATGACTTTGCAAACAAGTTTGTTTTAAGTGACGAAGCTATCTTTCATCTTAGTGGCAAGGTCTGTTAATTATTGGTCAATATAAAACCTGTAGATGGCGCTGCACGCCGATATTAATGTTTTTGTTTACTTCTTTTCTCTTCAGTGTTCTTCGTGTTCGTCTTTGTAGTAGTAAATAAATGTATGTCACCGTAATTGAAATCCTCTTATTTCCGAATTATGTGTTCAATCGTCACCAATGAATAAGAATGAAGTACCAGTGGCCGGCAGTCGTGTTAATTATTGGTCAAATCTAAAACCTGTAGATGGCGCTGCACGCCGATATTAATGTTTTTTTTTTTCTTCTTTTCTCTTCAGTGTTCTTCGTGTTCGTCTTTGTAGTAGTAAATAAATGTATGTCACCGTAATTGAAATCCTCTTATTTCCGAATTATGTATTCAATCGTCACCAATGAATAAGAATGAAGTACCAGTGGCCGGCAGTCCCCACGACTCTGGACCTATAAGGTAAGCCATTTACCTTATTTCAATTTAAAATTCTGAAAATGACTATTTATGCAAGGTTACATTTAAATAACGTCGACAAAGTAGCGACATGGTTTGAATGTAACCTTGCATAAATAGTCATTTTCAGAATTTTAAATTGAAATAAGGTAAATGGCTTACCTTATCGGTCCAGAGTCGTGGGGACTGCTGGCCACTGGTACTTCATTCTTATTCAAGGTCAACCGACACAATGTACGGATATGGGGCACTTCTTCGTTTGGGAATATGTTAAAGACTGCGTCTACGTACCACCATTACCTACCACTTTGGCTGAGTTGCGGAACCGCACCACGACTGCATTCGCGACCATCGACGCGACCAATCTGAGTAATGTGTGGAGCGAACAGAACTATCGCCTTGACATCTGCCATATCACTCAAGGAGCACATATTGAACATCTACTTATAGTATGGACGTCAATCTTGGATGCTTTCGGTTTATTTTCATGTATAACTCATTGTTGTAACTCAATTATGTTCCGAAATAAACGCTTCGGAAACCCGATGATCCTGTTCTAATAACCCTGTATATTGAAAAAAATTAATGAGTTCTTTCTAAGACATTGATATATGAGATCATATAAAATAAATATGAAAGAAGTATAACAGAATATATATAACTAGAAGGAGAAGAGGCAACCACGACTTAAGACGAGTGAAGTAGGTTGACCTAAGTTTGGTGATTATCCAATTTCCGGCAAATCCTCTGCAATACTATATGATAACAGCAATTTTTAATTCCATTACCCGACTACCGTAAGTAATGGAAGTATTGTATTCGATCCAAAATTTCGATGTTGAGATTTCTCTTGATTTACATGTTTTAAGGTCTCCTGAGTCCAAAAAAATGGTTTTTGGCAATTGGTCAGTGTGTGTGTGTATGTGTGTGGGTATCTCCTGCCTATTATATCTCCAAAACTAATAAAGATACAGCTCGAAACTCCAGAATAAAGACGGAACTAGTGTACAGATGAATTTTGCAAATTCTGGTGAAAATTGGAAAACCGAAGTTGCTATATAAACACTCTATTAGATGTCCTTTTGAATGATATGGTTGCTTAGTTCAGGAAAATTGATAGGCGTCCTATATAAATAGCTGAATTTCAGATACTACGAGTGGATTTCTTTCAAATCATTAGAGCCGTTTTTGAGACACCGATTTTTACCAAACTTTGCGTATTCAGTTGTTGACCGGAAAACAATTACATACAAAAGGATATTTAAAAGATTGTTAATATTGCAAGTTTGAAAAAAATCTATACAGCCGTTTTGAAAGGAATCCACTCGGAGTACCTGAAATTCAACTATTTACACAGGACGCCTATCAATTTTCCTGAACTAACCACCAATTATATCATTCGAAAGGACATCTAATACAGTGTTTATATAGCAGCTTTGACGAAAATCGTCAGAGACTTTTTTTTTTTTTTACTTACGTTTCCACTTCCGGTTTCGGATGTCCCATTTACGGTTTTCCAATTTTCACCAAAATTTTGAAAATTCATCTGTACACCAGTTCTGTCTTAATTCTGAAGTTTCGTAACTGCATCTTTATTAGTTTTGGAAATATGTTAGTCAGAAGATTTCCCACACACTGACCAATTGCATAATCCACTTTTTCGGACTCAGGAGACCTTAAAACATGTAAGTCTCGATACCGAATTTTTGGACTGAATACAATACTTCCATTATGTACGGTATTCGGGTAATGGAACTAAAAATGGTAGAGTTACTTTTTGAAACACCAACTTCCAAGATCTAAAACTGATCAACCTAAACAAGATTACTGTCAATTTTAATGTAATAACCACGTAAAATAAACGAGAAAGGATATCTAAAATGGATTTATGTAACAGTTTTTAAGAAAATCGTTAGAGCCGTTTTTGAGTTACGGAATTACGGCCCCACTTCCGGTTTTCCAATTTTCACCAAAATTTGGAAAATCCGTCTGTACATCAATTCTGTCTTAATTCTGAAGTTTTGTAGCTGTATCTTTGTTAGTTTCGGAGATATGGTAGTCAGAAGATTCTCTGCACACATACATACACACACACTGACCAATTGCCAAAAAACACTTTTGTGGACTCAGGAGACTTTAAAACATGTAAATTAGGTGAAATCTCCATATCGAATTTTTGAGCCGAATACAATGCTTCCATTACCTATGGTAGTCGGGTAATAGAAGTAAAAAAAGTAAAAATGAAGGTAAATTTAATTAATTAAGATAGTAGTTATAGAACCAAAATGTAAAGAGCATATTTGTTTTTCCTTTTAGATTTGAGTTTAATTAATAATATTACAGGTATCGATAATTATGTCAGGTAACATTTTATAATATTCAAAAATCTGATATAAAACAACAACACGACTTCCTTTACCCACACGTATTAAATGTTTTTTTTTTTTTTTTAAGATAATATGATCAGAAGACATCAAATTAACCAAACGAATTATTGAAAACTAAAACTTTTCCTATATGAGAAGAGTGAAGACACATAAAGCAAAATTTACATGGCAAATTAGAAAATAACAGAAAAAAATGATAGAGCTATTTTTTGAAACACCAATTTCCGAGATCTAAAATTAGCCTACCTAAGCAAAATGACAGCAAGTTTTCCTGTAATAACCATGCAATATATGAGAAAGGATATCCAAAACTGATTTACGTAACAATTTTCAAGAAAATCATTAGAGCAGTTTTTGAGATACAGGCTTTCATCAAAACTTAACAAAATAAATTTTTGATCAGAAAACAATTACATATGAAAGAATATCTAAAAAAGAGTTATTATGCCAAGTTTGAAAAAAATCCGTACAACCGTTTTTAACGGAACGTACTTGTGAGACCTGAAATTGAGCTACTTATACAGAACGCCTAACAATTTTCCTGAATGAACCAACTATATCATTCGAAAGGGCATCTAATTGAGTGTTTATATAGCAACTTTGAAGAAAATCGTTAAAGCCGTTTTTGAGATATGGACTTACGGTCTCACTTCCGGTTTCCGATGGCCTACTTCCTGTTTTCGAAATTTCACCAAAATTTGGAAACTTCATCTGTACACCAAACCTGTGTCAATTCTGAAGTTTTGTAGTTCTGTCTTAAATAGTTTCGGAGATATAATAGCCAGAAGATTCCCCAAACACATACACTATACGCATACATACACACACACACACACACACACACACACTGACCAACTGTCGAAAACCCCTTTTTTGGACTCAGGGGACCTTAAAACGTGTAAATCAGGTGAAAACTCGATATCGAATTTTTGGACCGAATACAATACTTCCATTACCTACGGAAAAATTAAATTAATTTCAACCACTGTATTTGAATTACATTTAAATTTTTGATATATTTCATTCTGCATATACTATGTCCATGTATTATATTCTGCCTCCATACTTATTTGGTTTTAAAGTATATTACAACAAATCTATCTTTAATAATTACCATTACTATATAACATTTATGGATAAAAAGACATATTCAGATATAAAATGGATGTAATAAAAATAATTGATAAATAACAAAAGTTTTAATTAACATCACTGAATTTGTATATTTTAAAAAGTAAGGTTGTATGTGAAGATGATTAAGATAACGGATTATTATGTAAATTTGAAATCAAGTAATTAGTATCTTTAAATAACATGAAACATTATCTACGTAATTACTGTTATCTTTAACATTACTTACTAATCTCATTTGAAACAAATAAAAAAACTGTGTTTTCTATATTTTGATCACATAATTATTTTGTTAATTAATTAAATTTATCTTCATTTTAATTTTTTCTTCTGTGTAATCACAGAGATTTGCACACATTTGGTAAAATTGGGCTTACGCCAAATTGGCATAATACGCTCTAAGAGTCTTATGCCGTGGTAGCCTCTGCTCCTTCTTCAAGTTGCTATTTTATTTTATTTTATTTTTCATTTTTTGTCATATTTATTACATACGATCTTATATATCAGTATCTCAGTAGAAATTTATAGTAACTTTTTCAATATTTTTTGCTTTCTATAAGGCTTCATTTCGTATTAATTAATTGCCTACTTTGAGCACTAGTGGGACGTTAAACGCAACCAAGCATACGTAATTGTTTATCAATTAATTCAAGGCCCCTTTCATGATGTCTGATCATTGTTAAGATTAATTATTATCATTTCAGATGGTATTATAATTAATAATTCTGCTATTGCGCTAATTAAATTGAAATTTTTAAATATTTATAAATCTGTATGAATTATTTTCTTTATGTAAATATCGTCTTATTTAATGAAATCTATTCTAATATATTGGTAACATTTGTGTCTATTTATTAGCGAGATAACTAAAATATGTGCTAAATAAAAAAAAAGAAAAAAAAAAAAGTTTATATATTTATATCTATCTATATATATATATATATATATAGATAGATAGATAGATATATGTATATATATATTACTGTTTACTTTTGATAAATTATTTTAACTAAATGAATTTATACATGAATGTCAAAATATTGATTAAAAAATTTCTTTATCAAGGCACGCAATATAAAGAAATATATATAAGAAAAGGATTTATTTCCACAAAATAATATTGCTAGTAAAATACAAAGCTTCCAGTCAATAGCATAAAATTTAAATCAGAATTGACTCCGTACGACCGTTGGTACATTTAAAAATTACCGGGCTTTATAAAAATAATAATAATAATAAATAAAAAATAAATTCCCGAACATTTCAGTGATCAAACAATTGTAAAAGTTACAATAGCGTTTTTAAAATTTATTCCCATGTTTATAGCTTTTGCTATTACATCTTAATTATTTTGTGTGTCACTGCATAATATCTAATTGGGAACCTGTAATTTCCAGTAAAAACGATACTGTAAAAAATTAATAAAACCTATATCGGTTTCATTCTTTTTTAAATAACTTAATGCACTTTAGGAAATTAGCCATTGGGTATAAATACTTGTTAATATTTGTTTCCCTGTAAAAGAACTACAAATAATATGCATTTTTTTTTTTGTTGTTGTTGTTGTTTGTTTTTTTTAATAGTAATCGTTCTTTAGCGAATGAAAGATTCAAAGTAACGTATATCAGCCCAGTTCACTTTAAATAATTTAGCATCATTAACACTAATTTCAAATTATTTGAGTCTATATATCTTATTATATAAGAATTCGACTCCGTATCCCTAAGTAAACTTTGTCCCGAATCATAAAAGTCTGTATATTTCTGTCAATGGTGACCTGTAACAAGCCTTCTCAATGTTACCTGAATCGAATGTTTAGGTTAGATGCTAGCATACAAATATTTTGAGCCATTAGGCCATAATAAATAATAATATTTTTTTTTGTGTTTTTATAAAAGAATTGCAAGTTCTACGCGCATGCATATTTTAAAATATACCATTATACAATCTGCAATTCATCCGACAGTAACACTATCTTAAATTTTTAGCTCAAACGAACAAAGAAAGCGTTTAGAGACTATGATGTTCAATCAAACACACATATATATATATATATATATATATATATATATATATATACACACACGTAATCGTATATTACCAAGAATGAATTCAGGAAACCTCAAAACATAGATATACATTAAAATCCCACTGTCAAAATTTTTAATGTGTATATTTTTTTTCTTACATAAATACATTGAGAATGTAATAAACACGGTGCTTTAAAATCCATTTTTAGTTTTAGATCAGTCGACATTTCTTTATTTCTTTATTTCTTTATTTTTTTTAATTAAACAACTTAAGTTCAGGTTTTCTTTACTTTTGATTCATTGACATAAAATTTTTGTAATAGATAAAAAAATAATCAAGATTTTCATTTTTTTTTTTTTTTTTTAATGCAGTTTACTATTTTATTTGTCAATAAAATTTTAAATTCAAGGTTTCTTTTACAAAAAGGAAAAAAAAAAATATAACACAAATATTTTGCTTTTAATAATTAAGTAATAGTTTTAAATAAATATATAAATTTATTTTTTAATATCTCCGTTCAGTTTGATCTGTAAGTTTTTTGAGACTTTCTAAAGCAGTTTTTGAAAGTGCATGGTATAAAGTAATTATATAAAGTATATATAAAGTAAAAAAAAAAAAAAAGAAATTACATCAAATTTATATTATTTTCTAAATAAAATAAACTTATTTAAAATTAAAATTAATCTTTAGCACATATATTATTACAATTTTATAATATTGAGCTAGAACAAGAGCCCTGCAAAATTCGGATTTCAATCAACACGTATTCGACAGTTGAATTTGATATCAAGCCGAAATCTGACCCAATCTTGATAATATAGTTAATATGGACTGAAAAACTAATTCAAAACCAACTTAGACACAAAATTTTTTATTCTCAAAAATTTATCTAAATAATTATTTCTTCTAAAATTTATTAATTACTTTTTCATAATCAAGAAATCAATATCTATTAAGTTGGGGAAGATTATTAACAATTTAAGATTTAAATTCACCTCCCCCTCTCCCCCCCCCAAAAAAAAAAAATTACTACAAATTAAATAAGGCAGTTGATTATCTTTTACTTCTAAAAACAAATGAACGCTGTTGCTAAGTGGTTTATAGCCATCTGCGGTCATATAATTGCTGACTCATCTAAATATTTTACAGAAAAACTTACACATCCGTTTTAGATCAAATATGTTTTGTTTACTTAGACATAATTTTTTTTTTTATGAAGACATGAGATGTTTTCAGCTGCACTTTTAAAAGATTCAACTGGAAAATTATGCGAAAATTAAACTGAAATTAGAAATTTATTTTATGCACACATTTTAGTGTCTAATATTTATTTTATTATTTATTAGTGGAAATTACATTTTTCAAAAATAGAAAAAAGCATTTTTATTTTTTATTAAGAAAAAGTACCATTTGAAAAGAAATAAAAATGCAGAGTAAAGATTGAGCATCTCGAATACTTATTTTTAAATGAATACTATTGTAAATTTACAGAGACTCTGGATAATTATATTATCGTAATGTTAACAATAATATTTTGTGACACTGACACAATTTTCTCTTACTCTGCAGTATTTTTTATTTATTTATTTTTATTATTTTTTTTTGCTGAGAATTTTTATTATTATATTATTCATGCACTAACTGGTTTTACCCGCTTAAAGAAAGAAAGAAAGAAATCACTATTTTTCATATCACTTTATACAAAGAAAACTTAAAAAATAATAATAATAAATAAAAAATAAATAATCATGACTTCGCTGAAAGTATCTGCTGCCTACGGCAGCATCTTTCCCATTGGCGCTGTGTCCGGTCCAGGTGCTACTGACAGCAGCAACTTAATTTTTGGGCACTTCAATTTCGGTATTTATCAGATAAATCGTGGAGCTGCTATTACTCAAGAACTACAATTTTAAAAAATGACTGTAGCTCAGTATCAATTACACATTTGAGTTTTGAAACCATGTATTTTATAGACCTCGATCTCTCTAAATTATTACCATTTGATTTCAGTTAGCACAATATATATATATATATATATATTACTTTTCAAAAAAATTAAATAAAAACAAATACATTTTAATTAAATTTAAAATTCAACACGTTTAAACTTTTTTACACACTACCATTTGTTTCTGATAAATACAATAAATAAATAAAGTATCCTTCTCAAAGGAATATATATATATATATATATATATATATATATATATATATATATATATATATATATATATATATATATATATATATATATATATTATAAAACATATAATGTAACAACCGTGCTGCTAAGAGATGCTGACGAATAAAACTAAAGAATAAATTTAAGAAAATGAAAAGAAAAAAGATTAAAATTAGAAATTTGAAAATATCTCAGTGAGGTGTGCAGTCGTCCTAGCTATCTATATGCCAAAATGTGTAGCTGTGCGATTAATAGCCTGAGTGCAAAAGCACTCACAAACAAACATTCCGCTTTTTTCATAAGTTTACATGTAATGTATGTGTCTGTTAAATAAAAATATCTGAAACAGGTGTATATTTAATACTCTTACATATTTTATGCAGCTACATTTATATTGAACGAATTTCTAATTACTATAGTTTAAAAAAAAAAGTTCACAATTTGACTTGGCTAATCAAAGAATAACCAGACCATAATCCGATTTCCAAGGAAAGTAAAAATAATAATAATAAATTCGCCTTACAAAAAAAAAAAAAAAAAAAAAAAAAAAAGGCTTTAAGGGTCCTCTTCACTCACCGCCGCCGGAAGCCGAAGCTAATGTTATTCTATGGGAAATTTTTCTTTACAAATAACTTATTAACAAATAAATATTTTTAAATTCTGTTTTCACATTCTGAAAATTCTCAGCTGTTAAATTGACGGACCTTTTTTAAAAAAATATTTTTTTAATTTTTTTATATTTTATTTTGAAGCTGCAAAATACGAATTTTTGATATGTGAAATTTTCTCATTTTGCAAGTTCAAAATAAAATATTAAAAATATTAAGTACCATTAATCAATACAAAAAATTAATAAAAAAATTAATAGCTAACCTTTTTGATGAACGGGAATTGCTCGTTCCATGATCTTCTCTTCATTCATTCATCGTGCATCTGCATCTAAGTTCAGAGACACAGATTTTATGTTTCAGCGCAGATGTTCGCGTCTAAAGTCCACAGGAAGTCGATTTTACAACATTTAGTGCTTGAATTTATTAAAAAAGCGCCAATGCTTGAAAATATACAACAGAAAGTGCAGGAAAAATTACAACATTTTTTTACAGTGTAGTAGCGACATGCATATACTATTTTACATAGAAAACCTGCTATTGTGACTTTAAATAATATATAGCAGTTTCGAGACATGTTAAAAATATTTGCGGAAATCAGAGCGTGAGTCAGACAATAAGTTTAAGTTATAAACAATTTTTAACAAAGCGAAATTTCATGTGACATACTAGCTTATAAAATTATGTAAAATAATCGACTAATGAAACGTTTTATCATTTAAATTCTCTGTAAATTAACAAGGAAACTGGAAAGAAAATTTCCCGGCAGACACGGCCCAGTGAAATTTAATCTAGGTCCGGTCTGGCCCCAGTATACACAAAAAAATTAAGTCTGAGCCTGGCCCGAGGATGTAAAAAATCATTAAGCCCAAACCTGGCTCGGAACTAAGTTGAGAAATTCAGCCAGAACCAGTTCGGGACCGTACGTACTGACCCCTGTCTTACATATTAATAAATAAAAATATATCGTTATGATTCTTTACAAATAACATTGTCCGTTAAGTCATTTTTTAATGTATGAGTAAGAACGATCAAACCAATGAACGAAACCGTTCTTATGCTTTTAAAACCATTCAGGCTTTATCTCTGGTTTCTACTATAATAAGACCATTGGGTCGCAGCCTCCTCTTTTTTAACACCAATTTTTCTTTTTATAATAAAATTTGCTTTAATTAATTGCTAAATTTCTGCAATTAAATACAGAAAAAAAATACTATAAAAAAATACTAGTATTCAAAATATATGTGGCTACGATCCAAAATACTTTCCAAAATAATGGTTACAATTATGTAAATATATGTTCTACTGGCATCTGAGGGAGTGGATACAAAAAATCTGTAGAAATCTTTTTCCATTTATTCAACCAAAGTTTATAAATCAGAAGATATCTCCATAATACTTATACAGTTTTCAACCACAAATCAAAAATTCAATATTATTGTTTTGATTTGTACGAAAATAGATTAAAAAAGTTCTTTTAAATGTGTTACTGCTAATTATGAACTAGTTCATTAAGTAGCATTTCTGTTATTTTGATTTAAAAAATATATGTAAAAATAATATTCACTTTCGTATATAAAATTTAAACTGTTTTGGGCTAAAACAGAAAGAAAAATAGCTAAAAGTTATATAAATAAATATATATATATATATATATATTTATTTAAGGTGCCTGCCTACCTTTAAAACGCAATTTTCGGTCAGAACTCCGATTTTCCATTTTTGGGTTAGTATTAAAGCGTGACATTTTAGCTTTCTAAATCAGTTTGAATTTTGTTTCTATCTTGCTTAGAACTTGAGTTACAGGCATTTTAATATTAGTCACTCGCCAGTTTTTGAAATCGGAAGTGACCGGAAATGACCCCTTAAATGTTTGTTTACATAAATGTTTTACTCAAGATAAGCATCAAAATTTGTTACTGTATATAAAATGAATTTAAAAAAGAAAATAAAAAGCTTTGAAATAAATCAGGAACTTATTAAAATTATTTTTTGTTTAAATCATGTTTTTAAATTTTTTTTCTGCTTTTTCTCAAAATGAGATTTTTAGCATTTTGCTTTATCCCAAGACATCATAACTCCAAAAGTTATAATTGAAACGTTATGAAACTTTGACAAAATACTCTAGAGGAGTTGCTTTAGGGATTGAACCACGACAATGAATCTAGCTAAATTATATTTTGTTTTTTTGTCGATAGAAGTTATGAACTGCCATGTATATTCATTATTTTTAGAATGTAAAAATGTTATCTTCTCTAAAATATTAAATAACAGGGTTATAGTTTTGAGAGTAGTTCACTCCCTTAAGGACCTTTCAATAATCTAAATAAAATTTACAGAATAAAAATATCTTTATTTAAATTTAACTTATGGTGTTTTGTAAAAGTGCTTTTTTTTTTCGCAAGTTTTATGCATATTTTGAACCTAAATATCAAATTATTTTAAAATTTGCACATTTTTTTCAGGTTTTTCGCTGTTTTTTACTATATTCTATCATATAATGCACATAAACAGGCAATTTTTCAATTATTAAAAAAAAAAAAAAAAAAAAAAAAAAAAAACACCTCCAACGGTAGGCAGGCACCTTAAAAAAAGAAAACATGGTCTTACAGATATCAATAAAATTAAACTAATAAGAGTTTTTGACATTCAAAATTACGAAAAAGTTATAAATATAGACCTCACAAGCAGTAAACTTGTATATCACCAATTGTATCTTTGAACAATTACCCTATCTACAATAAACCTCCTACAATCGCAGACATACGCAAGAACTCATATTTTTCTACAGAAAAACTAGCCTAATGCACGAGTAGAAGAGGTACATTACATCTTTTGTGTATGAAGTAACTTGATGTAGTTTTAAATTACAGAACAAGAAATGTATTCAAATTACAAACTAAGATATGAGATCTAAACTGGTTACTTTCATAAAAAAAAAAAAAAAAAAAAAAAACTTAAATAGATTGCTCTATTAGAGTATATTTAATAGTCTAAATTGTTCACTCCCTTTAAAAGCTGTTTAGTGCTTGTGCAGCGATTTGAAATTTAGATCTCAATATAAAGCTAAAAGTTAATGGAAGATTGAGAAAAGAAACAATGGTAGAGTGAAATTGTTTTAAATAAACTTCTTTAAAATATATCTTACCTCACTTTTATATATTTATTTATATTTCACTATTCTCCTTTTTATATTTAAAAAAAAAAAAAAAAAATGCTTTAAGTCTGCAATGTTGACTTTTTAAATAACTCTTTTAAAATCACTTAACATTTGTGCACATTTACTGAAAAAGAAAATATTATTCCGTGTAAAATATATATATATATATATATATGTATAGAGTTCGCAAAGATTATCAACACTTTCCCAATTGTACTTTGCCTCACTTAACCTTCAATTCCGGCAATTTCCGGTTAGACACCTTAATGTAACTGAATATTTTTCTATGACCTGTAAATCTTAATTCCTGTCTAATCATACAGTATCCTATAGAACTGTGGTCACCAACCGGTGGTCGACGGAAAAATTTTGTTGGTCCGCAGAAAAATCTGAACATTATTTGATTTTTTTTTTCCCATATCATTTATTAATAAAATTTCATATCCCTTATTAGTATAATTTCATATGACTTATTAATAAAATCTTATATCATTTATTAATATAAAATCTGAAAAAATCATAATAAAAAATCTATTTAAATCGGTCAAAATTTTAGTTTGAATATGTGATGCCTTCGGCAGCACCTTTTCCGATCGCTTCTTGTTGGGTATGGATCCAAACTACCTGTGGTAGCACCTTACCCAAGCGTTCTGCGTGTACATAGAAGTTACAACATTAGCTCATGAACTTTGGTAGGAGTCTCCTCTGCCTGCGGCAGCGACTGCCTATCTCCACCTTTAATTTTACAACCTCAAAAGTAAGTTACATAGAGTCACAATACCAAAAACTTAGAAACCCGGGTTTTATGGCTCCTAGACCTATTTTAGATTTAAAACTAACTGTCCTCATCTCCCCTCATAAGATTTTCAACCTCAAAAGTATGCACAATCGATTCCTCACATTAAAGAACCTAGTTGCGCGGACGGGTTTTTAAGCCCCTAATGAACTTTAAGATTGTTAAATACACCTTCCCCAAATTCTCTTAAGGATTTTACAGCTTCGAAAGTATACTTAATCGATTCCTCACCCTTAAAAACCCAGAAACGCGATATTTCAAGGCTTAAGCTCCAATTTAAAATTTAAAATTTATCTGCCCTCCCATTCCCTTATTAATTTTATAACTTCGAAAATACACTACAAAAATTTTAAACTCATTTAAAAGTAAATTTTGATCAATTTCTTTTAATTTGGAAGCAATAAAAAGTGTTGATTTCCTTATAATTGCTTTATTATAATCAATTTCTAAACATAATTATTATGCTTAAATATCAATTTATATTACAATAAATGTTTTCTTGTAATAAAATAATTATTTCTGTTGTTTTACCTTAAATCAGTTTCTTTACTATTAATAAAATGGGGTTCTCTGATCTTTATTTTATAAATATATTTACATTTCTTAAGCAATAATATGAGTGGTCCGTGGGATATTAAACTGTCAATTTGGTGGTCCATGAAGTCAAAAAGGTTGGCGACCACTGCTATAGAACCCCCCCCCCCCTTTTTTTTTTTCATATGAATAATAAATATAATAAATGGCAATTTCTTTAAGATTTGCGCTGAAAACAGGTATTAAAATGAGGTCTATAAAAATACTTCTCATAGTACTCAATGCTTTGAAATTCTTTCGGGTGTCCCTATACACAAACCGGTGGAGGTATTTACCCCATTTTCAATAGGGAACATGCCATAGTGAACTTCAATAACATATATCAGTTTCAAGAAATTCTATGAATATTTAAGGGCGAAGACAGACAAACCGAAGTCAGGAACACTTTTTAACTTTGTTGGAAAGTGTTACAATGCATAATGGAATAATAAATATATATATACACTATCTACCAATAAGTATTTGGACACTTTCGAATTTAGACGTTTTATAAAATATCTAGAAAAATTCTAGAAGAATCACCTTGAAATTTTGGGAGTATAATAAAGAACATATTATACCTCATATATTTCAGCAAAGTTTTGTCCTGAAGAGGAAAAGAAGGCCAGTAAAAATTAAATAAAAATGAAAATATCTTGGATCACCTTATAAAATGCAACGCATGAAGTGAGTTTTCGCTGTAGCATGTGATTATGAGGATTCTTCTAATTATCTGAATGAAATTTATGAGGGCACCACATATTATATATTTATTAAAATATAACGGTTTCTTTAAAAAATTAAAAATAATAATAATAATTTTCCTTTTTCTAATTATAACACGTAGGGTATTAGACCCAGTGCAAAGCCATTTTTAGAAAACTTGGCGTACTACATTAGACACAGCATACTGCAATCAGAATACAAAAATGTTATATGTCTTACAAAATATAAGCATTTTTACAACATAGGTTTTAGATACACATGCGCAAGATTTAAAAAAGTTTCATTTGCATAATTTAATAGCCAAAAGTACTGAGCTATTTATATTAAAATTCCAAACAAATATCGTGTAAATTAAAAAAAATATGAGTTATATAATAAACAGAATTTCAGTTCCTTAAAAAGAAAAAAAAGAAAAAAAGAAAAAAACATTGCGCATTGATTGAATCAAAATAAAAATGACAGAAAAAACCTTTATAATTTAGCTTTTACTTTGACCGAAACTGGAATCTTATTCATTTTATCTCTCATAACTTTTTTAATTTGCACGATATTTATTTGAGGCTTTTATATAAATAGATCAATACTTTTTGCTATTAACACGTTGAGCGCCATGTCAGCCATTCTAGATTCTAGAAATTTTGTCATGTGTCTCTAAGTACTGAAGGAATCATCTTGAAACTTTAGGAGTGTGCAGAACATGTTATGCTTCAAACATTTCAGTGAAAGTTTTACCCCGAAAGTAAAAGCAGTACCAATAAAAAATTAAAACGTTGAGCGCCCTGTCAACCATCGGTGGCTGACAGTGTCAAATATGATATAAAGCCCCGTCAAACATCGGTGGCGGATATAAAATAGGATAAAAAACTAAAAATGTTACATTTAATGATTGAAAATTTATTAAAATATTGCTTAATTTTTATTTATTACAGGAGGAATCATTATGGAATTTTAATGGATTTTAAGAATTTGCGTGGCGCTCAATGTGTTAAATTATGCAAAGGAAATTTTTCAAAAACTTGCGCATCCGTAGTTAAAAAATTATTTAGTAAAAAGGTTCATATTTCGTAAGATATTTAACATTTTTGCATTGCGATTGCAGTGTAATGTGTCTAATGTAATATGCCAAGTTTCCTAAAAATGACTTTGCACACATTTTAAGCCTTACTTTTTACATTGTGATCCAAAACATTTGGACTTTTGTTTAGTATTTTACTGGTCCTCTTTTCCACTTTAGTACAAAACTTTTGCAAAAATATATAAAGTATTTAACATGTTCTTTATGCTCCCAAAGTTTAAAGATAATTTTTGCAGAATTATCTAAATATTTGACAAAACATGTAAATTCCAAAGTGTCCAAATACTTACTGGTAGATAGAGTATATATATACATATATACATATACACAGACTCCAACATCCTAATTAATATTCAGTAGTGTTGTTAGTCACGCCCTTTTTTACACACCAGTAAATTTTTAGAGTAATAATCTCCAAATTCAGTTACGATTAAATAAGAAGAAAAATACTGTAAAATGATACTGGTGTGAAAAAAAAGGCGGGGCTAACAACACTACTGAATATTAATTAGGATGTTGGAGTCTGCATATAAATATATATACAGGATATCCCAACAAAGATCTTACGAACTTCGAGGGGAGGTAGAGAACATCACAAGGATTCATAATTGTACAGGAACCCGTGTATGCGAATGCCATTTTAACCATTTAAAAACCGAACGTTTTTGCGTGGATATGGGCGTGGCTCTCGAATGTTGCATTTTTAAAACAATACTTTTTGCATTCTAATGTTTATATAAGTAACAAAATTGTGTTTTTAATCGATGAACTTTATCGCACAGAGTGCATTAATACGAATGTTACGTATGATTTTGAGATGCAATGAAGCATTCAAGACTTTAAAATTTACACAGTAGGTGGAGTTAGTAGTGCACTGTGGCCCAAAAGATCCAGTTTTTAAGGGATTAAAATGACGTTTGTGCCCGTGGGTTCCTGTGCAATTCTGAATCCTTGTGATGTTCTCTACTGCCCTTCGAAGTTTGTAACATCTTAACTGGTACACCGTGTATATATAATGATGAAATGATATATCACATAAAGAACTGGGAAAAGAAAATATTTTGAAAAAAAACAATAATAATGAGAATGAGAATCCAAATGATTAAAGCATACAGCATTAATATGTCATCAGGGCCTTTGATTGAATATTGTAATCAAATAGGTGTGATCTCTGTTACTCTGTATGCTTATATTGCCAAATATTTATGGAGTACAAAGTCCAATTAGCAACTAATAGGACGTTACAAATGAAATCAGAAACAAAATTAAAAATACATAAGAAGATGAAATAAAACTAAAAGGATAAAAAAAAAAAATAAGAAAGATGAAATAAATGTGGAATAAAACCAACAAGCATGAAAATATTCAACAATAATCCAATAAACCATGAGACGTAAGCTTGTAATAATAATAATAATAATAATATATATATTTATATATCCAGAAAAAGATGAAATTATGATGAAATTATGATGAAGTCAAAAAATCACAGTTCATAACAAATTTTAATTTAGACTTAAAATAATAAAACCAAATAAAACCAAGAATTATTAATGTTATAGCTAAACAGCTTAATAATAAAACAAATATTAAATTTGAAATAGGAATATCTAATTAATTGTTTATAATATAACATTTATGTATATGAGAATGTTTCTAAAAGGTACTGATTCAAATGCAATAAAATGGGCTATTAGCTATAGTTCAAATATTGAAACACACATACACACATATATATATTCGTGAGTTAGTTTGTTCGTTAATGTGTGTGTTCAACTCATTCCTTCGTTCAATAATTAGTTTGTCAGTCTGTGTAGACCCTGCAGCATATATCTCTACTGATAAGTATAAAGGATTTAAGTCCAAAAATGTCGATTTTGAGTTAAGTACATAGTCAGACTCAGAAAAAAATTCTCTATCGATTGGTATAAAGGATTTAATTCTATGTCATTTAGTCTTTGAGAAAATCCATTGGTGAAAAAAGGACCAATTCATAAATTTACCATTCATGTATGGTATAAAATATTTAATTCAATTTTTCCCGTTATTAAATGAAGGTTGACAACCACTGAATGGTATAAAGGGTATAAATCAACGAAATACCTTTTTCCTAATCGATTCTTCTGATTTGTTTTTAGCTAGTAAAACTTTATTTTTCGTCTCCTGAAAAATCAAGAATATGGACTTAAATCCTTTATACTTATCAGCACAGATATTTGACTAAAGAGGCCATCCTTCATTGAAGAATGTAAACAACCTAAAAATCACATGACGAGTGTTTTTCTAGTTTTACCCCATGATGGTTACTTGTCACGCCTCTTAACTCACTTTCGGACAAGTTGTGTCAAAGATTTTTCGGTGTGTCATCCTCCAATTACTGATGTACCTGGCCGTTTCATTCCTAATGTTACCTATGAAAATCATCCTCGATTTTCGTTACCCTTTGAATAGAAACTATTGAATGAGCTCTCTCTAGTCAAATACATGCTTTAGTGTGTAGACAATATCTTAAGAACGAATGATTGTAAACTGGCCTTTCTCGATAAATGAGGAAGACAAAAGAAGTGACGTTAAAATTAAATAAGTGTTTTATTTCCATAATTTACGCTTGAGCTAGGTAGAATATTGTTTACAATTTGAAGAAAATCAAAAAAGCAGTTAGTTTAATTAACATATAAATACAGGTAGGTGATATAATAGTGTGTCCACCTTAGGTTTAACACGTTTTCTCAAATATATTAATACATATACTTGAAGAATTTTTCTGTAACTTTGTGATTGTAAAGTAGATGCTTAACCACGTATTTTCTAAGGTCTTTTTTACAGAGGGGTATTCAGAAGGTTTGGTATCACTCTGTACAGGAAAATAGTCTGGATGTGTAAGTGTAGAATTTTCTTTACAAGGTCGCTTACAATGTTTATGTTCATTTGTTCATTAATTCATTTTTATATTCATGGAGATAGACAGGATTGCTTAAAAAATTAAAAAAGAAAATGCATATTTTTCCTTATAACTCAAGGGATTTTTAACCAAATATGACGTTCGTTTCAGATATATTGACGCAAAATATGAGAAACAACAGTATGCAATTAGAAAATAAATATATTACACCATTCTTGAAATATGAGCATTTTTTAGAAATGATTTGTATCTGTGCATGCGTTAAGAAAAAAAAAAGTTTCCATAATTTAATAGACAGATGTTCAGAGCAACTTATAAAAAAGTCTGCAAATAGCAATCTTGAAAATTCAAAAGATATAGGCAATAGAAATAGCTGTTTTCGGTGATTTTTTAAAAGATAAGGTTTAACAATAAGGGACACATTGATGTTTCAGCAATGACTTTCAAAAGTCTCAGAAACATATATATATATATATTTTTTTTACTTTCTCTTACCCATATATATGGTAGAGAAAGTATTGTTTTGGGGTCAAATTTTCGAAGTTGATTTTTTGTTATATTTACATGTTTTGAGGTCCCCTAAATCCAAAAAACATATTTTTAGCGGTTGGTCTGTGCGTCCGTGTGTGTGTCTGTCTGTTATCAGCATATCCCAAGAATAAATAATAGCAGAAAGTCCAAACTTGGTGTTCTAAAGGTGTATCATATAGGAATGCTACACTAAATTTTTCGTTGAGACAAGCAAATGGTTCGTATACAGGTGCATCCAAGAGAATTCAAATGCATTATGTCTATCAGGAAATTTCTGGTAAGTACAGTGTAACATCTATAGGCTGATTTAAACAAAACGGAATGAACAAAATTATATGCATAAAAGCATGTTTTGTGTAGCTTGTTGTATGGAAATCGTTCATCATTCATTTACAGGGCTACCCAAAATATTTGGATAAACTGCGATTATACTTGGAAATTGCTGGAATTGTAATTCCTTTTGTGTTAGACGTTATTCAAGAAAAACTAAATTTAAGTTCACAATGTTATTTATAGTGCTTATTCATTATACACAATATACAGGGCTACCCAAGATAAGAGGAGTGTCGAAAGTACCTCACCATCAACCGGCCCAGGATGTAGGTAACCCATACTGTCCCTACCCAAAGCTAAACCTTATTTTCTATTATATATAATTTACTGAAGCGCTTTCTTATATTTCACTATGACGATGAACACTGCTCAGGAAGGAAAATTAATTTTCATACGCATACTTTAAACAAACTGTTTTTTGAATTTTCAACATTTTTTTTTTTTTTTTTTTTTTTTTTTTGTATATTATCATGTTTTAAGGTGCCTGATTACGAAAGTCCAGTTTTTAGCGGCTGGTCTGTGTGTGTGTCTGTTATCAGCATAACTTAAAAAAAATAGCTACAGAAATTTAAATTTGGTATTTTGAAGTCCATCCACTTTCAAAATTGGCAAGTTTGAAGGAAAATTAATAACAGCTTTGATTTTTTTAAAAAATAATTTTATGCATTGTAATTGAGTGGGGGGTTGAGGGGGCGGTAGCCCCCCTCACATAGAATTACATGTCAAATAAAACTGTTCGTAACCTATTTTAGATTATTTTAAAAGTACATTAACTTCATTATTTAATTCTATTGGTCTTAAGATTTAATATGTAATCTATGTATAGTATTAAAATGCAGGTTAAGAAAAGTTGTGTTAGTGACACACCATATTATTATTATTATTATTATTATTATTATTATTATTTAACATAACTTTTAAATCAATGAAGATATGAACATGAAAATTGAATTACACGTGCTTTCTCAAATACGTTATTGAACTCTATATTACTTTAATATCAGAATGTATATTTCAAATTATACGAGTTTTATTTCTTCTTAAAAGTACAAAAAAAAAAAAAAAAAAAAAAATCAAATAATTTTTTAATATAAAACTAAATAAGATATGGTGTTAAAAATACATTATGAATGGAAAAAGATGCACTATTTGAAATTAAGTGTTTATAAGCATTTAATTAAAACCATTTCTTTTTTTTAAATATTCCTTTTCTTCTTCTTCTTTTTTTTTTTTTTTCAACGTGAATCTCAAAAATTATATATATGATGAAAATATGAAACTTGGATGAATTACTCTTTTTAAAATTAATGATT
This sequence comes from Salticus scenicus, assembly GCA_963930645.1. NCBI lineage: Eukaryota > Metazoa > Arthropoda > Arachnida > Araneae > Salticidae > Salticus > Salticus scenicus. The sequence continues at coordinate 229,452,855 of OZ005657.1, forward strand.
AACATCTTTAGTGGTTAATAATATAAAAAGATTACAAATTAACAATAATGTTTAAAAAAAAAATAAACAAAGGTTGCATGTGTGGTTGCGGTAGGTTTCGAGTCCGATTCGCTGTACAAAGCCTAGACCTGGTTGGAATGTTCTCCGAGAGGTTCTTTTTAAGGGTGTCTTAAACTATATTCGCGTGAGTTTTTGAGAAAACCACAGAAAACTCTAAAAGGTTAGGTCAACAAGACTGACATGATTTCGAACTCGGCATTGCTTCTCTACCAGTATGGAAAGCAAAACTGTTTGGTAATTCGTACTATCAGTAAATAGAGGAAGAAAAAGCGGACTGTATCTAAAATCGAAGTTTTTTCTAACTATACGGCACTCTTACTTATTCTTTTATTTAAATGCATTCTTCAATTCATTCATCTTTTTTTTTTTTTTTTTTTTTATCTTTCTTTAAATAAAGTCAAAATTGGTTTACAAATTATTCTAGTTAATATTGATTTACCACCTAGAAAAAACTTCAATTTCAAATTTCAGGTGGATTTTTCTTAATTTTTTCAATTTGATATGGTTTAATAATGAAAGTCTTGAAAAAATATAATCATTAATTTGTGTACCTGCATACATCGCTAGTGTAATAAAAATATCAATAAATTTATTTAAATGTGTATATAATTTCTCATCCAAATATATTGTTAAAGGAAGAAGACGACAGCTGTATTTTAAAACTGAAAAGTGTTCTAAACTACAATGCATTTCTAACTACAGTAGAACCTTGATTATCCGAACCTCGATTAACCGAAACTCTCCGTTAACCGAAGTCGGTTTCTTCTTCACTTTTTTTTTTTCACTTTCTACTATCATCCAAAATTTCCTCTTAACAAACATGTATTTTTAAAGTTTTTTTTTTTTTTTCCACATTCCTTTTGTATGCAAGCCATCCTTTCCAAACTACGAGTGTTGATAAATATTTTAGATGATTATTGATGAATTCTCGATTATCCAAAAATTTCGATTATCCGAAGTAAGTTCGCTCCCAATTACTTCGGATAATCGAGGTTCTACTGTATAATAATTTGTGAATTAATATGACTCTTTATCCCTACATTTTCTTAAAAATTCGTGTTTAAGGAAAGGCGAAAAACTGATTGATTTTATAAGTGAAATTAAATGAAAGATGGTTTCAAGTCGTTAGGAAAAGCACAATTTTAAATTACAGCCGTCTTTATCTTCCTTTATTCATTGGTCCCAACAATGTCTGAACGATTCTGTTCTCAAATCTGGTAGATGGATTGTGCTGGGTTCGAAACCATGTAACTCTTGTTAGCCTAGCCTTCCGGATTTTTACGTGATTGTCTCCAACCACGCGCGAATATGGTTAGACCCGCTTAGAAAGAAACCCTTAGAGCTAATTTCACCCAAGCTTAAGACCTAGTGCAATCAGTCGGCCTCAAAGCCAACTGAAATCACATATGAAACATTTGTTCCCTTTTTAAAAATATAATTCTTAATTTGTAATCCATGCATATCGCCAACTAATGAAGAATTACAAGCAATAAAAGCCCAACTCAACCAAATTTCACAATTTTATCCATATATATATATATATATATATATATATATATATATATATATATATTAATTATTCACATTAAAAAAAAAAGGGGGTGGGGGAGATATTAAAGAAAAAAGTAAAATTGGTTTTAATTAAATTTTTGGTACAACTTCGTCTATTTATAATGCATTTTTAGCACCATTTCTTATTTAGTTTTACTTTCAAAGATCATTTGAATTTTCGTGCAAAAATCGAATTTATATAAGATAAAAAATATATTCCGATATCAAAGTAATATAAAGTTCGATTTAATTATTTGATAACGAACATGTCATTCAAATTTTATGTGCGTATCTTCATTTATTTAAAAGTAATGTAAAAAAAAAAAAAAGAAACAAACAAATTGTTATTTAATCAGACTTTTGGAAATCCCTGATGAAATATCCAAATGCAAACGATCTCAAAGCAGCTATTTCTATCGCTGATAACGTTTTGAATTTTCCCAAAAGCTATTTGCAGATTTTTTATGAGTTGCTCTGAACATATGTCTATTTAATAATGCAAAAAATTTTTTACAATTAACGGATGCGCACTTACAAATCATTTCGAACAAATGCTCGTATTTCTCGAATGGTTTAATACATTTATTTTTTAATTTTCGTTTGTAATGCTTTGCGTCAATATATCTGAAACTGGCGATATATTTAGTAGAAAATCAAGTGAGTTAGAAACAAAGGTATCGAAATTTGTAATTCTTTCAGGGGTGGCGAGATTTATTATTTACCACCTATTTTAAATTTCAAACTGCAAAGACTCGCTTCGATTTCTCATCTTTTCTTTTCTTTTCTTTTCATTTTTCGTTTGTCTTTTGAAATTGTCTGTAGATTCTGGTGGCTGTTACTATTAAATGATCATTACCAAATTAATGATCGAAGGGTTATAACACACTTTTAAACAAATTTTTATATCTTCATGAAAATAAAAGCCTCACACAAATGAACACAAACGTTTTAAGTAACCCAGCGAAAAATGTCTACAGTCGCAGGCCATACAGAATATTTCCATATACAAGGTGAAACCAAATATTATTATTATGTTGTTATTATAAATTTGTAGTATACCTCCTTAAATCTCCCCGACCCCAAATTGTCATTGAAAAATGTGTAACGAAAAATCTATTTCATACTCACAAAGTTATACAATAATTCTTTAAACACTTTTTTACAGTATTAGACAAAACGAGTTATACCAAAGGTAAACATATTATTTTGCCACTCACCTGTGTATATATATATATATATTGTTGCAAACTCGGGGCTCCTGAATTGTCCGTGAATAAATAACAGGCGTTTCAGTGGCTTAAAAATTTATTTACAGTATGTTCCAGAAGATTACAGGTCTGTCACACAAATATCAACTTCAATTTCACCAGAAAACACAGCTTAAATAACAGCTGACACCATAAAAATCACAGCAAAAACAGCACAATAGGCATAACGCACAGCATATAACTGTAATCAATAGCAAAGTCCTAGTCAAGGAGCTCTTACTCGTCAAACAACTTGGCGTAAAACTCACTGACGGCTAAAATGCGATTCCTTTATATAGCCTCGTAGATTTCCATAATGTTTCTGGTATCTCGCGTAATATTCGATTTAGAGCTTAGATAATCGGTATATTTATAATAAAGATTTTCTCGCCAAAGTCACCAAAAAATCTGCCAAGGAGTGAAAAAGTCCCAAAATTCGTCGCCAAGACCATCACCTGCTCTGGTGAAGCTTTTTAGAGCATTTTTAAAGGAAAATGAGCTATTTTAACACCAAAGCAAGCTAGAAATGCAGAAAATCAACATTTTATAACCTGACTAAGCCTCTTCGAATGAAATTACATAAAAATAACGAGTATTAGTTACAAATTCGTAACATTACAGCACTTCAGAGGAATACACGTCCCGGACAGCACAATCCTTCATGAGGAGGTAAAAACTAAACAAACTATATAATTTAGAATACAAAAGCTAAATTGCATGCAACAATAAAATAACAATAGAGATTGCGAAATTAAGTAATTAAACTGTTTGCAAAACTTAGAAATAAATACAAATATTATATAAAAATATTTACATTACACATATACGAATTTAAAAATACTGTTGACCGTAGTATAGGGCTAGTCTATCACAATCTACTACCTTCGGTTTTCATGAAATCGTTTTAGTAACCCCCACAACGACGTCATTCTGTCTTTTTTAAACTATATAGAGACCTTCCCAGTTACACTGCAGCTTGGTAGAGAGTCCTTTACGTCGAACAGGGTTCCTCAACCAAACTTTAATTCCTTCTTTTTATTCGTGATGTGTAGGCTTTAGGTCATAGTTCCTCTTCAATCTCTCCGTTGTCATGTGAATCCGCTTCTGAGCAAAGTTCTGTACGTCTTCAAATCGAGCCTGGATGACTCGGATATACTCCTCTGGTGATGCGAGGAAGTTCACGTCCAAAAAACATGTAAGCTGTAGTATAAAGAGTGTTTTTGTGGACAACACTTCGTTAAGCCAGTAAGAACAAAGGTAACTTCAAGTCCCAAGCTTGTTGGATCCTTGATACTAGAGAGGAGAGGTTATTCAGGATGATGTGTTTTAACCTCTTAACCATGCCGTACAACTGGGGATGTAGGGGCGATGTCTGATATTTCTCTATGCCGAGTATCTGACACAGTCCTTTGAATACAGCAGAGGTGAAGTTCGTACCTTGATCGGTATGAAGCTGTAGGGGTGCGTCATACATTGACACCCACTGGCCTCTGTTCGGGAATCGGATACGCCTCAGGCAGCTTGCCAATAGCCGCTCTTCAGAGCCAACGTCAAGAACCACTAGTTACCAGAAAGTGTGTCCAATGTGTCGTTAATTCCAGGAAGAGGGTAACTGTCTTTCTTCGTGGTGTCATTCAAACGACGATAATCCATGTAGAATCTCGCTGAATCATCCTTTTTCGCACGAGAACCATGAGAGAGGCCCAAGAACCGATAGATGGTTCGATGACATCATTATGCTGCATCCCGTTTAGTAGCTCAGTCTCCTCTTCCTGTTTAGCAAAAAAATAATCTTCTTGGATGTTGTTTGATGGGAGGATGATTTTCTGTGTCGATCCTGTGCTGGTTAATGCTCGTCCCCCCGACGTCTTCAGGCGTTCTAGAAAACAGGTCTCTAAATTCACAGAGTAGCTTCTCTGCACCACGTCTCTGTTCAATTCTTAACTCTGCATTCTTGAGCAATTCCGTTGTTATGGTATGAGAAGATCTTTCTTCAATCTTTACTTTATCGCTTACGTTGACGACTTTCACAGGAATAATGCTCTTTGACAGATCAACCAGAGATGAAGCTACCAGAACTTCTTTCAGGCTGTTGTCTGAATTTGTGTATTCAATCACTCTACAGCGGAAGCATTGTTCTTTAGGAGTTGTCCCGGAAACTATTGTCTCAGTATGTGAAGGGATGGAAATTTCGGATTTCGCTGTTATCTGACATATTGATTGAATGTTCGGATTTTCAAAGTTAAACACAGCTATGTCTTTTGAATTGGAATGTAGTTCATTATTCTTAAAATCTAATTTAAAATTACATTTTTCTGAACAAATGAAGTCCAAGGATTAAAGGGTCACTTATATAAGCTACATAGGCCACAAGTTGGTAGTTGGCATTTCCAAATGTGATGGTTAAGTTCATTTTTTCATGAAATTTGATTTCGTCGCCGGTCACAGTCTTTAATGCAGGACTGTGTCCAGATAAACTACCCTTTAAGTGCTTGAACAAAGTCTGTTCTAACGATGGTCACGTTGTCTTCTTTGTTGTGAATCATGCGGTAGGAAATATTATTAAATTGTCCATAAACCTAAAGTACATTATCGCCGCCGCTATCGAAGAAATGTGAAATACTGCTCTCTAATTTCGGGTAACATCCGCCCCGCGAGATTTCTTTTTCTCAGTTTCCCTGCAGTGACTGTGAAATCCGGTTATTCTTATTATTTTGTCGCACTGGGCAGTTCCTCTTGACATGACCATCTCTTCTACAGCCCAGCACTTAATCTTCAGATTCCTATTTTCTTCACTACTCTCAAAAGGCTGTGAGGTTTGCCAGATTTTTCTTTATTTCTTTAAGATCCGCTTCAGAATCATTCACAGAGACTTATGGTGTGGCGATCTTTACGGAAGGCTTGTTGGGCTGTCTCAATCTTAAAGGCATACACCGAAGCTGATTCAACATCTTTGGCATTGGAGAGTCTAAGGGCTTTTTGAGTCTCTGTATCTCACTCGACAAAATATTTGGGGGGGGGGGGGGTAGAGGCAAATCATTACAAGTTTCAGCGTGGCAATCTCAGAAATCTATGTGTGACAGTCTCTGAATATCTGATTGCAGCCCTTGGAGCTTAGATAATTGACATATCGATAATAAGGATTTTCTCGCTAATTTCGCCAAAAAAGTGGCCAAGGAGTGATGTCGTCAAATTCGTCGTTAAGGCCATTACCTTCCCTGGTGAAGCTTTTTAGTGGGTTTTTTTAAGAAAAATGAGCTATTTTAACGCCAAAGCAAGCTAGAAATGCAAAAAATTAACATTTTATAACCTGACTAAGCCTCTTCGAATGAAATTACGTAAAAATAACTACTATTATTTACAAATTCGTTTATATACATATATATAAATCATAAAGAAGGTTTCTTACATTACTGTAATTTAGGTAATAAAAAAAGTTACATTGATTACAAAAACCGTTTATAACGATAGCATCCCCCCCCCCCCCCCTAATAATGTATTAGATATTAAGATACAAAACTCGTATTAGTTAAGTTATAGGAAGAATTAATAATATATGCTTGGAATTTTGAACATATTTCGTATTTTGATTACCCTTGAATAGAAAATGTCCTAAAAATACAGCATTGCTGCCAAATTTTTAAATTTTTTATGAATGTGTGCACCACAGAATTTGCCTCGGCCTAACCGCTTTTGCCTTATCTAGGTGTTAAGTTTTACACATCTTTGAAAAAAATATTATTTATTATTTTGATTATTAGTGTAATTTTCTCTTATTCAAATTTTTTATTCAAATTCATTATTTTCCGTTATATTTTGAAGTTTATTGTTGTTGTATAATATCATTAAAGATAGTGCAATTGTCTTAAATCTTGATAAACTTGATAAAAGGCAATATTTATAATTATGATTTCAAAACATTAATTTTACATTTCATCAGATAGAAAACATTGTCAACATTTAACAGACAAAGTTATAAAAGGTATACTTCTAAAAATTTCAACAATAAAACTACTGGAAATTGTTTATCGTATACAATGTAAAATTACTACGAAAAATAAACAGATATCTCAAAAAATCTATTATATATATACAATTTTATTTCTAATATTATTTTTATTAATTAATGCTGTAGTACATTAGTGATTAAAAATAAATTTATGATATTAAAAAATAAATTAGTATATTAGAATAAAAATAAAGTGGAAATATATTTTTAACTCTTGAGGCAAAAATAAATAAATAAGTAAATAAAGTAAAAAATGAAAAATAAAAATGAAGAATAATGATTGAGAATCTCAATGATTTTTTGTTAACTGGAAAACTGATGTTAATTTACAAAGACTGTATAAAAATTTCCGAAAATTTACAGAATTTTTTCACAGTCCAAACTCTTATAAGCATAATACTTTAAGCTATTAATTAAAATCAAACATTTAATTTGACATTACGAATATATCCTTTTTGTCTGAAAATAACTGTTGAAAAATGAAACATTTATATACATAAATTCCCTATACTGAATTACATCGTGTTTAGAAAGAGTCTTTTAATCATATATTTAATTCTATTTCTGTTTACAGAATAAACTACAATGTACGACAGAATAAGTTCATTTAGAGCGAAATGTAACAACATGGCTTAATAAATAAATAAATACTCTTTTTCATTTGTTACAAATTCATTCTTTCCCCAGTATACATTTCCCTCGCTATTAAAACCTATGACTTAGAAAAAAATTACATTACAAATATCTTTCAAAAAATCTATTTTGTTTAGTTATATTCCGTAAATATCCTACCGTATGCTGCTCAAGTAAGAGTTTATACAGTGCAGCCATATATCCCAAAACTAGCAGTAAGTACGCGTCCAAAATGTTGGAGGGATTCCAGCTTGACCGACAGTTTGAAATTTGGAAAACATCCAGTAATTCCGCGGTCTGTTATTGCTCATTTTCTCTGAGTCAGATGACTGTCACCCTTACTTTAGCACTGGACTCGTTGAGTTAGCACTTGCGCAGATGCTTCCATGGTTTCATGAAATGTGGTCGAAGTATACTTTGCTAATGGACTATTCTCACCGATGAAAACTATGCTCTCTTAGTCATAATTTTTCTGTCATAATACTGAGAATTTTACTGTTACAATAAGGAATACGTGGAAGAATCAGGGAAAAGTTATCGACTGTAGCAACCTTGGAGAAATGATATAAGAAGAGTTAGCATATATGGATATCAGCATGCCGGGCAAATGATGTTAACTATTTTTTACTCAAGATCGCTGCCACAATAGCAGACAACGCTACCGCAGAAGACATAGTATTGAGTCTACTGAAATATTGGCTAATATTGTGTTATTTTCTTATTTGACAGTTTTGAAATTTATAGTTACAATGACTTTCGTCTCGAAAGATCCATATTAAATACTTTCATAATAACAATGTAGAATTTCTTATATAAATGTGTTACTTGATGGCTTTCATAGCTGCCAACTTGTACGTTTTTTTTTGCTACCGGAAATATTTAATAACAATTTTTAATAAGTTTTTAATATATATATATATATATATATATATATATAAATTAAATTTAATTACATTTTTTACAAAGAAATATTGGTGTTAAAAAGCTGTACAAATTGGCACCTATGGACTTTTGCGGTTACAATTTTGGTTTTATATTTTTCCGGACATCTTCTCTCATATCATTCCTTTAAGATAGCAAAAACCCAAATACAAGAATGAAGACGGATGAAGAATACCAAATGCACCACATGTTGTGTTTTTGGTACCGCTTTTGGTCTGATTTTCAATCTTGGATTTTATTTCCATACAACGTGCACGTAATATAGTACATATATAAAATCATAAAAAATTTAGTCATTATAGTTTATTAATAGCTTGAGTTAACAGCAAGAATTATGTCCCAAGACCAATGAACCAAGCACTACTTTTTGAAATCTTAGTAAATCAAGAAATTCCTATACTTTGCTGGAAATAATTTAACTTCTTTTATAAACGTAATAATTTTATGTAGGAATTATTTAAAATCTTTGTTTGTCATAAAAGGTCTGTTTTCCAGGATATTCCTTGATTTTAAAATAATATTAATAATTTAAAAAGATTTGTTGGACTCCCATGATTCCATTTTGTGGATAAATAAAGTGAAAATTGGTAGGTAATATTACTAATCTCATTTCAGAATGTATTTAAACATTTAACCAAGCTGTTAATTGTTAAACAGTGGTTTATTAGTATACTCACCTGCCGCATTAAAGAACCCAAATCGATATTGGCCCCGGCTACTTTTAACAGCGTTATCACACAATGTTGCCAGACTTTGTGACTTTTTTATTCAATAGTCACCAATAGTCTTAAGAAGTGATATTTTATATACATAGGAGAAGATTATTTGATTCGATTCGTCTATTATATATATCAAATATAACTTCTCAAAATTATTGGTGACTATAAAAAACAATAAATAAATAAAAAAAAAAATACATCGAAAGTGTTACCGAACTAATTAATGATGGCCCATATATTCAAAGCTGATAAAGGTGGTCAGATTGTTATTTTGGATAAAAGACAATACATCGAAAGTGTTACCGAACTAATTAATGATGGCCCATATATTCCTTTGTCCCGTTACCCCTCTCCTCATGAATTAAATAAAATTAAATCTGCTATAAAATCTTGCCCCTTGTTATTGGACTCGACTAAATCTCATCTTATCCCTTCTATTGCTATTTGTGCCAGATTTTATGCTTAACCGAAAGTTCACAAACCAAATACAGGGTGCGGTAGATAAGTAATGAGACTCAGTCTAGAAAAACAAATTTATTGATCCGATTTGTACAAAACGTTAATATTCTTCAAAGTACTCGCCTTGGGCGTCGACACAACGTTGCCAGCGCGTTTTCCAAGCTTCATAGGCCCCACTGTAGTCCGTTGGAGTTATCCCAGTTAGTGCCTTCGTGACAGCACGTTGGATGTTCGGACTATCGTCAAAACGATGACCCTTCAGGCATCTTTTGACCTTCGGAAATAGGAAGAAATCAGGAGGACTCAAGTCAGGGCTGTATGGTGGCTGTGGCAGAACTTCAACTCCAATTCGGGTCAAGTAGGAGGTCACGAGGAACGCTGTGTGCGCCGGAGCGTTGTCGTGGTGGAGCAAGGTCCTGTCGCTTCCGTTTGACGGCTCTGTGCAATCGCTGAAGGACTTCTTTGTAGAATTCGGCATTCACAGTTTTCCCCTGAGGGACAAACTCTTTGTGAATTAACCCCCGCTTGTCGAAAAACACAATCAGCATTGTCTTGACGCGGGACTTTGACATTCTTGCTTTCTTCGGCCGCGGGGATGCCGGTGTGTGCCACTCCAAGCTCTGGGCTTTCGTCTCCGGGTCGTATTGGAATGTCCAAAAGTTTCCGAAGCAGTTTTTCCCAAGCGAAAGCAAAATTTGATTGCATACCGCTGTTCTATCGAGCGATCCATTTTCACAAGTGTCACGTGCACACAAACAACTAATACGCGAAGCTCGATCCTCACTGCGCCACAGCTCCGACGCGACTGCGAACCGGTTCTATTGTTAGCTCAGATCCCCCACCACGTGACCTGCAGGTGCAGACCGCACTGCGAGCGACTGGGTCGCCGCGCGGCAGCCAGTCTCGTTACTTATCTACCACACCCTGTATTTCATTTCGTCCCATAGTCTCTAATATCGGTACTGCTTCCTATAATTTAGCTGAATTTCTCACCACAATTTTTGCTCCCCTTCTTGCTGCTAATAGTTATACTGTTAAGAATTCCATAAAATTTGCAAAAAATATTCAAAACTGCTCTCACTACTTTTTTTTTTATTTTTTTTTTTTATTTTAATGTAAAATCTCTTTTCACTAATGTTCCAATAAGTGGTGCCCTCTGCTGTCTCGAAAGTAGATTAAAAGAGTTTCATTTCACATCTTTTGAAATACAAGAATTAATTTCTGTTACCCGCATTTGTTTATCACAAACCACTTTTTCTTTCCAAAATAAATTCTATCGTCAGTCTGAAGGTTTAGCCATGGGTTCCCCTCTCTCCCCAATTCTCGCAGATATTTACATACACTATTTCGAAAGCAAACTTTAGTGAGTGTACCAGCAGCGATAGGTATGTCGGACTGTTAAACACCAAAATCTATTGTTTGACAAGAAATACGACCTGTTTCTTGTTATAATCTATATAAAATCCATAATATTAATCAGCTGTAACTCTGGGATCATTTAGATCTTAACGAATGTTAATGCGAATGTCATCTGATGTTAGTTAACTGTGCAATATTCTAAGGAAGTATCAAGCCAATTTTATCGTAAATAACCTGCGAATGCTCATATTTATCATTTAGTCCTTTTCCGTATAAGATATCTCCCTGTACGACTCCTAGGTGTGGAGATTTTTGTATGTACAGCTTTACGACGAAAAATCCACAAACGTATCACATTTCGAAGAATAAATTCAACATATCAAGCATGTTTCTTTACTGGTAAACAATCTAAAGAAATGTTGTAATAATACTAGCACTACAGCAACGTCTCCCCATGCAAGACATATATTTTACAGTATCGTAAATCTTTAATTATTAACTGTTATGTACAGTAATTATTACAGAAAACTCAATTATGTTCTGGGATTCTTTAACCTTGTTCAGTTTTCCGGCTTTATCTTTCACCTCATCTTACGGTGTGTGAGTTGTGATTGCAGATAATTTTAAAAGATCCACCTTTACTAAGAAAATACACAACCCACATGCTCATGTCATATTAAAGACAAAATTCAATGCATATGCATTCAAATAAATACAGATTTACCGTGTTCAACTGAAGAAAATATATAATTTGTAATATAGGAAGTATTGCAGAAAAACACAATGAATATTTAAATATTTGTAGAACTTTTATTGTCTATTGTACAGATCTTTCACGCATAGATTTCAGAGAATAAGAGGTCTTTAAATTTGGGTAGCTCAATTTCGACAATCCTATTTATGTACGAAGTAGTTTCTTAAAAATATTTTATTCTATAAAATATTGAATTCAAAACTTTCAATAATCCAACAAGGTCATAAAAATATAACCACATCTCTTGAATATTGAAGAGGTTTTTAAATAGGTAAAACTTTAATTATTGACTGTTTCAAATTATTATTTGTTAAACTATAACATGAATTTTATGTAAACAATTCAGTTTTAAATTATAGTAGGTAAAATAACAGTTTCAAACGTAAAGTACTTCTTCGTAGAAATTTCATTTCAAGAAAAAATTGAATTCTTTTCGAATATCAAATAGATTTATTCGAATATCTGTATAGTGTGTGTTTTATTTACCTATCTAATTTATTTCGATTTTCAAGATCATTATTTTCAGAAAATGAAATAAACAAAATGAATTCCAAGTAAAAACACCGTCATTATTAAATTTAAATCATATGATAATCGCTCTCATATTCATTTGTTTGAAATAATCATACAAAAAATGCGGCCAACTATATTCTCTTAAAATTTTTTTTAATACTAAATGACTCACGTTACGAATCTTTATCACTAAGTTGAAATATCACGATGCTACGTACTCGCCTTATGGCACATTTGTAATCACGACTAACCCACCATTGTTATTTCATTTCCAAAATCTTGATTTCCATTATCTTTGAAGGGAGAAAAACAATATGGGACCACACGTAATACATGTTCACGGTTATCTAATTCTGTGCAAATTATATAAAATTTTACTTGTGCTGCTTTCTTTTTTCCCTTCCTTTTAGTCAAGCACTGATCGCAACATTTTATCATCTCAAAAAGAACGTTGTATGGTTAATAAACCCATTACAATTCATTCAAGATCTTGATTTGGACACTGTAATGACCATTTAGCTCGCTATCTTGGCAAAGTTTGTTTGTGAACTACCTTAACTGCATATCCGTGAAAAGGAAATTTAAATATGTGTACATATAGTTTTCCGATTTTTTTGTTGCTTTTCAGTAATTTGTAACTAAGTCGAGGTACTGTTGATGAAGTAAAATTACATCTTTAATAATAAAAAAAAGGTATTTAAATATTTTGAATTGCTTGTTTTTTATGCTTATAATGATTCATTTAGAAGCGCTCTGATAGATAATAAAATAAGGAAATAAAAAGTAGTTAAAAATTGTATATGTAATTTTTCCTGATAACTTTAGCTAAGGTTTATGACCGCGCAAATATTAACGAAAAAAAAAAAAAAAAAAAAAAAAAAACGAGAAAACAAGCATTAAGTATAAGTTTCTGTATTCGAAAAATGTGGCCAGCAGATATGATTCTTATGGTGTCTTTCTATTTCACTGACATAAAATATAAATAAATATATATATAAATATGAATAAAAAGATAAACAAATAAACAAATAAAAGGAAAAGCAAGAAATTTAATAAAAAGATGAAATGAAAAAACTTGATGCATATTTCTTTTTTTTTTTTCTTTTCATAATTTAAAAAAGATATAGCTTTTTTAAAGTGGCAGAAAATAAGAAGTAAATGGCTACGGATAAGGCACAAATTTATGATGGTTAAAGGGTCAAATATTCAAAATTTAAGGCAGACTTAAATCTCCTCTGTTCTAACAAAACATAAGAATAGTTTTGTAATTTTTAGACGCCTGATTATATTTTAGATGGGAAATAAAACCTTTTTGAGTATATTACATTGATAAAAAAAAAAATCTTGCTTTTATGAAAGCAAGGGGGGGGGGGGTATTTTTTTCAAAATGGTTTTACTGTAAATATTTTAATTACTGAAATTGAACATATGGGTATATATATACAGTCGGTAACAAAAGTGTCCGAACACTAGCAACAATTCCTATGTAAAAAAAAGTACACTTCATGCGGTTCTGTTAAATAAATCCTTATCGAATCATGTTCTTAGAATGACTAATGCTGTTATTCACCAATAACTTCAACTCGCAGTTGAACATGAAAATATGAAAAGCGTGTAAAGGCGGGGTGCAAATTTTCAGCAAATTTTGCCGTGCTGTTGCTGACATCTAGCGGTATAGTTATTTTCAGACTTTTTAGGTGAAAGAAACCAATAAAAGATTATACGAAATACTCGAAGCTAGATGGCAGAAACAGGGGGCCAAATTTTGCTGGAAAGCTGTACCCTGCCTTTAGATGCTTTTCAAGTTTTTGAGTCGAACCGAGAGTTGAAGTTAATGGTGAATACGGCCATAAGAAGAGGATTCGACAAGGATTTATTTAACAAAACCGTATGAAGTATACTTTTTCTTACATAGGAATTTCTGCTAGTGTTCGAACACTTTTGTTACCGACTGTATATATAAATAGATATTATAAAATTATAAAAATATTTCAAATATTTAAAAAAACCTTCAGACTAAACAATTAATATGATCAAACTCAAAGCCACCAAGAAACTAATTAAAATTGAAATATATATATATATGTCTTTATATATATATTTCTTTTGTGCGTGTGTATGTCACTGAACTCCTCCTAAACGGCTGGACCGAGTTTAATGAAATTTTTTGTGTGTCTTCAGGTGGATTCGAGAATGGTTTAGATTTACAATTCAGTTCAATCGGATAATTGGATCAAAAAATATTAAATAAAAACTCCATTTTAACTTTAAAATGATTAAAAAGAGAAATATATTTGATGCCAAAATAAACAAAATTCACGTTTATTTATTTTTTTTCCGGAAATAAAATATTTTTAATTTCGCGTGATAAACAATAAAAATTAGAAAAAAAAATTAATATACTATGAAAATATTCGCGTGTAAATAAATATTTTCATAGAGATACTTGGTATCCGCGTTTGTAATGATCGATAGATGGCTCTTTTTCAGTTTTTGTTGTTAATAAATATTATAGCCACGTGTATTTATTATTGTTCTTTTTGTTATTCTACTTAATATTCGTACTATAATTTCTCCGCCATTACATCATGGAAAATTGATTGCTTTTGGAAAAAAATATTTCAGTTTATTCAAAGTTCGATCGGAAGTAGATTTTTAACTGAAGCTGAACAAATATTAGTTTCAAATCATCTGATTAATTCTTTACTTCCATTAGCCGAAGCAACTGAAATTTTAAATGTGTCATTTGGAAATAAATGGAAGCTTAATTCTGGATTTCTTGGTCCATTGGAGTTACACTGGAGCACACAACAGTATGTGTTATCTTTTTTACCGGATTTATTCATTTTTATTCAATAAATATATCTGAAACTAAACATCGGCATGCAATGGCGGTTTAATGAAAGCCGAATTAAAGCATGTTTATTGTAATTTCACCTTAGCCCACCAGAGGGCGAGCATTTCATTACAATCGCGGATTAGCTTAAAATTTTTATTTAATTTAGTAGTACTTTTCTTTTCTACAGTAAAACAAAATTTTTCGTTTTAATTGATACTTTATATGTAATTTATAAAGGTTCTTTTATGTTTTCCCTTAATTGTAAATAGTAATAATTTCGAATTTATTAGGAATTTTATTTTTATTTTGTATATATCATAAAACAGTTTTTTTTTTTTTTTTGTATGGAACAGCTTTAGTTTGGAAAATTTTGAAATTTGGCACCGAGGTAGTACGGACGTTTCTCACCAAGATCGTCAGTTACGCAATTGAGATAGCCATGGTAATTCATCTCAAAAATGGCCAAAAATATTTAAAGTCGACAAGGGGGGGGGGAGGAGGTCTATACTAAAGCTGTGCCTTTGTATTTATCATATATATTTCGTTTGTACGTGTGTATATCACTGAACTCCTCCTAAACGGCTGTAACCGAGCTTAATGAAATTTTTTGTGTGTCTTCAGGTGGATTCGAGAATGGTTTAGACTTACAATTCAGTCCAATTTAAATTGTTTATTTAATTAATCTATCACTTATAAATTGTTGTTGATTTTGGAATGTTTCACATTGGATCCGGCAGACTGCGCTACGATCGTAGTATCGATTCAATAATACGCAAGCGAAGTGATGACGTCACTGGCCGTCCGTGGATGCAAGAAAAATATTTCCTATGTTAATCGCCCATTGGATTTTTTGTAAAAAATTACTAAATATCGAGGAAAATTATTTCCCGATTTTAATCCTCATATTTGGGTATAGATATGTATTAGTTATCATGTGCATGCGTTAGATTGAGTTGTTTTTGCTGTGAAATTGATAAAATTTGAATTTTTAACCTCAAAACTCTGTCATCCTTGGCGGAAAAAAAATATCGCCATATCATCTGGCGAACATATTTAATTTCTTTCAAAAATAATGGTTATTTCAACAACTTATATTAAGAGAGTAATGAATAATATAAAACAATTTCGTACAATGCATATTACGAAAATATACATCTGGCATGTCTATTTTCGTATTACGTTTTTGATCGCCAAATACAAAAAACGCCAAGAAATTTAAAATTAAAATTTTGTCAATTTGAGAGCAAAATAACTCAATCTAACACATGCATACGATAACTAATACATATCCATACCCAAATACGGGGATTAAAATCGAGAAATAATTTTCCTCGATTTTTAATATTTTTTTATAAAAAATCCAATGGGAGATTAACATAGGAAATCTTTTTCTTGCATCCACTGACGGTCAGTGACGTCACACTTCGCTTGCGTATATTCTATTGTAATTCCAGTTTGTCCCGACAGTTGGAGCTGCGATCAAATTCAGGAAAATATTTTGTAACTTCGTGCTATTATTGTTATACAAAAAATTGTGTCCTAATTGAAATATTACATCAAGATGTAATTAGTGTTTGAAGAGTTTTGAAGTGTGCATAAAAATCTATACATTTTGCAAATTTAGTGCGGAATTGGAGTGAGTATTTTATATAATTTTCTATCAAATTTACACGCGCCTTGATTAACAACCACCCTAACCTACAAATTTATTTGTGTAGCTAATTTATTATATTTTATTTATTTTTATTTTGCATGAAACACTTTTAGTATCGGATCCCTTTGGCAAAATTTGAAATTTGGCACCGAAGTAGCTCGGACGCTTCTCGCCAAGGTCTTTAGTTCCACAATTGAGATAGCCATTTCAATTCATCGCAAAAATGGCTTAAAATATTTAAAGTCACCAAAGGGGTCCCATACTTTTGTGCGTGTGTATGTCACTGATATTTTATTTATTTATTTTTTGTATGGAAAATTTGGCACCGAGGTAGCTCGGACGCTTCTCGCCAAGATCTTTAGTTCCACAATTAAGATAGCCTTTTCAATTCATCGCAAAAATGGCTTAAAATATTTAAAGTCACCAATGGAGTCCCATACTTTTGTGCGTGTATATGTCACTGATATTTTATTTATTTATTTTTTGTATGGAACACCTTTAGTATCGGATCCCTTTGGCAAAATTTGAAATTTGGCACCGAAGTAGCTCGGACGCTTCTCGCCAAGATCTTTAGTTCCACAATTGAGATAGCCATTTCAATTCATCGCAAAAATTGGCTTAAAATATTTAAAGTCACCAAAGGGGTCCCAATTTGTGGCTTAGATTTAGAAAATCCATGCTTTTCTCACGGCCAGTTATATGTTGCGTGTTCCAGGGTTGGAAAACCTTCGAATTTGTTTGTGTATGCTCCTCAAGGATTAACCAAAAATATTGTACATCCAATGGCATTACTATGAATTAAGTTTTTGTAGATTAAAAAAATATACCTGTTATAAAATAAATTGAGTTTCAACTTTTTCACCTTTAATTAAAACGAGTTTAAGTTTATAATTAATACGAAATCTACATTTCACTTCGCTTATACATTACACATACTCACATGCATCGATTTATTGAATTGTGATAAATGTGCATGTAATGATGTTAGATATTGTAATAACTTTTTTATAAAAAAAAAACTTTCATCAAATCGGTCCAGATTGTTACAGCTTATTCAAAAAAGACGGAATTTTTATGTGAAATTCGTGCTATCAGAGATTCTCTCATAAATTGAAATATTTACCGTATGAAATAAAATTTTGTGCTGTTCGTCATTCAGCGGAGGTTTTAAATAACAAGTAGCAAGTAGAAAGTACCAAGTAGCAAGTAGCAAGTAGCAAGAAGCAAGTAGCAAAAATTTCGGTAATTATGTCTTTTACGTTATAATCGGAATTCACAGTCACCGTTCACAGCGCTCCATACCTGTTTCACTTATATACCACATCCTTACACACTTACAATAAGTTAGTTATTTTTTTCTAGCAAAATATTCTCTAGAAATAATTTATATGACAAAACAACGTTTCTCGGGTCAGCTAGTATATATATATATATATATATGTATATATGTAGTTAAAGTGAAATATTATGCCAATTTCACAGTATCACAACATGGGAGTTGTAAAAGGTTTGCACCAACTACTTACTATATGAGTTATGGTAGCTTGCAGAACTCTAAAAAACTTAGTTTTAAGAATTTTGAAATGAAACTCGTAAGAGAATAATTTTTAAGAGAATAAATTTAAATAGATAACAAAGCTAAAATTTCATACACTCAACACCAAAACATAATATTCTTAAAAGGAAACAATCATCAACCAAAGTAGTCTAACAAATTTTTATGAGTCATCAGTGAATCAAAAAAGTTACTTTTATGACATGATACTTTAATAAAAGAGTAAGAATTATAATAATTTAATTAGCATTGGTTGGCATCTGCTGGCTCGTCGCATTAAATTCTAGTGCATTAATATGAATCATTTAAACAAAAATTTTATGTAACTCTTCCGAAAATCCCTTCTTTTCTGATTTTTGTTATACAGTCGGCAGCAAAAGTATCCGAGCACTAGCAATAATCCCTGTCTAAAAAAAGTACACTTAATACTGCTCTGTTAAATAAATCCTTGTCGAGTCATGTTCTTGGTCAGTCTAAGAACATGATTCGGCAAGGGTTTATTTAACAAAATAGTATTAAGTATACATTTTTGAAATCGGAATTATTGGCTAATGATCTGATACTTTTGTTGCCGACTGTAGGTACTTTTTAAAACAGGATACAAATTATTGGAATGCATATATATTATCTAAATTTTTGCTCTATTTTTCTTAAACTTCTTTTGTTGTTGTTATTTCATATGCAAATATAATAATTTTTTAAACATTGTAATTGCATATTTTTTCAGCTACTTGTAATATTAATTAATATTAATTATTAGTGTTTAAAACAAGGAATATATAATTATTACTTAGAAATACACATATATCAATAAGCTAAAATACTGTTTTCCTGACAGTATTTTTAAAACTTTTGTTTAAAAAAGCTTAGATGCCAACTATCCAGCTTTTTTCACTCCACTATTTTAAGATAGTTACCTACTTTTAACTTGTTTAATTCTATAATTTCAGTTTTTAAATTAAGCAAAACATTTATTTGAGAAAATTGGTGTTAAAAAGACGGGAGAACCATAGCGTAAGATGTATTAGAAGGTGTGTTTCTTTTTTTTTTAATATAATATTTGTTTTATTTCTTTATAATCTTGAAAATATTAATGACTGCTAAACTGTAACCAATAATAATTGGTTAATAAGGAAATCATAAATTCTTTCATGAGCTCAACGTATGATTGACTATATGTATGTATAACATCTCTGGTCTTTTTTTTATTTTATTTTTTGAGTAACTAGTTTACATATTTCTTATGCAGATATCTGAAAATCGTAATACTTGGCAGCTATGAAATAAGAAAATATCTTACAAGGGGAATGCGTACTTGCGTCAAGACGTGTGATGTTATAAAACACAATACACAGTAACTACACAGATAACGAATATGTGAAAAAAGCAACTGTATCTGCTTTATCAGTCTAAATCAGTTTCTTGCTGAGATATTGGAGCGGAAGATTGAAATAAAGCGGAAAATACAATTCTATCATGAGATGTAAATACACTGTAAAAAATATGTCCTATTTGCTGCCAAAAAGTCTCTGTAATTTGAGAAAATACGCGTAATTTTCGAAAAAAAAAAAAAAAAAAAACGCATTGTCAGAACGTATTTTCTCAAATTACAGAGAATTTCGGACAGCAAATAGGATATATTTTTTACAGTGTATCTTCAAGTGAGGCGGCCCGCGCTCGATTTAGTAACCCCTTATTTAATTTTTACATAGATTAAGCAGAAGCAATGCAGTGGAGTCGTTACAGACTGAATGTAATAATTATGTTTTGCACGATGACTTAATTTTTGCAGATTTCAAACCCATAAATACCGAATTTCATCCCCAAATATATCAGCAGGAACCCCGTTTTAATTATGTTTTCTACATATTCATTACTTGTGTACTTATACGATTTTTTTTTTTTTTTCCGAATCAAAATAGTAATTCTAAACTTGTACATTAAATAGTTTTGAATTTACAGTTATTTATTTACTTCTATTTCTATTTTTATAATTGATATCATTAAAATATAAAATAAGCTTAGAAATTTGCATATATTTCTAAAAAAGGAATAAGCAATAGAGAAATAATGCAGTTAAAGATTTTAAATTGCGACAATTTTACATATTGTTAAGATGTTAAATCCAATGTATTGGCATGTAGAAAAAGCGCCAAAAACGCATAAAATACATTTAAAAAAAAAAGGGGGGGGGGAATTATAAGTAGAAGATGAAGAAAATAAACTGACACCAGTTTAAAAAATACAAGAAATTCGGATAAGTAGATGCATGAAAAGCCGAGGGTTTCGGTAGGGCATTTAGAATTAACAAACAGGGATTGCGACTTTCCACCAAATTTTCAGAAAGGCTCCGTTTTCTTTGTTTTAAATTACTTCCCATGATGTTAAGAAAATATTTTATTCTATATTTTGTTTAACATTATAATGGCAAAAAGCAACATTTATATAGAAATTTTAGATTTTTCTTATGAAAATTTTATTTAATATTTTCAAAAAACTAAAAAAGGAATAAAATTAAAAAAAAAAAAAAAAAAAAAAAAGATAAATTATTGTAATTTTGAATATTGTTGCAAAAATAACTCTGAGTGTTTTGCTTATAAAAAAAAAAAAAAAAAAAAAAAAAAAGTTAATATTTACAACAAAATTCCGTAAAAATTTTCGACCAGTGGACTCTCTCAAATAAAGAATAATTAATTCCTTGGTAAGAGTTATTTATAAAATATCAAGTTAACATCAGTAACAATTCAAGCACTAAATTTGTAGTAATTACTGATAAGTTTAACTAAAAATTAATTAATATGTACCCAAATTAAAAATAATATCACAATTTTTCTATTCGGCGTTTTTTATGCATTATTTTAGATGACATCCCGATTCCATACTACAATGTTTAAAAAAAATATATAATAATAATAACAAAGATTTTCTTGTAATAATATAACATTGAAGTAATGTACTAATGTAATGCAATTTAAGTTAGTACGAAGCAATGTTCATTTATGATACATGTCCATTACTAAAGCTTATAAAAAACTGCTGATGCATCCGCTTTTTAAATCTGGATGATATTAAGCTTTAAATGACGCTTTTGGAGACGGGACGGTCTCAATTCGACCACACCTTATCCAGGTTGAGAAAACCTGGACAATCGCCGGATATCCATTTATGGAAAGAAAAATATCACTATAACACACACCCGCCTGTTCGCAAACGGACACATTAAATGATATGCTGTAACTATCATCTTACGAATTAAGTACTACGTTGAAAAAGAAAATCGAGATAAAACTCCTAAAGACTTCCGAATAAAAAAGCAATAATTTGTTTGAAAGTACTTTTTATCCACGTCATTCGCTTTTTATTAGGATAGATAGGGCGGGAAAGTTATTTTCCTTAAGCGATTGCGCACGTCAGATCCATCTGTTGGCTGTTTATGACACCCACGTGATTATTTAAAAACGTTATTGAGGCCTCATCGTTTCCGCCACTGTTTTCACAGTAGCTATTAAAAAAATAAAATTATTAAAGAACAGTAATATGAGTAGGAAATAAAGATCACATACGACAAAAGAGTTTGAAACCTTTTGTTGTGAACTGTAATCTTTCTTCATTAGGATAATAAGAGAACAAAATGTAAGAAAGAGTTTTGTCTTTAAATAGTCGTTAGGATTATAGGATTAAACATCTGAAATTTTTACTTGGCTCAGTTTCAACTCTTTAAAAGATATATTTTTCCATTAGATACTTTTGAGCAATTTTTTTTATGATCTGTAATCTTTCTTCATTGGAATATTATAAAACTAATAATTATTTAAGCTGATAATAATTTATTTATTTTTAAATAATTTATCTGAATTTTTAATCATAACAATGTGCATGTGAAGGGAGTCAACATAGCCTTCATTTCTTTAAATTTTCATTTTTCCTCTCAATCGTTATTTATCCTGTATCCCGAAAATGACGATGATATTACGATATTAATATCTTATATCATATGAAGATGTTAAGTGAAAAAACAAGAAGTTTGTCTTTAAAATTCTTTAGCACATTTTTACTTTAGTATTTTAGTTTAGTTTATTCTTTTGCAGAGTTTTAGTTTTATTTGAATATTCAGCTTTTCTTAATATTCTCCCGTCTTTCCAAATAGGTTCATTGTAAGCTGTTTTTTTTTTTTTTCTTAATAGTATTGCTGGAATAAAAGAAATGAAAAGCTTTAAGTGAAAATTTATTTATAGAATTCAGAGTATGCGTATTCGTCTGGTGTTTTTCATTTATCACAGTTCTAAATATCATAAACTTTTGTTTCTCTTTTTGATTATTTTAAACAAAATCAGTTTTGTAATTCTTCATTATCGCTACAGTACACATCCTTTATATCACTGTATCATCCTTTATATCATCATTATATATCATTATATCATCCTTTATACCATCCTTTATCCATATATCATTTCATGCATTCATTTAAGTCATAATCGATTTCTTGTAACTCAAAATATATAGACAAATAAATAAAACTAAAGGAAAGAGAAGAAAATCCACAGTTAGCTTGGAAATTCGTGATGCAATATTTGATTAATAATTTAAAGGTTTTATTTCTTTCTTCCCAAATTTTAAATTTCTCTAAAATTTAGAGAGAAAATACAAAATAGCAAAAAAATCTGGTTTTTGGAAATAATTTTGGGCTTGATCCCAAGCCATGTATTGTAAGAAAGACAAACCATGTACCGCGAAAAATAAAATATTTTTCTATATGAAAGGAATATTGCAAATATTGTTATTGAGGCCGTTACAATATTGCAAACAATATTGGCCGTAACAATATTGCAAATATTGTTACGGCCAGTAACAATATTGCAAATACTGGTCAGTACGGTCAGTACTGACCAGTACTGACCGTACGGTCAGTAACTTGCATACGGTCAGTAACAATATTGCAAATATTGTTACAATTGCAATATTGTTACATTGCAATATTGCAAATATTGTTACTGACTCATAATATTTTTGTGTGGCTAAAGAAAATATATAAATATTCAGCATACAATATGCAATATAAAAATGAAATTTATCAGTTTTAAAAAAAGCATAATTTCAATTAAAACCATTATTTTTATCAGCAGAGTTGTCAACTTGCCGGATTTCTGAATGCCGGTAAATTTTTATAGAACTATGAACTTTATAATTTAGTGAAAATTTTGATATTAATTAATCCAGAGAAAGCTTTAAAAGAACACTAGTATGAATTAATCGGAGAGTTCGTAGTTCTGTATCAGCAATGCCTATAGATGAAGATTTTGAATTATTTTGTATGTTCCTGTTAACAGCTATAGAAGATATCTGTGATACAAAATGCACAAAAATTTTATCCATTGAAAAAATACACCACAAAATTTAACCATTTATGCATAATTGGTGTATCTGAATTATTTTCTGAAGTCTTCCTATGCATTATCTAAATATTTTATATATAGTGTTAAAATTTAGAAAACACATGAACCATTAAGAAAACATTTTTATCAATTACTATATTTATAGGTAGTACGCTGAATCTGAATTCTTTGCTACTGTCATCTCTGTGATTATCAGGGGTTGGCACAGTCACTTTTTTGAATACCACTATTTATGTTAAGCAATCTTCATATTATTCAATCGAAGACAATTATTTTAAACGACTACTAAATATTTCTATTAAAAATAAGTAATCGCTTTGGATTTTTTTTTTTTTTTTAATGAGGTAGAGGACGGTGTACGAGAATTGGACCTCACAATGACTCCGCTGAAAACAAACGTTTCGTCGCTCATTGCGGTTCGAGCATAAGGCCCCCCCTACTCCCTCCACTATACCAATGAAGTGTAGACATTATTAGATCAATCATGGCTATTGGATATGCTAGACTTCCGGATCTTCCGAAAAGTTAGAGATTGCATTCTGCGTCTGTATATCAATCGGATTCTCTCTCCCATTATTCCTATGTTATCCTAGGGATTCTTGTTGCTTCGTTTAATAAGGAATCATTGAAAAATGAAGTTTTTCAATATCTGTTTTTGAATGTCGCCTTTTAGCTTAGAGAGCATTTTTTTTTAAATTGCTCAAATCAAAAATTATTTTAAATATCTTATTTAAAAAGTAAATTTAGGATTCTAAGATTGGATCACTGAACGAAATATTAAAATTTATTTTTTCAAAAAATGGCTCACTAAGCTAAAAAGCCACATATTCAAATAATAATAATAATAATAATAATAAAAGACATAATTCGAAATCTTTATTTTTGAATGATATAGGGTAGGTGCTCCAGTGATTGGCATGCTCCAGTAATTGACATCTATCCCGAAATAATTAATAAATAAGAAGAGTAATAAAATCATATATTTTATATATAAGAATTTTAACATTTTATGTCAAACACTGGAGCATAGGGTGCTAATAACTGGTAAAATGAATAAGTAGCAGTGTCAAACACTGGAACATAGGGGGCCAATTACTGATAAAATGAAAATCTGGCAGTGTCAATTACTGGAACATTGAGTGGGTGTCAAATAAAAATTAAAAAAAAAAAAAAAAAAAAAAAAGTTATCAAATGTACATATTTTAACATATATGTGGTTCTGAATGTCTTTCATACCATATGTACTAACTTAAGATTTCTAAAAATATTTTCTGATGACTGGAACATTAAAAACATCAGAGATTGCTCTAAAAGTGTCAATCACTGGTGCACTTACCCTATCCTTATAAAACGAAGCAACAAAAATCCCGTAGAATAACATGAAAAGGGAGGAAAGGATCTGACTGGTGTACAGCATTAAGGTATGTGCTTACCCTAAAATTGTCGTTTTGGTGAAAATTTTCGAAATTTTTTTTAATTTGTTCATTTTATAGGCCATACATTTAGGATTCAAAAATACTTTGTTTTTGTTTTTACGATAACTAGAAGCAAAGTTATAGTATAAATAATAAACCGGAAGTGAAGTTTCGGATGCCAGAATTTAGTTGTTTTTATTTGCGATTACATTCATTTCTCAAAATATATTTAGAATATTGAACTGAAATTTTGCCAAAATGTTTTATTAATCTTTAGCTATGTTCTGTAGCAAAATTCAACCCAGTGTTTCTGCTACGGTAGCATTTTTCGCGAAATGCTAAAAGACTTATCCAAAATGCGCAAATGAAATAACATGTTTTCGCTTTTTTGCTAAAGCATCTTACTAAACACAAATTAAAAAAAAAAAAAAAAAAAATCTTCAGCGAAAATATTATAACGAATCTTTCATGGAAAAAAAAAATCGCAACATTGATCAAGAAAAATGTATTCGTTCATGCAAATAAGGAAAATCAAACCCTGAACTACACATAAGAATCGCATGCAGGAAATAAACTTGTAAATAAACATGAGGCATTTGTAAAGTGGTCTAATATGAATGAAAGAAAAATTATAAATTGTAAACCAAAAAGCTTTGAATAGTAATAAACATATTTAACTTATATTACAAACCTTTTTTTTAATTTTGGTAAGTTATGTTTTTATTTTCAGATACAGTATAAGCTTAATGTAGTTTTACATGCTATAGTGCTAATTATATATACAGAAAAAGAATATAAGTCGTATCTAAGACGTTCATATTGCTTTAAAAAAGTTTACAATATAAAGTAATAATCTAAAAAGTTTAATGTTTTTCATGTCTGCCAATAAATGAGTTAAAATATATGCTTGTACAATATTCAAATTGATCTGGTTACAGTCTTACTTTTTTTTTTTTTTCATTTCAAATTAAAAAAAATTAACCTTCTGTGTATAACTCTTTAAAGACCTGAAAAAAACTTTTAAGTTCAAATGACAAATGAAAATCAAACATATTGAGGCGTTTAGAATAATGTGTACACTGATATTCATCTTTTTCTACTATTTCTGGAATTTTAGCATTTTGCTAAAGCTTTTCTTCTGATTTTAGTTTTTTTTGCTAAAGAAAATTTTTACTCAGCTTAAACCCTGATTCAACCTCTTTGCATTTATTTATTGATTTTACTGATAATTTTTTGGAGAAATGAGGATTTTTCTTGTATTAATTTTGAGCTTTTGTACCAAGTATGGAATATTTCAATAAATTTTATAAGTAAAGCAAATCATTTGCTACAGAACACAGGTAAGTATGTTATTTCTATACTGTGTAAAGATTATTGAAATATATTCATTAGAATATGTTATAGGAGATGTGGGGTAAATGAAAATTTTCACTGAAAATTTTCTAAATATTGCCAATATTTTAAAAGTTAATGAAAATTTCTGAAAATTTCCTTTAAATTTATAGTTTTGTATCCCATCTTAATTAAATACATGTGTGTTTCATTCTGTATATGTTTAATAAGTCGATTTACATTTTTATTTTATTTTACTTTTTATCAGCTTTATTTAAAAAAAAAAACGGTTTGTAGAAACTGTTCAAATTAATTTTCTTAAAATTCCATTTAAAATCATTTTTATTTTAATATTTCCATTAATTGTGTAAATGCCCTTGAAGCATATGATTATAACTGTTTTATTATTATTTACATTGTATTTGCCCTGCACTTGCCAATAGAGTTTAATCGTATTTCGATACTTATCTTGGAAATTTTGTATTTAAAATTTCATACAATTAGTTTATTTAAATTAAAACAATTTTTTTTTTAAATAATATATTACAATAATGCCATTAGTCAAATCATTTTTTCCTTTTCTAAAATACCAATATAGCGTAGAGTTTAATGAACTCACCGTAAACAAACTGAAACCTGAACGAAAAATGAAATGATTATATTTTACTTATTATCCCGTTCTTAATGTCTTCTAAGTAATCATTATTTAAATGCATTTTTTAAAAAATAAATACACTTGGAATTTAATAAATTGTAATAACATATTCAAAACTTAACTATGTACGGCCTGAAAGTTATTCGTATTGAATGAAAGCCATTATAGCAACCATTCTGATGGGCCAGGAAATAAAATAGTTTGATGATTTTATTTCCAACAACTAAATTTTTATTCGTGGAAAATGTCATTATGTTAAGGCACAGTTAAAAAAATAAAAAAATAAATAAACTCTACAATTTGTTTCCAGCAATAGTCGTGATCCGTCAGAAACAATGAAAGTTTACAATAAGCGAATAGATTGTACTCGCCTTTTGTAAACGAGATATCTCTTCCATATCCCTCCCCTTTTTCAACGACATAGTCCGTTTTTTGTTAATGTAAGTGAGAGATGGATCATTAAAATCCAATCTAAACATATGTTCAATATATGAAACACTATTTCTGTCACATTCTATTGTACTCTTGCAGTGTCTAGTTCTTTATTAATGATGTGTTGAAAGAGAACAATTACTGGAACATTATTTTTGCATTTTTTTTTTATCCTTAATTTTCCTGTATCCTGACATTAGGTAAATTATAATGACATTTCACAAGCAAATGAAAATGAAGAGAATTTTTTTTTTTTTAGAGAATGCATTTTCAAAAGTTGGTTCTTTTATCCTGCATTTTGTGCCCAACCCCATTATTCGATTTTCAGAAGGAAGGGAGGACTAGAGTAAAATTAGTCATCCACATGCTATATAAAAATACAAAAGGTGTAAAATATTCTTTGCTATTGTATGTAAGTAAATGTGTTAGTCATTTTTCTTGATTATCTCATTATAATTACATTAGCAAATAACGTTTGAAATTTCGTTTATTTATTGTTACTTCAGCATTATTATCTGCAGCATTAGTATTTGAAGTTGCATGATTTAAAAAGTTTTTTTTTTTTTTTAAATAGTCCAACTAACTTTTTATTTATCCGATCAAATAAGTAATGAGGCAAATAAAGCTTTTGAGGGAAGTACAGTGCTTTGCCAATCATTTTGGGCAAGGATCCTTTATGGTTCAACTTTAATACCTCATTTCTCTAAAGACCTTAGATGAATTTTGATATTTTTTTCCCTGAGAAGGAGTGGAGGGGAGAAAATTGTTCAACAGATGTTACTTAAGAATATCATTTAATTGTTTCTATTGCAATCTCAAATTTCCAAATATGAGGGAAAATTAACAATAGACATTATGTTGAGAAGGCAAATAAGGGATACATTTTCTAGTAAACTTGACCAATTTTATTAATGTTTTCTGGATTTGTTTATCATCTGTTAGATTAAAATATGTATAATACTAATTATAGATATATATTTATATGTCATCAGTATGGATTAATAATATTAATATTAATAATTCAAATTCATTAATTAAAATTAATTATATATATACACATAGATGCCAATATTTTAATTCATTCCGGAGTGTTTTTAGCCCTACCTTTATTTCGCACCACTTTATTGATAGAAAAAATTTCTCCAATATATAACTTCGATAAAATAAGAAAAATTTATCCTTAAAAAAAAAGTGGTATGAAAAAAAAAAAAAAAAAAACGGGGCTAAAAATACTGCGGAATAAATTAAAATGTTGGCATCTGTGATATATATCGCTACAACAACCCACAAAAGCCAATTTGGTAATGAGTTAATTTTTTTAGACATAATTTCGCCAGAAGTTTTCAATTAATATTTGAAAAAAGAAGAATACTTTCTTTAAAATAATTCCGATAAGAATACAAAACATATAGAAACATAAGAAAAAGGAGAGCTGTTTAATCATTGTAATCAAATGTTTTCTATTAGAACTGACAATAATAATAATGAGAAAAGCTGAACTTCTGGGACAGGGCACAAATAAATGAATAAATGGCTCAGAATGTAGCAGTAATACATCAGGAATCACCACTCTCCACATTGAGCTAAATAATGCAAGGTTCCATTTTTTTGGCAAATGATGTAACGTAAAATACACAAAAGGTGACTCAATCTTGCAACTAAAATATTACTTTCAATGAAAAAGAAAGAAAATAAGACAGAATATAACCTGCAATTAGAATAAACAGAGCTTCACCAGCAATAAATTCATCAAGCACATGTTGAAAGCCACTCTAAGCGCAAGCATTATGAAATACGAAGCAAACATGAAGTTTAGTTGAAAATTTCAATATGATCTAGGAACTATCATTATTTATTTAATTTACATTAAAAACTATGAATAATCTTAGCACAATTATTGAGCTAAATAATATTAAGCAAGGATTATTTATTAGCACAATGAATATTTCTTAAATATTACAAACCAATTATTAAACTAGTTGGCATAGGTGGACTCTGCTCAGTTCCCCACCATATATATGTTCTTATAAATTTCTAGTGCGAGACATATTATAATCATGATTTAAAAAAAAAATGAATTTGACCAAAGCTTGATACAGTGACAGAACGAAATCCCCGCCTAATAGGCTATCCACCGTTCACTTCGATATATTTATCTTATTCTAATTTATTAATTTATTTTATCAGGGTCAATTCCGTTGTTTAGTTTTCATGCTACTATTTCCAATGCAATAATCCTCAAAATTCATATTTATATGAAAAATTTACAATTTCGCTATGTTGATAAAATCGTAAATTACGAATAATTTACAAAATTTTCCTATTAGAATATTTCTATTCAATCATGTTCAAACAAATATCATAAATGTAATTTTGAAGTTGTCTAATGTATTTATGATCCTCAAAATGGAAGTTTATGCTCAATTTTGCCTTATTCTGACATGTTAAGTAAATCGTAAATACCAAATAACTCATGAATTTTTTTAATTGGAAAAATCATAGTCTATGATATTCATGCCAGTATCCTAAATAATATTTCGAAAGTGGTTTGACATCTTTACGATGAAAACATCCCTCAAGATTGACGTTTATGTGAAATTTTGCTCTATTCTGCCATGTTAAGAAATTCGTAAATTTCCAATAACTTACGAATTTTTTAAATTGGAAAAACCATAGTCTATGATATTCATGCCAGTATCCTAAATAATATTTCAAAAGTTGTCTGACATCATTACGATGAAAATATCTCACAAAATTGACGTTTATGTGAAATTTTGCCCTATACTGCCATGTTAAGAAATTCGTAAATTTCCGATAACTTGCGAAATTTTCAAAGTAGCATATTTATAGTTACCGATGTTCATTCCGGCATCAAAACTGATATTTTAAAACTGGTCTGACATTTTTACAGTAAAAAGTTTCCATTTAATGCACGTTTAAGTGAATTTTTGTCCTATTCTCCCATGTTAAGAAAATCGTAAATTTTTAATAACTTACGAAGTTTTTTAATTCGAATGTTTCAAATGAATAGGGTTCTTGCCAGTGTCGAAAGTAATATTTTAAAACTGATCTGACCTCACTGCGACAATTTGTTCTTGAGATATCGTGTACACAGACTAACAATCTAACGGACTTACGGACAAACGGACTAACACACTAACAGACACCCTACAGACAGACACCATACAAATTTTGTCATTTTCGGATTCCTCACACCTGAAAACGTGTAAAAAAGTCAAAAAACCGAGGTCGAAAATTTTCGCGATTACCTAAGTTCCCCATACCTATAGTATGATGGGGAACTAAAAAAAGTTAATATTTGTTGCAATAAAATGTCGGTAAATGTAGCGACATTTAAGTGCTGATAAGTGGCCCTACTAGCTGAAACGGGTTCTATGTTTATAATGGAGGGTGGTTTTCAATTTTCCATTTTCTAATGACTATTCCAGTTTGTCCATGTATGTATTTATATATTCTTGTATTATTTATATTATTGTATTTTATATTGATGTATTGGGTTGTTCGATAAATAATGTCGTTTTTTTTTTTCATGTTTTTCAAAGTGAATTTATTTATATTAACAACAAACATTAATCAATGATATATTGACCATTTTGTTGAATGACCTTTTGCCTTCTTTCGGTAAGTTGAAAAATTCCACGTTCGAAGAAGCCTTGGTTTTTAGAAGCGAAGGTTTTAAAAAACGACATTATTTATCGAACAACCCAATATTATATTTTGTGCTTTATTTCTGAATTTAATTGCTTTTTATGCTTTGTACTAATTAAAATTCGTTTGCTGTATGGTCTTGTTTCCATCTGTGAGAAGTTGGGGGCTAGAAACGTGTTTTTTGGTTCAATTACCAGAGTTTCGTCAGAAACTTCTCATACTCCTTTCCCTACATGGGGGAGCTCCCCTGATGAAGGCCCTCATGCGTTTTGGGATTAAATTTTCATCTGGCTTTGATTATTTTGCTTATATATATATATAGGGTGTCCCAAAACTACAGCGACAAACTTTAAGAGGAGATAGGAGACATCATAAGGATTCAGAATTGCATAAGAACCCACATCCGCAAATGTCTTTTAAGAACTGAGTGTTTTCGAGTATTTTTTTTTTAACATATATGAGCGGTACAAACGTAGAGCTACAAACAATAAGTAGATGTAGATAACAGCTGAAAGAATGAGAAATACATAGAAATCCATGACAGCAAACATCATATTACTCTTTTAAGGAGCGGATACATTCTGGTGTTTTTTAACACTTACCGTCCTGTGCTAGTGTTACCGACTGATCGTGTGTAGTCCAATTTTTTCGTTATTTGTAACTCCGCCTACTTTATAAAATTAAAAAACTTATACGATACATCATTTCACAAAATCATACTCTATATTCGTATTAATACAATCAGTGTTTTAAATACATCGATTAGAAACACCATTTACACTCCTTCTCATATTTATAAGGACACTTTATATTTTGAAATAACTAATGTAAAAGTAATTGTGAACAAGATTAACTAAGTGCACTTAATATATCTAGTATTCTAAAAACCAAAACTGCTATAATTTTTTTAATATGAAACAAAATTAATAAAAAATAATGCAAAATGTGTTTTTCTCCACGTTTATAGATGTTCATAATTATAGGGACAATCCAGATTTTTTCGTTTTATTTAAATTACTAGCGGATAAATTACAGTTGACATGCGAATTTGTTAACTAATGGGCTAGATTAATTCATATATAAGCCTTCAATTTTTTTTGGACGGACATTACTGATAATTCCTCGAAAAAAAGAATGTTCAAGTAGTGAAGTATGATAAATGTGTTTTTTAAGTGGAAAGATAATTTCAATCCGCCGAATTTCTAATGAAATTCGAAGATCTAAAATTGTGAAGGAAATGTCTGAAGGAAATGTGATCAAACGTTGAACTGCTGGTTCGATAGGAGAGAGGTCTGATGCAAAATCAGAGTTGTTTTACAGAGATTGAAGACTCATAATTCCTCTTACTGTTCTACTCATAATGACTGCTGCTAAATTTGCTCGTAATTTTTAACGAAAGGTTAGGGTCCTTTGCATGTTTAAAATAATTAATAATATGTTAAAATGAATAAAAATCTTGTAATAATCAATCAGCATTTAATGGGGGAAAGAACGTCTGTGTTAAAGTTGAATAAAGACAATATTAAATGGTAAAATGTTGCATTTTCGATGAAAAACATTTTATTCTTGATTAACCAAATGGTTTTAACAGTTACTGGCACGATCTGAAGATAGCGAAAGACAGAGCAGATTTTTTAAAGGCAGATATGAATCGGGCATTTTAAAGGTGGATCTATGGTGCTCTGGGGAGCTGCTTCTATTGAAGGCAGAATGAATTTAGTAATTTTTTCAATTACTATGAACATCAAGAGAATATCCGCAAATTTTAAACGTCGATTTATCAGATTTTTGTTAGATTTTGGGGGGTAATAATATTTTTTTCAACAAGACTTACATTTTTGCTCTACTTTTAGAGCAATAGGAAATAGTTTGAAGAAAGAAACTTCTGTATTATTGCCTTTCCCATGGTCTAAAAGTTGAAAAAATCTTAACTTATGATATTAGAAATGTGCATGCTAGTGGAAAGCAATTTTAAATAGTTTAAATGTATTAAGAATATCATATATGCTATATGAAATGGTATTGAAACTGAATATTAAAAAAAAAATGTATATATATATACCAGAGAGTATGTCTGACTGTTTAACCCTAAAAAGAGAACCCATAAAATATTAATTTAAAGAATAACTGAAAAAAATTACTAAAATTCGAGCTGTCCTTATAATTGTGAACGCCTGAAAAATCATCTTTTTACCATATTTAAAGTTTTTTAAGTTAGAAAAACGATAAAACTTTTTAAATATAGTCTATTAATGAAATTCAAATTAATTAAAACTATATTTGTTTAAATAATAGTGTTCAGTGTTTAGTTAATATAGAAAAACGGGTGTCCTTAAAATTATGAGAAGGAGTGTATTATGAGTTAATTAATTTATTTTCGTATTATATATCCGAAAGTGAGTATAACATATCTAAAATACATATTCAAATGTTCCCATGTACAATACATATCTTATCGTAATTCTTGTGTGCACACACACACAAAAAAAAAAAAAGAAAAAAGTAGTAACTTTGTAGAGACAGCAAAGATTATGTTAAATCAATCAAATATTTTTGTTGGTATAGCCTTAACAAAAGTTTGGTAACAGAACCTAAATGGTTGTTCTAATCAAATAGTTTTGTTGATTAAACCAATACTTGTTTAAATCAACAATTTCGTTGATTTTAACAAACAGTTTTGTTGATTCAAAGACGTCTCTCGCTCATTGTCTGTTTACAGAGAAATCTATGACTTTGCTTATACAACTATCCAGTGACAATCACTCTTTTTTTAACCATATTCTTTTGGTTAATGAAAACATGTTAGTTTGGTTAATTGAACAAAACTCGTGTTAAAATGACAAAATAAATTTAAAAAACAGTCATAAAAAAAATTGTTTTTTACAACAAAAGATTTATTTCCTTTGGTGTAGATATGTAAACTAATTTTTAAATCCATACACTTAACTGTCTGTAGAAATCATATTATTAAGCATCTTAAAAATACATAGTTAACTCTTTTGGTTGAATATAGTGTTACGATGATCAAACGCACATAAAATGAATGCTTTCTGTAGATCGAATGCATTAAAACTCTTTTCTTGGAATTTAGTTATTTATATGTAACTCATCAGTATTTATGCCAAACTCCCATTCAATCGGATAATTACATATAGTTTTGGTTTGCGCCAAAAGGAAGCAAACCAACCAAACAACCAACCATAAAGTTTTGGGATTCCTTTTTGTAGCCCTGCAAAGTGACTTCTAATTCTATGCCTATGAATTTCGACAGAGTTTAAACATTCTAATAACATAGTTTAATTTTGTAGGGATAAATCCTAAGTATATTTTTTAAAATGCTCTTAAATTAAATGTCACCTATGAACCGCAATATAACGAAATTCTTTTGCATGTCCAGGCCTGAACTTAGTAGAACATTGACACATTATGTCAAAGATCATGTAGATTCGGCCAAAGATGCTGGGTTTAATCAAAGGTTTAATCAAAGGCCAATCAGGGGGCCGAAGATGATGGGTTGTCAGGTCGCGCTCGTTGGCCTTGTCTTTTAGAGTTTTCCATGGTTTTTTCTGAAACTCTTGTAAGTGCGTCCAAGACTTCCTTAGAGACCCACCGCTAAAGACATTCCACTGAAGGTCCTAAGTGTAGACATTCGGACTTAACCCTGCTCCCCCTTACCCATGTTCAATTTCTCAGAGAATAATTTTTCACTGGTTTACCCTTTACCTTGAGATTTCATAAATTTCTTTGAGAATCCGAAATGTAGATTTTTATTTGGTGTATTCTTCCGCACAACAGTATAAAACCGCGACGACATATAGTTCTGAAGATTTGGGGGTACAAAATTTGTTTTTGAATTCTTCTTATTTAAATATGAAGAAATTCTATTTAAAAACTTTTAGTTCAACATATTTATAATAAATTATTATGAAGTAAACAGCTATTAAAAAAAGGGAAAAGAAAAAGAAACATGTGATGTTATAAATGAGATATGCATGTTTTCCTTTTTAAAACATAATTACTCATTCCAAAATGAGTTTATCTGTGTACTCATTTTTTAGTACTTCATTTTTGAAAGTGTAATGTTAACTTTAATACGCGTTAAACAAGAAATGTAACATTTTTATTTAACTTGCGTTAATATTTGTCTAAAAAGAATAATATTCCTTTAAAAATTAAGACAGAAAAATTATTTCGCATCAGAAAATTTATCTTTGTCTCATTTCTGCATGACATTATAAGTCCGAAATTGTGCATTATTAGGACACATAAGTTAATTTATCGTTAACTGATTCTTTACTTTGAGCCAATTTATAGGATACTTTTGTAAGTTTTTTGTTAATAACTTTATTTCATGTAATATAGTATTAACTCGCTGCTTAAAATATTACGCATTGTTTTAAAACTTATAGACTACATATTTCCGCAATGAATAGCTGTGTAAATTGACTCAAAGGTTTCACTAATGCAACTTCTAATTATTTCTAGATGTTCTTTTGGATTGCGTTTACCATGTTTGTGAATTAGAGCAATCCAGTTTTATTTGAATAATCATTGACTTCCAAATATTATTTACAAAAATAAAAGCCTCTCTTTAGCAAACAAAGACTGGCTTAGCTCATCTAATTGCCGTGTTTTTACTTCTCCCTATGTGATCATATCCAACCTGTTTAAACAAAACCTGTTTTTGCGTACTTAATATTACTAATGAATTTGCGGTAAGTGAGTCTTTTGCAAATAAAATATTTTTACAGGTTATTCTTTGAGAGCATCTGAGAGAAAGAAAACACTAATCGATAAAACCGCTGCACGAAAATACTGAGATAAATGTATCATAGTAGTATAATTTTCATTCGCAAAGTAAAATTTTTTTGTAGGACTGAGAAGCATGCTCTCTGAAGTTTCATACTTTTAAAGAATGTATATACACATATTTTAATTTTAACTTGTATTAAACAAATGGTGGTCTAGAATAGCGTGTAATTTCAGGTCCGGGCATGTCCTGGCCCTAAGAAAAATAGAAATCTGGACCAGGGCCTGGAGCAAACAGCATGATAGCTGTCCGATGCCGGCACAGCTCGGCATAAAAAATAAACAAACAAAATAAAAATAAAATACAGCAATTGGAAGGCATAATATAAATAAGAAATTAGACTGTCTCTTGCGTCCTACAGATTTTTGTAGTTTTGCTTGACAATGGCTTTTGTTTTTCTCTTTTATAGAAACGGACGCATTTCATAATTTATGAGAGATGCAGGATTTCACAAAATTCTTGAATCTATGAGTGCGTGTGTATGTGCGTGTTTAAGCGCAAATATAATTATAAGTGTTAATACAGGGAATTATTTTAACATACTTTATTTAGATTACGGGTGACAACTCTTTAATTGCCTATCGTTCTTGTGGGGTAAAATATAAGTCCAGGTTCTGCAATCCGAAATCAAAACTAGTATGTTGTGGCCACCACGAGACTTTCCTCTATATTTTCCTATACAAATTCACTCAGTAACAATAATAAAAAAAAAAAAAAAAAAAAAAAAAGTGGGACTTTGTCAAAATTTTGGGTAAAATGTGAAAATTATTCTAAGTTTGTCAAAACACGGAAACCGTGGGACTTTGACAAAATTGGGGGAAAAATGCAAAAATTTGTTTCAGAGAACACGGAAACCGTGGTAGTTTGATAGAATTAAGGGGAGAGAAAAAAAAAGTGGGACTTTGACAAAATTTTGGGTAAAATGTGAAAATTTGTTAAAGTTTGTCAAAACACGGAAACCGTGGGACTTTGACAAAATTAGGGGAAAAAAGCAAAAATTAGTTTAAGTTTGTCAGAACACGGAAACCGTGGGAGTTTGATAAAATTAAGGGGAGAGAAAAAAAAAAAAAAAAAAAAAAAGATTTTTTTTCTAAGTTTTTTTTTCGCAAAAAGTAAAAAAAATCGATAACTTTGTTTTAAATTATCACAGATTTATAGTTCAACCATTCGTTTTAAAGGTACTGACGAGACCTTTCGAAAGATACCCATCTTGAAAATTTTTGCCCTATATCACCCTGTTAAAAATTTAGAAAAAGCGGGATGGCAACGCAACCTGTAAGACGATTTTTACCAAAAGTTGATAGGCACTAATTTATGTCAAGGTGCAACTACATACCAATCTGTATGAAATTCTGTGCAGTAGTTCCAGAGATACAGTTGCCACAAAATTTTGTCACACACACAGAGACAGACAGACAGACATTTTCTAAAAATGGTAAAATCGTGTTCTACAGCTCTCAAAACGTGTAAATCCATCAAAAACCCGAAATCGAAAATTTTTACGAATCCAATACTTTCTTCTATTGAAGATAGAAGAAAGTAATAATATTTAGAGAAGAGTGCCTAGGCCGCTCAAGTTCAAGTGATTTCAATACTAGCCTTCCTGATCCGTTCAATCGATTGCGCATCTCAAACATAACGCTTTTAATATTACTTCAATTTAAATTTACAGATAAGAAAGACTAATTTATAGTATAATGGGAAAAAATTTATTATATCTGTATGAAACAATATGATGATTAAAAATTGCTAGTCATATTTCTTTCATTTTTATCACTTACAAAGTTACGTCATTATACATAAATTTCTAAACATTTATGTTTGGAAGAAATCTCAGTTCCTTTTGCAGACTTCGGAATAAAAAGTTACATAATTTTTTACCGGCCTATCACATTGGCCGGGGTTCAGATTACCCGGACTCGTGCGGACCTGTAGTGTGTGTCTATAATAATAATTATTATTTAATAAGTATTATAGACGCAGAGAATTTAAACTCGAGACACACATTGCATTTATTGACTATGAAAAAGCATTCGACCGAGTTGATAGAGAGAGACTGTGGAATATTTTGGAAGAAAGTGGATACTCACTACACTTGATACAGGCCATAAAGAGCCTATATAAAGGGACAAAAATCCTTATCGAGGTCGACAACTCCCTCACTGAAGAGATTATCATAAATCAAGGAGTTAAACAAGGTTGTAGTTTATCACACTCTTCAACATTTATATGGAACATATAATAAAAGAATGGAAACCTATCGTGCCCAAAGGCATCACACTGGAATCTAAAACATATATTAATACAATTTTATTTGCGGATGATCAAGATATTTTCCAATGAAGATGATCTCCAAAGAGCAATCTATAAACTGAATAAACTATGTCAAACTTATAACATGAAGATATCAATAAAGAAAGCTAAAACGATGGCTTTTAAAGGCAAAGAGCCCACAAGAACTAAAATCTTCTTGGATAATAAAATAATTGAATTTTTGAGAGCTGTAAAGAAATGTACAAGAATGGACAGACTAACTAATGATTCCATACGCTCCGACTTAAAAATATACAACATCAGCCAAAAAATAATAGAATATCAAGATAAATGGAAAGAACGCGTGGAGCGAATGAGCAAAGACTGACTAACAAAAAAGCTGATGACTTACAAACCTAGAGGTTACCGAGACCGGGGCCGACCTATGCTCCAGTGGATTGATCAATGGGAAAGGAACAGGCTGATAGCCTAATCCATGCTGTAGATGATGATGATGATGATGGTGAGGATGATGATGATGATGATTTAATAAGAGATGCATATGTAAAAGCAAAGTAGTTTTTCTAGAAATATTTTATTCAGAAGAGAAGTCTGTAAATTAATATTAAAGCTTAATATTCCAAATATCCGAACCAATGGATATACTCCTACAGGAGATGCTTTTGTTGTATATTAATTGGTTTTTGACTATGAAATGCTAGGTGTGCATCAGTTCAGCTTCTCGATTTAAAATTTTGGTTTGGTTTTCGCTCTATGATCATTTTTTGATCAACAGGGCTAATTAAATCTTAAACTACCGTTTAAAGTTGATTCCGAATCACTATGAACCAATAAAGACTCAAGCAGGTAGCTGTGAAATTAAATCCAGAGCGCTAACTATTCACCTACAAGATAGTCTTAACGATTCAAACGTAAGAATAAATGTTTTTGCATACAGAGAGTACAGTTGAGCATAGTTGCCAGCATTTTAAGAAGCCTTTATTTCGCACCACTTTAGTTATAAAATCATTTTCTCCAATACATAACAATGATAAATTAAGAAGAAATTACTCTTAAAATAAAAGTAGTGTGAAATAAAGGCGGGGCTAAAAAGCTCCGAAATAAGTTAAAATAAAATGTTGGCAACTCCGCAATTGAGTTACCATTTCCTTTAAAGTCACCAATTTATCACTTTCTAATTAAAATGCTTCGTGTAAAAGCGCAAGCTTGTACCAATGCAATTTCTTTCTGCCAAAACAAAAAGTATTTTTAAAACCTATTTAATTATTTATTTTATTTTATTTTATTCTTTTTATCATTAAATGAAATTTTAAAATTCAGTTTTGCAGTGATGACCGATTTGTTTTCTTCATACATTACCGATTAATGAAAAAAAAAGCACTTAAATGCTGCATTGAATCTAACTTTACTGTTTTATTGCTAATGTTGCTTTGTTACTATGCAATATGTGTATAGACAAATGAATTTTCCCTACTGCTTTGACAGTTGAAAATAGAAAAACTACAGTTTAAATCTGTTTGATAGAATTGTAATTCAATCGTAATTTGCTTGCTTATTAAAATTCATTACTGCAAACATGTGGGAAATTAATGATAATGAGTGAATGAGAAACTAAATAGTTCTTTTACGACTTCACTTATTTAAAAAAATTCAAAATAAAGAAATATAGAACTAGATTTAATCGAAATCCTGAATATAAAACCAAATAATCTTTGTACTTGTTTCAAAGTTTGTGGAGATAAAAGTTTAAGATTTGTGCACCAACAAAAAAGAGAAAAACACTACCATTGTTCAGCTTGAAAATACTAATAATGATATGACAAACAAATAATAAAATAAATAAACAAATATAATATAATATTCACCATAATATGACGTTTTCATATTCGAATGTTATATGAAGAAATCAGTCATTCGTATATTACTTAGGAATTACACGCGTTCAGCTTCACTACTTTTACTTAAAAAATACCGAAAAAGTATAATTTATAATCAATTACGATTAGATTTTTATGTTGCACAAAAGTTGTAAGGATAGTAATTTTGAATAAAAATGAATTAATTTGATGACATTCATTTCCATTATAAAAGTTGAGTGAAAAAATTATAAAAGCTTTAAAAATTCATAAATGATAGAAAAATGATTATAATTCTACGTTGCGCCTGTAATTAATATTTAGACAGGGTCTTTTATTTGACAAGGGGAAAAAAAAGTTTAAAAATCATATCGGATAGTTCCGTAAATCATATTTATTATTTATAAATTTGGAAACCCAAGAGTGGTCGAGAATTTTACAAATACATTGCTGACAAATCTTTCAATAACTTTATGACTGGTACTTCAGCAAAAACTTTTCTTCACAAATAATGGTACTAAAAAATTTAAAAAGTTGGTAATTTTACAAAAAAAAAAAAAAAAAAAAGCATGGCTATCAACTTTTTATACAAGTCAAATTTATTTTACTCCGGAAGAGTTACTACTATTTATTTCATGTTTGAATTTTAAAACCAAGTTTCCTAGGGGGAAAAAAAAAGAGAGAGAGAGAGGGGGAAAAAAAAGAAATAAAAGTAAATATATTCTTCTTCTTCTTCTTCTTCTTATAATTATTATTATTTGAGAAGGAATATGCAAACTATAGCTTTTTAGTACATTTTTCAGATTTTTAGGAATTAAAACTTGTTTTTACCAAAGTTTGTCCACACTACAGTTTCAATATCCTTTTAACCACTTATTGTTCTGAACTACATAGTATGCAGTAAAAAGTGCACCAGAGAACAGTGTTAGTAATGTTAAAAAAACTTTCAAAGAAAATAATATAAACTGCATTATAAATTGCAAAAACATTTAAAAATTGTTTCGGGTTGAAACAATAGCTCTTTATTAGATGATGCACTTGTACCCATTTTTTACCTCTGAAGGTAGGTCGTGCTATTGTTTCCAACCAAAACATTTTTTGAGAGTCTTCTTACAATTTGTGTTGTTTTGATACAAAGATTTATGATTTTTTTTTTCTTTTCTTTTGTACGTTGTTTTACCTACATAATTCGTCTATTTTTTCCTAGCAGTGACATTATTTAAAGGTTCGTTTGAACACTTTAATCTTGTCATCAAAATAGTCATCTATTATATTAAGTCACAAAGGTATTTCTTTAAGACCAAAATCGCACGATCTGAGCATGCGCGATGGCTGTTCCTTTCTTTAGAGGAAACCAGTGACCAATCGCTGAGAGGGCTTTTCGGATACCGAGAGCCAACGAACTCTAAAACCTGAACCAATCAGAAAACGAATTTGGCTCATGCCTTCTCGAGAGTGGAGATCATGGCTTACGGTATTTTTAATATTGGATAAAAATTTCACAATTTTTTTATAATTAAAAACGGTAAGGTGTGTATGGATGCATTATGTTTTTTTTTCTTTTTCTTTTTCTTTCTTTTCTTTTCTTTTTTTTTTTTTTTTTTTGTTTGTTAGTATCTTATTTCTTTTACTTAGTTAAAGTTTATATTTGTCATAAATTCTGGAGTATTGCAATAATACTGTGATAGATATTTTGTTTAGTGTTCCTGTTAACATTTGTATACGCTTATATTAAATGTTACTCTTAGCATTTTAACCTTTTTACAACTTTGTATATATTTATATGAAATATTACTGTTTTCATTTTTTAATGTTTTGTGTGCGAATAGTATATTCAAAATGTTAGATTATTACAATTTTTACGAGATATGCACCTGATGAAAATTGCATCGAGCTTTATCAATATTTCTGTATATTTCCGAGGATAAGCATTTTTATTATTAGTTACTCCCATTATGTATTTTGTTTATTTTTTAATTTTAATTGTAAATTGTATGTTTTGGTTGCATTATACAAACTGCTGAGTTCTTTTTTTAAAACGCTATGCTGAGTAAATAAATACCATCATTCTATATAGTTTGTTGATTATTTTCGGTGCCATATAGAAATCAGGTATAATCTCGCAAATATTGTAAGCATATATAATTTTTTGAATATACTTAATAAGATATACATATGCAGGAGAGAGAAAAAATGTAAATGGTAACATTTTAAATAAACATATAAAAAGCAGAAAAAAAAGTAGTTTCCAGTGCTAAAAAATATACACAATACTCTAGAACTCATACAAAGGCATAAACTTTACACATAGAGATGCGTATGCACTTTATTGTTAACAAAAAAATAAAAAAGTGGGATATTTCAAATTTAAGTGAGAAACTACATAATTTACTTTTTGAAAATTTCTTTTTAGAGAATTACGATTGCAAATCAAACAATTAAAAAATAAAATAAAATAAAATAAAATAAAAGTCGAGTGTTAAAAATGGAAATTTATTTTCTTTCCCCTTTTTTGACTAAGAAAATGTACTGCCTCAGCATTCAGAATCTAAATTTTCATCAGAAATGCAGAAGGAATTGCTCATGTTATTACTTAATCTGTTTTAAAGTTTATTTTCAATTTTATTTTGAGCACTCAAAGAGTGCAGTAACTGGAATAGCCTAAATTATTTAACATATAATTATTGCAATTTTTAGCCTTCACATTTCGTAGTTGTTGATATATCCTCTTCATATATCCTCTTAACAAATATTTATAATTAACAAGTATTTTGAAATAATTACATAATATTTCCTTTTTTTTTTTTTTTTTTTTTTTTTAATCAAGAAATTTTATAGAAGTTAAAAAAAAGTAACACTACAGGCTTCAAAGCAATTAATATATTATCCAACTGAACTAAAAAATTGATGAAATACTCATAGAGAGATGTGAAAAAATTAAGGGGAAATCCCCATTATGATGTATTTTTGAATGAGATTTTTCAAAATATTGTGAGATTCTCGCAATCCCGCCCTCTAATGGGAACCTTAAATTAACTGCGCTTATCTGTACATCATAAAAATACTTTGATTTATATTAAATTCTGAAAAATAATTTAATGGAAAATAAATCAAATGTGATAGATACTTTCGTAAGTATTCACAAGTTTTATCTATAATTATTATATATATATATATATATATATTACGAATTACACAATATGTTTGAAATAACTCACAAGCTCTGTGAGAAAGCAGTTTATGCTACATACTAATTAATCAAAATTCTTAAATTGACACTTGATTACAACTAAAAAACAAGATTTAAGTAGAGTTCTTCATGTTGCATAATTTTACAGGCAAAAGATTAATCAGAATTCGAATTAAATTGTATCATACACTTTGTCGTTTTTTCCAAAACAATGCTTTACCTAAAAAAGGATTTTGTTACAATTTGACCGTCACTGGTGCATGATCCGAGTTATGAGTTTTTTCTTTGATATCCAAATGATTTTTTATGTTACCTTCCTGTATGGTCAATTAGAAATATTGTTCTTCTAAACAATATGCAGAACTACAACCTAACAAGTTTTGGTTTATCAGTACTAGACATCAAGCAGTGCAAAGAACAGTTCCTTATTCATTTAAGTGTGTTCATGTGGCGGCGTGATGCTTACATCCACAATTTATGTAAAGCGTTGAGCCATTGTTGCACTAAGCCTGACCGATATATTTGCCGTTAGCTGTATAGGCATCTCTCAGTTTCAGTTTTCCAGTCGCCTGCTTATGGGAGAACTGATTTTTTCTTGGGCGAGAGTTTCGCATTTTTTTTTCAAATTAGTGATTAAGAATTATTATTATTTTTTTTTTTCATACTTTTAAGAGAGAAAATTTGTGAAGCCGTGCTGGATTTATTTACGAAATATGATTTTTTAAACACAATTCACGTGTGGGTAAGGATGTGTGTGTGTGGGGGGGGGGGGGGTTGTTTGTCACATCTTAAAAACGAAAAAAAGTAAAAACGTTATAACTTTATAATGAAGACAAGTTAGGTGTACAGATGTGTTTACCAAATTTTGGTAAAGTTGTAAATCAGG
The DNA here is from genome assembly GCA_963930645.1 of Salticus scenicus. Taxonomy (NCBI): domain Eukaryota; kingdom Metazoa; phylum Arthropoda; class Arachnida; order Araneae; family Salticidae; genus Salticus; species Salticus scenicus. The sequence continues at coordinate 229,497,061 of OZ005657.1, forward strand.
TCAAATTGTATTTTTGTTTGTGTCTCAAAAAATTTTAACGATTTTCTTTAAATTCACCATATATACCATCTTGCAGATGCTTTTTATTGTTTACTTGCATGAAAATTGTTATGTCTTCTGATTTCGTAGTCCAATTTTAACCCTGCACTCAATTTCTAAAAAAAAAAAAAAAAAAAATGGCTCTACAGGTTTGTTTGCAAAAACGTTTTGATAAAATTGGATGAAGTACCAACATCGGTATCTAAAAAAGGTTGCCGCATAAACCTCTGTCTAAATATCTTTTTTTCTGAATTAATTGGTTAGCAAAAAAAAAAAAAAAAAAATTGATATGTTTCTGATTATTTAGATCAGTTTTTATGTATTTCTCAAATGGGTGTTTCAAAAAACAACTCTACATTTTTTTTTTTTTTTTAATTTGCTATATAAAGTCTTTAGCTGTCTTTACGACAGTCGTATTAGTTGGTTATCACAGATAAATTGGTGTCAATCTTTTTCGTTTCTGATCACTTTATCTCCAAAAAAAAAAGACAGGGGAGAAACTTTTTAGGGGCTACATCGTAGTGAAAAGCATTTCAATACATTTTACTGTGTCGACACACTACGTCGGTGTGTCAACGCATCAACACACTTACAGTAAATTAGTTGACTGGCAGTTGAAAATATTCCTAGGATCACTCTATGTATATATGTATAGATAAATACCACAGAGGAGAATGAAACCAGTGTGACAAACTTCGATACTGTATCGAACTCTGTACAGAGTAATGCGAGGTGTTGGACACCTTGACATCTAATGGTGTCTTGACACACCAACACATTGGCTCTGTTTCCTACACCTGAATTTCGAATTTTTGAAATTTTTGCTGCCTCTAAATTAGGTTAAATTGTTTAGCTATTATTAAAAATTTTATTCTACAGATTTAATTTGCCTTATAATGTATTAAGAACTCTCTAAATACCATTTATTATTGGTATGAATGAACACCTTTTAAAATTTTTAATTGAAGCATAATTTAACTAAATTAATGTTGAAACCTTACTTTTATAACTTCATGTTTGGAGTTGGTGTAACCACTTCCGCGAGGGGAACTCCTCCATTGTCAGCACTCTCCTTAGTGGTCGGTGACATTAGAGCAAAGTGATGTTTTTTCCTATCTCCAATAGGTGGCGTGACAATCAGTCTAAGCCAGCTTCCAAGTAACTGCCGTTATGGAAATTGCTATTATTAACTATATTTTTTACAACTTCACGAAAGAATGTGTAGTCAAGATTATTGTAATTTGCGATTTTTGTAGTTTCATTTAATTTAATATCAATATTACTGTCTTGGTATGTTTCAGTTAGGGCAGTGATAATTTTGCCGTACCTTATATTGTTTTTATGCTCCCTATTTCTGGTGTCAACCTTTCCCTTAGACATTCTGATGTAGCAACCTTCTTTATTCTTAGGGTATGTAAACGGGATTTTGTAGATACCTATGGTCTCGAGGGGGGGGGGGATATTTGTCATTACCAATTATTAGATAAAAATTTCAATTAAAATCTGAAATACAAAGTAAATATACCTGTTGAACCTAACCCCAGTATCTATCAAATAATTAGTAGCAATAAAGATTCGCCCCCTCCTCAATACCGCAGGTATCTACAAAATCCAGTTTACATATTCTAACAACTAAGAAAGTTGCTACATCCGAATATGCAAGTGAAAGATGAACACCTAAATAAAACATACCAAGACAATCGTAATATTGATATTAGATTTAATGAAACTGCAAAAATTGCAAATTACAATAATCTTGACTACGCATTCTTTTGTAAAATGGTGGAAATAGTTAATAATAGCAATTTATGCAACAGCAACAAGTCAAAAACTAGCTTAGACTGACTGTAATGCCACCTACTGGAAGAAAAATTAAAAGGTAGAGGAAAACCCCACTTGGCTCCAGCATCACTGATCACTGAGGGGGGTACAGATGACGGAGTGCATCCCCTCGCAAAAGCAGCAACACCAACTCCAAATATGAAGCTATAAAGAAAAGTTTAAACTTTAACTTAGATAAATAAATATATAATACATCATTATAAAGTCTCCACTCGCTATTAAACCTGCTTGCAAGTAGCAGTTTTCAGGTTATTTTTATATATTTGTTAGTTTCACTCCTGGTTTACAGTGTGCTTATAGAGCGTAATGGAATTAATATGGTTGTTACATATCTGATTTTTTAAAATAAATATTTCATAAATGTTCAACTTATTTTTCTTCGATGTAGTAATATAAAATATGCTATAATTATATTCAAAAAGTGACTGTATTGAATTCTGTCATAGAGTGACAACTCCATAAGAAAACAACACACCCTTTTTACGTTTCATTTAAAGGAGTTGGTTTAAAATGGTGGTTCTCAGCTGATGTGCTATAAGAGGATTTCAGTTGCACTTTTAAATGTTATTAAGTCGTCAAATTTTGACGGGTACCAACTAGTAGTCATATCAAAAGAGTTATATAACTCTTTTTAAAGAGCAGTCGAATATATATTCGTGAATAAAAAATAAATAAATAAAGTAAACTTGATGAGTTATTTATTTGCTGTTACAATATTGAAATTTACCAAATGTTCAGCTAAGAATTGTACATCAAACAAATATTTTTGGTATATTCGATGCTTTAAAACATTATCGTACTGTGTTCTCAACTTTTTTCTTATTATGTGATGCTTTGTGTTCATTTCAATATGACATCACCGCACAAATCCCAAGAAAAATCGACTACAGTAACATATGGGAGTCACTGAATAAGGAAGTCAGTCTGCGACAAACCTTTTTTTTTTTCGTCAACTTATGACTGCAATTATTTTGTGATGTAATTGTACTACGAACAGTCTATTTTATTTGGAACCATATTATTCATATTCGCAAGCTTTAACACTAAGCATTTACGTAATCTCCAATTTCAGTAGCAGACGATCAATTATTCATTCGGATTTTCTATATCTTTGAGCATTTGAAAAGAATCCTTCCTTTATCTTTTCCGATTCTTATCTATATCAGCTTAATTTAGTGGAAAAAAAACTTATTTCAACTACCTTACTTTCCTCTAAATTACGAAAATGGCTACATCGACGCCTGCTGAATTATGTTAAGAAAAGTGATAACATAAAACACTTACAGACAGAGCTAATACTCTCTATTATATTGTCAAGATTCAGGCCATTGTAAATGGTAAAATATGCGGTAAGATAAGCAATATTGATTTAGTATTATATTCACAAAGAAATGAAAACTTCGGCTTAATGTAACAATGCGTTTCTCGATTATCATATACTTGGGAATGTGTTTTTACGTTATAACAGGTGTTCTCATAAATCATTAAATTTATATCAATATCTTAAAGACACGAAATCATTATACTGATGAAGGTACACTAAATCATAAAGAAAGGATCTTTCTTTAATCTTTACGCTTTTAACTTCTTTTCATTACAGTTCTTTAGAAACAGGAAAATGTTTTCTCATGTATAAGAACAGCTAAACAAACGTGCCCTACTTAGTACTTAACCATATTAACAGTTCATTATTGCTTAGATTATTTGCAAGCAAAATGGTCCATTTTTGCGTTTGTTAATATTTCACATTTAAGCATCAATAGGACTTTTTGTTGGTTTATTGAATATACTTGTTAGCGATTAAATTAAAAAGAATTTCAATGTAAAATAAATAAATAAACATTTTTCATACTAAAAGAAATGTTTACATACTTGCCAACCACTCATTATGATCCGTACAATTTTTAGTACCCGCCTTTTTTTTTCACACCAATAATCTTTTAGAGTAATTTTAGTCTTATTTAATCGGAACAACATTTGGAGAGAATAGCTCTAAAAATATAGTGGTGTGAGAAAAGGGGCGTTTTTGCCGGGGGCGTTAACAATTGTACGGTTATTAATGAGATAGTTGGCAAGTATGTGTTGAACACATTTTTTTTCTGTATATATTTATTAATTTATTTAATATATCACCTCAAATACTATACATTGCGAAAAATTCTGTTAAAAAACAGACATTTTTCGTAATTTTCCTACAGAAATTTCTTTTCTAAAACCACAGATTTTTTTTTTCTTTTTTTTCCAAATTTGCATATCAGTCTGTCAAAAGGCATGTATTTTTTCTGCAACCAGATGAAAACTGTAACCATTGATACTGATTTTATCAAGTGGGTACACATATTTACTTCCATTACCCTACTACCGTAGGTAATGGAAGTATTGTACTCGGTCCAAAAATTCGATAACTAGTTTCCACCTAATTTACACGTTTTAAGGTCTCCCGAGTCCAAAAAGTAGTTTTTGGCAATTGATCAGTATGTATATGGGGAATCTTTTGGCTATCATATCTCCGAAACTAATAAAGGTAGAGCTGCGAAACTTCAGAATTGAGACAGGTCTAGTGTACAGATGAATTTTCCAAAGTTTGGTGAAAATTGAAAAACAGGAGACGGGACATCGGAAACCAGAAGTGTATCTCAAGTCCGTATCTAAAAAACGGCTCCAACGATTTTCTTCAAAGTTGTTATATAAACACTCTATTAGCTATGCTTTCGAATGATACAGTTGGTTACTTCAGGAAAATTGATAGGCGTCCTGTATAAATAGCTCAATTTCAGGTCTCGCAAGTGCATTCCTTTAAAAATGGCTGTACGGATTTTTTTTTTTTTTTTTTCAAAATCGCCATATTAACTCCCTTTTAGATATCCTTTTGTATGTAATTATTGTTTTCCGGTCAATAATTGAGTTTGCCAAGTTTTGGTAAAAGTTGGTATCTCAAAAATAACGGGTCTAACGATTTTCTTGAGAATTATTAAATCCATTTTAGATATCCTTTCTTATGTATTACGTGGTTATTACAGGAAAATTAACGGTCATCCTGCTTGGGTAGGTCCGTTTTAGATCTCGGAAATTGGTGGTTCAAAAAATAACTCTACCATCTTTTTCCTTATTTTTTAACTCGCTATGTAAATTTTGTTTTATATGTCTATACAAGTGTATCAAGTTTCTCTTACCGGAAAAATTTTAAATGTCTACTTCGTTAGGTCAATTTTATGTCTTCTGATCGCATTATCTCCAAAAAAATGTATATAATACGTGTCATAGTGGGTAATCGAAGTCGTGTGGTTGTTTCGCACTAGATTTTTTAAATTTTTGCTTATTGAATGATATTTTCAATCTTTTTGAATCATAAATTAAAAATATAACTAATTAGTAATTATAATAATTAGTAATATCATAAATTAAAATAAAAATGCAATTTTTTATTTTAAAGAATATTTAAATAAAAAAAAAGTAAATTAATGAAAAACTGAGAAAACGGTCTACAAATTGAAACATTAAAAAAACTGCTTTAGTTTAGATTTTTTAAAAGAAAATAATTATTGGATCGTTAGAAATTTCCAGCGATCTTATGTTCACTTTTCACCACTTGATCACAAGTATTTAATCGCACTACTACAAGACGAAGAAAGCAGTTTATTTTTTATGAAAAAGACATACTTTATGATGTTATAATATTACCATGTTATTGGGAGATTTTGATTATTCTACGTTTTCTTTTTTAGATAATAAAAAGTAAATGGAATAATAAAACAATACTTAGTATTGAAGAGGCATACCTATAAATGAATATATCATATTGAATGTCAAGTGGTATTATAAAGTGGTTATATTATTTTTGTTATTTCATAATTAAACTAATCAGGAAAATAAAATATTACTCAGTAGAAATAAACAACATGTTTTGTTTTAAAAGTGTAAAGACTTTTATTTGGGATACTTTTTCTCGTTAGAATTATTTTATTTATCATAAGGCTTGCTACAAGCTGAATCACATTTAATAAACATAATTAACATTTAATAAACATAACAACCTTTAATAAACGTAACAAAATATAATTAAGATTTAATAAAATTACTTTTAATAAATATTAAACTTACACCTCAGTTTAAAAATCTCTAAAATTGTAAAAATTAAGTATAAGTCTGTAAATTCTTATTTCCGATGTGTATCGATGATACATCGCAAAGATTTCGAAAACTTTTCAGTTCAATTTCGAACTTACCGTTGATCACGCACACATAGACTTAAAGAGTTCCTCCTTTATATAACTTACAAATTATTTGTGTTCTTAGCACGGAAATTTTACTATTCACAGGAACATTTATCTTAATTGAATCTTACTATGCTGATGAAAATAGAGGATAGATTATTATAGTTAATAAGTACAATTTAAAAAATTTAACTCGTATATATATATATATATATATATATATATATATATATATATATATATATATACGGAACGGTGTTTTTCACACGAAGTGTGAAAATTTTTACAATTGTTTTTTGAGACTTAAATTCGTTGTTTAATATTTATTTACATTTTTTCTTTTTTTAATCATGCCCACTTATCTTAAATTTTTACACGTATGTATTACCTTCTTTTCAAAACTATTTAATTTTTGTATAATTTTTAGTGCTGGCTTTGGCGCCTTTTTTATACAAATACACTTTAATTAATATGTAATTAACATATATATGTTTGTGCACTGATTTGATCATAAATTTTCTTAACATTCCAAAATAATAATTTATATTGTCATTTACGTTCTGAAAAACGAATACAATAGCTAGTAAATGAAACGTCGCCAAGAGGATTCTATACTAAAGCTGTATCTTTTCTTCAATACTCAGCTACACAGAAAATACATTAGTTTCTTCTGCTTTGAATTTTCATCAAATGCCGAATCTATAGCGATATTTGAATCCGGTATTCATAACAGGGAATGATTTAATATATATGCATTATAAAATAGAGAAAATAATTATATTTTGGAACAGCTTTAGAGTAACCCCAAGCAATTTTTTTTTTTTTTTTTTTTTTTTTTTGAATGTGAAAACTAATGTATAATAGCATATTAACTTTTATCCATCTATTACTAAAGTGGATGAAACTTTGCTTTATTATGGGAATATAAGAAAGAGTATCAAAGTTGAGTCAGCTAATTGTAGGGAAAATGTTTTGGCAATTATCACGTTATTAGCATTTTTTTTAATTAACAAATAAAGCAAACAAAACGTGTGAAAAACATTACATTTTCAGCTTTTCAGGTCTATTTCTACTTCCTTATACAATGTATAAGGAAGTTTAGTAATCCCGAATTGAAAAATGGATCTTGTATTTAGCACAGCTGAAAAACGAATAATCGTAGAATGTTACAAATTTATATGCGTGACTGTTATGATATCTAGTTGTACACATGCAACTTTGGTTTTAATACGAGATCCCATTTACGAGATGTCAACGAATTTACACGAACTTTCGTGACGTCTGTATATAAGTATGTGTGAGTGTGTATCTCGCACAACTCAAGAACGGTTGGACGTAGAACGTTGGAAAATGAGATATAGGTTTGTCATAACATCTAATTGTGCACCTCTTTTTTTTTACAGTCTGTGATTTTCCGTTTTAGAGATATTTAAGAAAATTATATTCATAATGACCAAAAATACAAAGATTTTGGCCTTTATATATATGACCTACCATAATAGAGATTTCAAAAGAAGCTAATGATAAAGCCAGTAATAATATTGTTATGAAAGTTGAAGACATTTTTGCATGTAGAAAGTTACGCTTAAAGACATAAGAAGGTTCTAGTCGACGAATGCGTTTTATTTAATGAATATTCAGCCCGTAGATAGAGCCTCTAATGGTAGTGTTATGAAAATTGTCGAGATTTTTACGTATAGAAGATAATTTCTTAATGACATAAGCACTTTCTTGTCGACGAATGCACTTTATTTAATGAATATTCAGCTCGTAGATAGAGCCCGTAATGTTATTGTTGTGAAAGTTGTCGATATTTTAGCGTGTAGAAATTCATCCTTTAAGACAGAAGTAGGTTCTAGTCGATAAATGCACTTTATTTAATGAATACTCAGCCCGTAAATAGAGCTTGTAATGATATTGATTTTTAAAAAAAAAAGGTTGTCGACATGTTAGCATGTAGAAAGTAATTCTTAAAGACACAAGCAGGTTCTGGTCGACGAATGCACTTTATTTAATGAATATTCAGCGCTTAGATAGAGTCCGTAATGATATTGTTATGAAAGTTGGTGACATTTTTGTGTGCAGAAAATAATTCTTAACGACATAAGCAGGTTCTAGTCGATGAATGCACTTCATTTAATGAATATTCAGTCCGTAGAGAGAGCCTATAATAATATTGATAAAAAATGTTGTCGACATTTTTGCGTGTAGAAAGTAATTCTTAAAGAAATGAGCAGATTCTAGTAGATGAATGCACTTTAATTTAATTAATATTCACTAAACAGTTGAATAAATCTCCCTTTTTATTCTACAAAAATTAACATTCTTGGAACAATCCAATGAAATGGTCGTTTTTATTAAAGAAATCGAATAAATATTGTTATATGCACTAGAGTGCATAAATTTCGTTAAATCAGAAACAACCGAATATTTTGAAGTCTGAATGGAATGGAAATCAATGCATCAATACAAAATTTCCAGAACTAGACTCCTATTGAGGTTAGACTTTCCAAATTTTGTGAATCCCTTACTACCATTTTTCGCCACATTTGAATGCCTAATTTGACGCTAAATTGAAGCCCGCCTTCGTGGAAATGAAAAAAAATTTCATTTGTTTCCACTTTTACTATAATACCGTATAGAAAATAACACGTAATGATATAAGCATGTTCTAGACTACAATCATCAACAATCACTCTTCTTTTTTTATAGTCTTGTGTTACATTTATAGAACTTTCGAAGAATTTCGTTCTGCGCTATAAACCAATGATTTTTTTAGGAATATTCCAGAACTCTATTCTTATTGGAGTTAGAGCTTCCAAACTTTGACAACCCTAAACTACTAATTTTCGCCAAATTCAGTCACCATGTCACCAAATTTGACGCCGAATCGCCAAATTCGATGCCAAGACCAAAAATCAACGCTCGCTACTAATTTGCGGCTTGGCGAGATTAGCGATAAAATTTTTCGGCAAATATTGTTTCAGGATTGCCAGAAACTCTTTCTCAATTTTAACTGCGTTAATTATTTTGGTAAAATTTATCGCCTCTCTCCACTAATTTTTGCCAAAGAGAACAAAACTGGATCCTATACTCGAAAGATTTTCATTGTACTCTAAGCTGTGCATTTGACAATGAGAGATTCTGTAATAAGCCGTGGAGTACTTACTATTCCTGAAAAAGCTACTATATTTGCCTCGGCGGTATACATAATCGTATTATCGTGACTTTTTTAGTTGGAGCGTCAGTTTTTTTTCTTGTTTTGCTTTTGTTTTAAGGAATGTTCGTGGACTGAAACTTACCTGTTTATTTCCGAATCGGTTACCTCACATAAAACTGTCAATGTTTCCATAACAATATGTATATTCCTATGGTTGTATAAGAAAGTCATGTCGTATCCACATCAGATTTTTTTTTTCCTTTAATACAATAAGCAAGATATAAGTATAATCCCCATTCAATATTATAAAACAAATATTGCATTCTTTTTTCTTTCTTACTTACTTACTTTTTTTTTTTTTTTTTTTTTTTATGTACGCCTGGACTATTTCTTTCAATCTGCGATTTTACTTTGTCTCCATTTGTAGTGTTCAGCCTTGAATTTTATATATATATTTTTTTATATTGAAAAAAAAAAAAAAATAACGTGCAAACATATTACTACTGAAAATAAAGTTAAAGTTTCTAAAATAATGATGGTAATTTCTAATAAATTAAAATAAAGGGCAAAGGCCAGAAAAGGCTAAAATTTAATAAAAGAAATGTAAATTTCTCAAAATAAACAAACTTTGTGGCATAAATTTTCTATTAAAAATTTATTAAAATTATAAAAAATATGTATCGAAAGATTCTATTATTTATGAGCAATAAATAAATAAATAAATAAGTTAATATCTTTTTCATGTCGCAAGAAAATGATCTTACAAACATATGTCTTTTAAATAATTAAAATAAAACTGAGAAAAATCGTTCTAAAGAAGTGGAACAGCTTTAGTAAGAACCCCTTGGCAAATTTTGAAATTTGGTCCCGAAGTAGCTTGGAAATTTCTCGCCAAGATCTTTATTTACGCAATTGCAATAGCCATTTTAATTCATCGCAAAAATGGCAACAAAAATTTAAAAGACGCCAAGGGGCTCCAATGCTAAAGCTATACCAAATACATTTTCAGAAATGAATATAGTTAGTGGTACTAAGGAATTAAACACAGTTACTGCATATGGAAAAATAGATGAAAGGCCGTGGTTAGAGAACCGGCAGCCGGGTAAGTATTATAGACCCGGCAGTCTTCTGCGCTTGCGCATTAGAACTTCCGGGTATGGCATACTTGATCTGTAGCTGAAGTGCCGGGTGAAACAGAGAGAAAATATTTTTGAATGAATCTTATTTCTAACAAGTAAATACATAAAAGTAAACAATAAATAATGTTAGTCAAGCATATAAGTTTGATGTCTATTTTAACAATTAACAAACAGGCAAATGAATAAATAGCGCCGGTAGCGGTTTTTTAATCAGTCAATATTGTGATCAATCCAGCTGGTGCTGCCCTCTTTCGAAATGATTTGAAACCACAGATTTTCTAATCATCTTTGGAGAAAAAACACAAATTTGAAAAATAAAATTTCTTATACTATGCTGATTAAATTGAAATTTAGATTAATTTTCTTTAAATAATTTAGTTTTTAAAAATCCTAATATAATGTATAATAGAAACTATTTTGGCGAAACCATGCAAAGTTGAAAATTAAACTTTTTGTACTATACTGATTGAATTATTATTATTATTATTATTAATATATTTAGTTTTTAAAAATTCAAATATAATATTTTAGAATAATCATCGGAGAGATCATGCAAAGTTGTACTATATTGATTTTTGTACTATATTATTATTATTATTATTTTTAATATATCTAGTTTTTAAAAATCAAAACTTAATAAAATATAATTATAGAATAATCTTTCGAGAAATCATGTAAAGTTTAAAAATTAAATTTCTTGTACTGTATTGATTAAAATAAAGTTTTAAAAAATGCATTTTGTTTCTAAAAAATCCAAATATAATAATGAATTTGTATAATATATGAAAAAACTAAGCAAAGTTCAAAAATTATTTATTTATTTATTTACTATACTGATTAATATAAATTTTTAAAAATATATTTACTTATTAAAAATCAAAATATAATAATATATTAAAATAATCTTTCAAGAAATCATGTAAAGTTTAAAAATTAATTTTTTTGTACCATACTGATTTAACTAAAATTTTTAAAAATATATTTAGTTCTTAATAATCTAAATATAATGTATTAGAAAAATCTTTGGAGAAATTTCGCAAAGTTTAAAAATTAAACTTCTTGCACTATGTTTATTACATTGAAGATTTAAAAAATATATTTAGTTTTTGAAAATCCAAATATAACAATGAATTAGAATGATCTTTGGAGAAACCACGAAAATTTGAAAAATTAATTTTTTTTGCACTATACTGATTAAATTAAATATTTTAAAAATACATTTAATTTTAAAAAGTAAGAATATAGTAATACATTTGAGTAATTTTTCAAAAAGCTCAAAAATTAAATTTCTTTTACTATATTGATTAATTAAAAAAAATAGATTTAGTTTTTAAAATCCAAATATAATAATACGTTAGTAATGTGATGTTTTTTGTGTAATGTAAAATCCCCCCCCCCCCCATTTTATACACGTATATTTCAATCATATGCATTAACAATTTTCTTACATTTTTAATTTGCATTGTGAAGTAATATAAGATCTCAGAAATATCTGTAGCATTTGAGAGATATATTTAGCTTAATTATATTAACTTATTTAACGAAAGACAACATAGCAGATAAAGCAAGGAATATAAGAGAAAATAAAACTGAATAATGAAACAAATATTTAACGAGATAAATCAATTGAGAGAGTTAAAATATAAAACGTGGTCAGTACAAATGAATGCGAATTAAAGGAGCAATATGAATTATCAAAAGCACGTATTAATAAAAGTCGTTCACTTTACTGGCAGATGAATAATAAATCCCCCGGCAGGCATACTGCGCAAGCGTCAGAACTGCCGGGAATATAATAGACACCCGGCTGCCGGTTCTCTAACCACTGCGTAGATCAGGGATGGAACACGGGCGCAGAATTCATACCGGAATCCGTTGAAGAAATTTCTGTACCTATAATATCGCTGATTTAAGAAGTAGAAAATATTCTTACATTGATAGTGGTATGAATTCTGCGCCCGTGTTCCATCCCTGGTAGATGAAAATAAGTCCTGTCGTACTAAATTAAATTCTGTTTACAAAGAATGTAAGCAGAATATTTTCAGATAATACACTTAATTGTTTATTATTATTATTATTGTTATTTAAAGAACTAAATATATCAGTTTTAGCACTTTACAAAAATAATTACTTAAAAATCATGAAATAATAAAATATAAAAAATTCATACCTGTGAATGACCATTACTTACGACAAAATATGTTTTATATACAAAACAATCTAACATTTATAGGGGAATATAAATTTTAAAAAGAACTTCAAAAGTAAGGAAAGATATCGTCTGTGTAAGAGAACGCAGAGTTTTCGTCAAAAACAAAACAACAACGAATAAAAAGTCGAGGTTTTTTTTTTTTTTTTTTTTTTTTTTTTTTGTCAAATATAATAATTTTAATGTATGTAAATAACTAGATATAATTTTTAATTGGTTACAGAAGCATTTTTTTCTTATATATTTTTAAATTTATTTAAAAATTTGAAAGGTTCGATGCATATAATTTTAAGTTGGGTATAGACCTAAACCTGAGCCAAATGTCATTGAATTTCTTCCAGCTGTTTTCAGGTGGTACACGATAGAATAAAAAATTTTCTATATACTTCCACTACTCCAATGCACACAGAAAAAATATTCTTAAATCATTTTGGTTTTCCCTGATGTCTAAAACGTAAGGATAAGGTTTTTTTTTTTTTTTTTTATTGACAAAAGCATTATGGTACATACGCAGATGATTTTAACCCATATCTCTAAATCTAATCAAAATTTTTAAATTTTCGATATATATAATTTTGAGCTGCGTACTGACCTAAATTTCTGCCAAGTATCGTCAAATTCTGTCGAGACGTTCTCGCATGATACTCGGAGAAAAATAGCGTGACAGACATACAACAGATTCAACGACACACGCACGCACACAAACAAATTTTCTGAAGTCCTTTTTGGCTTTCATGGTGTGTGAAACGTGAAGATTTCGCAAATTGTTTTGATTCTGACAAATTTACAGACAAATGTCTGATTTTAATAATATAGATTTCCAAAAGAAGTTGAAAAAAAATCTGATATGGACACCACATGACTTCCTCATACACACATTGAAATACACATATTGCTATGAAAACATTGATACTTTTGTGAGAGGTAACTGATTCGTAAATAAACAGGCAGGTTACAGTCCACAAACACTCCTGGAAAGCAAGCCAACAACAACAATAACCCCTCCCCCCCCCCCCCCCCAAAAAAAAAAAAAAAAAAAAAAAAAACTACTATTCCAATCACAAAAGTCACGATAATCGGATTATATATATCAACAAGATATTTATAGCAGGTTTTTCAGGAATTATTACGCCTTATTACTATATCTCAATGCCGAAGGCACAGCTTAGAGTTCAATTAAAATCTTTCCAGTATAGGTATTCTGCTTTTATTCTCTTTGTCGAAAATTAGTGGCGAGAAACGATACATTCTACCAAAATAATTAAAACTCCTTTAAAATTGTGTAAGGGTTTACTAATTCTGGCTATCCTGAAATAATATTTTCCGTCAAATTTGATCGCTAATCCCGCCAAGTCTCCAAGATTTTAGCCAACGCAGATTTTGGTTCGGTTTCGATTTTGGAGATTTGGAGTCAAATTTGGTGACTTGGTGAGCAAATTTGGCTAAAATTTGTAGTTTAGGTTTGCCAAAGTTTAGAAGCTCTAACTTCAATAAGAGAAGAGTTCTGGAATTTTCCGAAAAAATTCATTATTTTATAGCATTGAACCTAATTCTTCGAAAGTTTTATAAATGACTAAGAAGACTATAAAAAAGGAGAATGACTATTGATGATTGTTGACTAGAAGTTGCCTATATCTTTACGGGCTACCTTGTACACAGTTTTACAGTAAAAGTGGAAACAGATGGATTTTTTTTTTGTTTTGTTCCCACAAAGATAGGCGTTGACTTAGAATCAAATTATGCATTCAAATATGGCGAAAATTGATAGTTTAGGATTTACAATGCTTGGGAACTCTAACTTCAATATAAGTCGAGTTCTGGATTTTTTTGTAATGATTCGTTGGTTTCTAGCGCAGAACTATCTTGAAAATTGCATAAACCCCTCACAATACTTTCTATACACATCTGCATAATTAATTTAAAAAATGTGTTAGAATTACAAGCTTATAATGGATTTTTCACAAAAAAGAGCTTTTGCAATGTGGTTGAAATAATTAGATCTCCAAATTAATTGCGCGACATGTGAAAAAACCCTTATGAAGTTTCAACTCTTTGAAAATAGTTAAAATCTACCTCGTTCTTTTGTCAACAATATTCTTAACTTTTACTCTATTCAAATGACCTTTTGACAAAAGTTGCCCAATATATCTTGCTTTCAACCTACGCAATAAAAAAACTTCTGCTTTTCGCGCATGCACAGTGAAAACGTTTTTCATAAAAATGCTCATATTTCATGATACAATTAAGATATTTGTGAAGAAATTGCACATGGGGAGACTAGACTTGAGTACAAAATAAATAAATAATTAAATAAACAATTAAAATAAAATAAATACATCTTCTCTGATTTTGGAAGTTCCAATTTTTAAGGAGGAAGGGTAAAATAGATTTTCGGGGGGAAGTTTCTCTAATTTCGGATTTTTGAGTAAAGCTCTACCAAAAATGGTACTAAGATATTGAAAATAGCCAGACTTTTTTAGGATGTTTCCAAAACTCATATATTTATTTTTTTTCTGGTTTTCGAATTTTGGGGGTCGTTACGAGGGGTCAAATTCGTGACCCCTCCCCCCCCTTTGAGTGATAAATTTGTCTTGAGAAAACTACAGGTGCTGAGGTCACGAATTTTGGTGGGAATTTTTTTTTTATCCGACACCTATTATAACGGTATTTTACGAAATTACCCCCTTTCTCTCTTGTGGTCGGGGTGGGGGTGGGGAAAATAAACAAGTTTCCAAGAGTAGACTTGCTACAAATTATCTCAGTAAAATTAGTTTTTATGTGTGGGTTGGTAATGCATACCGAACACGCACAATAGAGGAATTTTGTGAAATTCCCCCATCCTGTCTTTGAAGGCGAGGGGAGGGGGGCACGTTTTCAAGCTTAAATCTCTCCAAATTATCTTATGAAAGCGATTTTTGATGTGTGGGTCAGTTATATGTATCCAAGACGTAGTACAACGTGTTGGATATATTCGCCTTCCCTTCCCATCCTTTAAGAGCGAGGGAGGTTCAAATACACGTTTTCAAACATAATTCTGCTTTAAATTATGTTAGGAAAGCGATATTTTATGTGTCGGTTGTTTATGCATATGCAACATGCACTCTAAAGGGATTTTACGAAATTAGCACCTTGGGGCGGGCAGGGAATAAAACACAGTTTTAAGCTTAAATTTGTTTCGAATTAACTTAAAATGGTGAATTTTGGTATGTGGGTTTTGATTAAGTGTACGCAATATGCACTTTGGTTAGATTTTGCGAAACTTCTAACTTACCCGCGAGGGAGGGGGGGAGTAAGAAGCGGGTAAATCGATGTCAAAGGCAGTGGGGATCCGGACTCCTCATGTTGAAAACTGAAAAACCACTACTGAACGCAGCGGGAACTTAGGTTTCGACTAATTTCAGTGATTTTTTTTTTTTTTTTTTTTTGAGATTTTATTAATAATGATATGGAATTTTGAGAATTCATCTAAATATAGTGTCCAGCGAAGCGGGAAAAGCCTGCTAGTAACTTCATATAAAAGAGAAGACAAAGTTTTTTCCCCCTACAATCTAATGAAAATCTAAGTAAGTCAAACAAGCAAAAAGAGATAATTGCAAAATGTTGTTATTTATTTTTTAAGTAAACACATTTAAAACACTTTCTTCCTAAAACAACTCTTGATAACTGATATTATCATCTAACACTATAAATTCAATAAATAAAGTGCTCTTTTTCTTTATTATTATTATTATTATTATTATTATTATTTTATTTTATTATTATTATTTATTAATTTATTTATTTTGGTGCCTTAGATTTCAAACTTTGTTCGTAATATTTTAAACTTTAACATTTTAAGACTTTTTCTATCCTCAATTTAAGAAATAATAGAGATCTGTGATCTATAAGAGCCTTGGTACGGAATTCAGATGCTTATTTTTGGCAAAAATCAAATTAAAATCCCCAAAAATTGGATTATTTAGCAAAATAATAATAATAATAATAATAATAATAATAATAATAATTGATTAATTTCTGTTAATTTATACCCATTCTTAAAATTTGCGCTGTAGTTCAAGAAAGTGAAATGCAAGTTGTAATTGATTTAAAAAAAAATAAAAAATCTATTTAAATAAAGAGAAGTGTCTGTGTGTGCATGTGTGTATGTATGCGTCTGTCTGAACTCTAAAACTCAAGCATTGATCGCAGAGCTACAAAACTTGGCAGAGGGGAAGCTTGGACAATGTGGAGGGTGCACTTGATTCAGATATTTTCAATTTTCGAAATCGATTTTTTCTTTTTAAAATGAATTACTTGCGATTTATTTATTTATTTATTTTTGGCGTTGATTTTAATGATTCATTTTCTTAAATTTTACTCAAACTGCGTGTTTTTATAATTTAAGTCGTCGACGTTCCTTATCATACTATACTATTAGTTCTTTCGTATTAAGTCACATGATTAAATGTAGCTTTTTTGTAATCACTATTGGAACTACTCCATTATTATTATTATTATTATTATTATTATTATAGTGCGTTTGGAATGAGAAATATTTTCTTAATCTGGTAATCCATTTTCCTAAGGGAAGCTATTATTAGATTTTTAATAACTAAATAAAATGTAATATTTATTTAATTATTTAATTAATTATTTATTTTGTCTTCTCAAAAATATTGTTTATTAGGAGATATAAAATTTAATTGAAAAAGATATGTTTATAATTTTTAATTTATTATTTCTATCGAAATCAAATGGTAATATAATAGAAAGGACTAAACTAATTAAAAATCTGCACAAATCAGTCAGAATATTTCTATAAATGTTCATTAGTCTTTGCATTTCATAGAACTACGCAATCTATTAGCATATAGTATTTAGAAAAATTCAGGATTTTCAATATGTTTATTTTATTTTTTTATTGTCACCTTACTTTATTAAAATAAAGGTGGAACTTTGTGCCAAAATATAAAAATAGATTACATCAGGACCTTACCAAAAACATTGAATTAAATGTACAGTGTCATCTCCAGTAAAGTATTTCATATATTAACACATCTACTGAATTATTGTCTAAATTTCTCAATATATTCATTGTAAAGTGTCCAAATTGTCAATTGAAAGTTTCTAAATATTCATAACAACATATGTGATCCTAACTGTCTTTCAAAAACTTATTATAAACATACTATACAGCCATGCAATACATTTGTAAATAAGTGGAAAAATAAATAGTCACGGCTTGCAAAAACATTACGTATATCTTGGTATTGAAAAGTATTTTTTATTACTAGTGATTACATGATAATAATAACTATTATTATTGTTTACATTATTTTTTTATAAATAATATATTTTTATATAAAAAAATAAATCAATGAATGAAGCGAAAAGACGAAACCAATAAAATTACTAGTAAAAAAAAAAAAAAAAAAGCCATATTTTCAAACATTATCCATTGCAAAATTTCAATGTTTATTTTTCTTATTAGTTTTAACTCTGCTTATTTCTTCTTCCCTGTTATTCATAAACACTGCACTTCTATTCAAGGTATTTATTTTTGTACTTATGATTATTTTATTAATTTAAACAAATAATAATAAAGAAAATTATTTGTATTGATTATTTATTTACCTTCAGCACATATAATGTTTAACTATAAACAACAATTATACAAAAATGCATGTATATATATAAATATAATGCATGTGAAAATAATAATAATAATAATAATAATAATTTGGCTACAGAGGAAAACACTGACATGAAAAATACCTGTTTTTATTCTCCTCCTTTTCTTCTATACATCTGACAAATAAATAAATAAAAAAAAAAAAAAAAAAAAAAAAAAAAAACCTCAAGAATGATATGATGTCACCACGTTCTAAAATATTCAGTGTGACTTTGCATTTACTTACAACTAAAAAAAAAAAAAAAAAAAAAAAAAAATAATAATAATAATAATAATAATCTGTTATTTTGAAAAAAAATATTTGTAGAAAGAAATTCTGAAACTTAAAAAAAAAGTAGTGAGAAATATATTTCTGAAAATAAATAAATAATGAAACCTTGTAGTCCAATAAATTAATTTCTTTTTGAGTATGTAGACAGGTTCTTTTAAAGATTTCTGAAACGAAGATAAAATTTTCAGATTCACGAGTAACTAAGAGCAGACACTGAATTACATAAACCATTCTTTTAAATGAGGAAATGTTTCAGAAATTATTTTACAAATAATTAAAAAATAATAATGATGATCGGGGGTACACACACAACTTTTCTTTACCCTGCATTGGTATACTATAAAGAGAAATTACAGTTTAAATGGTATGATAAAAAATACTGTACATAAAAAAGAGTTCAAAATAGTTTTAGAAACTGTTTTTTTTATTTGGCATATATTTCTGTCTGAGGGGACTACTACCCCGCTAACCCCCCCCCCCCCCCCCCAGTATGAATGCAATACATACATGCCTAAAAAAATTTAAGACTGTCCATAAATTTTATGTTTGTTCCAAAATATTTAGACAAATTTCAAACTCACCAATCTTTGAATTTGAAATTTACCAATCTTGGTAAACTCGTACCCTCAACTGGTCTTCAGAATACTGTATTTAAGTTTCGTGTAATTATTTGTTTTTTAAGTTATGCTAATAAAAAGACACCTACACATATAAACCGTTAAAATATTTTTTTGTATTCGGGGGACTTCAAAACGAGTAATTATTTAAAAATTGGCGTTAAAAATTGGACTTCAAACAATGTTTTGTCTACTCTGTGGAAATGTACTATATGAAAAAGCAACTATATGAATACTATATGAAAAGTAATTATCACTCTTAAGCTAGAGCACTTCCATCAGTTACATTAAATAAAACGAATATTTTTGCTAAATTTTGGGTCGCCATGTATATTATCTATAAATTATGCATACACATTACATAGTGTACTTAAATTTAGCACGCTTTGAAATACACAGCACAACCATAAATACACTTCCAGCAACTTCCTACACTATTAAAAATAAAATTCTATATTTCACCAGAAAAATGGTTTCAGTTAGTTACAACCAATTCTTTGGTGCAATGTTTCACCATTTTAATGGTGCCATTTCAATAGTAAGTGCCACTGAAATGGAGAAACTTTGCATCAAAATATTGGTTGCGGCTAATGGGGACTATTTTTCAAGTGAAATATAGCATTTTATTTTTAACAGTGTAGTGTAGCCTTAATTTATCGTGTTTTTTTGTGTGCCCTTGTAAATGAATGGTAAATAATTTATATGTCATATTATACAAGAAACATACTTTTATGCATGCAAAATATACATGTTAATTTCATTTTGTTTAATGTAATCTAAAGATGTTAAGTATTGCACATAGACATTTGTAATGTATCTGAATTTTCTTCGATGTCCTTTTGGAGGAACTACTTGTTGGAGTTTAACAAAAAACCTTCATGTAACATGTCTAAATGATAGAGATATAGAATACCGCGTTTGTATTTCCTGCTATTATTTGTTTACGAGTTATAGCAGTAACAGGTATAGAGACTAACCGCTAAAACCTTATTTTCTGATTCAAGCCACCTCAAAACCTGTAAACATATCAAAATTTCAATATCGAAAATTCGACCCAGAAGCAATACTTTCTCTACTGGATAAGAGAAATTAAAGGCCTTTTTTTTATGTTATATATTATTAGATGTCGCATGATTTTTTAGAAGATGAATTCAGAAGATTGTATTGACAAAAAATATTTTCTCTACCATATGTAAGAAGAAGAAAAAATGAAATCACTGAATATTTTTATTATATTTTCATAAACTATGGGCTGGCTAGTGTTGGTCTTCAATATGAATGATAGGAAAAGATCATCAAAATTGTGCTCATTTTATCAAACCTTGTAGAATTATAATGTATCGATACCTAAACCTTTATAAAGATTTTAAGTCATTTTATCAGATGCATAAACGACAATAGAATTCACACATAATTTTTTAACCCATCATTAACCACTTACAGCTTACTAACGCTTGACACTTAGACATCTCCATTTCTCGGAATTGGAACGATTACAAATAAGCTGGAAAACGCTCCTGGCAGACAACATGCACGCATCAATTGGTTTAAGATTTCCATCTAATAATTCTATTGGTAATATAATAATGAAAATGACCGGTGTTGCAAATTCCGGAAAACAGTTTCATCTAATTAAAGACAGGATTATTGACACTATTGTTCGATTTGTATCTCTTTGGAAACAAAAAGAAACATGTTTAAAGAAGCTTCAATCCACGTGGAGTGAATAAATAATTTAAAAGTGAGTGCGTAAAAAGAGATTTTCTCTTCAGTGTTAATTTAATCACTTATTTTTGTTGTATAACGACAGCGTTCCCAAATCTAATTAAAAGGACGCGGTTTCGCTTTCAAAGGCTTTTACATTAAAATAAGTATATATATATTTTAATTTTTAGCATCAAGTTCATGTTGTTAAATATTATTATCTCATAAATACTTTGTAGCGTTTAGATGAATATATATATATATATATATATATATATATATATTATTTACAAGATTAGAAATAAAATTTGTGATACACTGGCAAAATTTCAAAATCAGGCATAGATCTAAATTTCGCATTTTAATTATTCATATTATATCACATTTTAATATTCTTACGTATGATTTGAGAACTCTGAAAACTGAAAAGTTTCTTCAATCTATATATTTTTTAGATACTTTTATTTTCAATGAACTTCAATCATTGTTTTTATGTAAACGAAATTATGATTTTTCCTCCATTTATACCTGTTAATACAGCAAATATATAGAAATATTTGTTGTGGTTTAATTATAAAAAAAAAAGATAAAAAAAGAAAGAAAGAAATGTAAAATAAGCACATTTAGGAAACGGATTCCATAAAAACAAATAACATTCTTTATCATCTTCTATAGAACAAGTAAACAATGCACCGAAATTGCAACTGGAAGAAGCTAATTTGCTGATCGTGTGAATTGAAAGTGATCGTAGAAAGCAGATATTTAATTGCGAATCATATCCCTGCTACTGCTACCCAAATTATTGTAGTAAAGTAAATATTCAGATCGAACGAAAGCAATAAATGAAGATACATATTTTGTTTTTCTTTCTTTCTTTCTGAAGCCCAGTCAGTAGAGCGCCGGGCTCGTAATTGGAATATTGCGGAATCGGTACTCGAACCGGTCAAAGACCGTCGTGTACACTAAATGTGGCTGGTGCACGTAAAATCTGTCGTGGACGCAATGTCCTCCATGTCCCCATAAAAAAAAATATCTCTGGGGTCACTGAAGTGGGAGAGCCATCCCTTCCGTGGAGGATCAAAATTGTGATGGCATGTCTCCGGACCACCTCTAGGGATGAGTCCTAGACCGTCGCCAATTGCCCATTGTTTAGCACTAGTGCGATGTAAAACAATATACCAACTTTCTTTCTTTCTTTCTTTTCTTTTTCTTTTTTTTCTATTTTAGAATGTAAAGCATTAAAGACACAAGCATAATTTTGAACTCTTGAAATTTACAACTCACATAAATGGTTAAAAATTATTATTAATTCGTTTCTCACAATTTTAAATTTTTAACTTTATATACAATTAGTAATAACATTTAAAAATTTTTTTTAAATCATTTACCAACGATTGACAGTAAAAATTTACCTTATTTTATAATTTTAAAAAGATTTACATGATTTTTAGATGAATTAGTAATGCTCTTTCAGTTTTCGGGTTTCGGGTCGGGTTCGGGCATAAAGAAAGCGGGTGCGGGTAGGGTACGGGTCGCAAAAAGATCTTCATTGCGGGTTCGGGTCGGTTTTCGTGTTGATGAAAAATTTTTTGTCGGGTTCGGGTCGGGTTTCGGGTTGATTTAAAACTCGTCTGTCGGGTTCGGGTCGGGTAAGACCCGACCCGTGCAGGACTCTAATATGGTTCATGCATTTATGCAATAAGGTCCACCTGTGTAAAATAGATTTCCAATGTGGCCTGCCAAGAGTTTTGAGTTGAACAGTCCTGCTTTAAACAGTAGGGGTTCCATCGTGCCTGTGTCGGGAGGTAGACGATGGAACAGCCCCACATAGTAGTGTAGCAACCGAGAGCTTTGTGGTTCGTTTAAAATTACACATTTCGAAAATCTCGTATTTATAATTCTGGGAATATTTTCCTTATTTCCCATGTAACCTCACCTGTAGAAATACTAATTGCCCCATTACACTTTCAGTGCCCCATTGCACTTTCAGACTTTGCGACTTTTTTATTCAACAGTAGCCAATAATTTTGTGAAGTGATATGTGATATACATAATAGACGAATCGAATCGAAAAATCGTTCTATCATGTATATAAAATATCATATCTCAAAATTATTGGTGACTATTGAAAAAAAAGTCGCAAAGTCTTGCAACAGTGTACACTAAAATATGAAATAAAAAAAAAAAAAAAAAAAAAAAAAAAAAAGAAAAAGGAAAGGAAGAAGAGTTCGCTTTAACGGCTATTCTTTTCGTATCTGCTACTCAAGGATGAATATTTTTGAAGTGCGAAAGCAGAAAACAAATGTTGAATTTTGAAGTTATTGTATAATTTGTAGTTATTGTTCTTATTTTACCAGCTACCCCTCCCTCTTTTTTTAACCTTTAATGATTATGATAATCTCATAAGAATCTAATTTATTCTATATATTTATCATATTAAAAAATGAAAAAATATATATTTTAAAGCCTTCACTAGAAAATATTTTATTTTGTGTGGGTTTTATTTAATTTTAACTTTTTAAGAAAGTTTACAGAACAATTTTGTTTGTAAACATATAAGCATATAAAACTTTCAAAAAATAATGGAAAAGGCATATTACATTTTTCAGGATGTGAAATATGAAAATTACCAAATCATGGCTTCAATCAGAAATGACTGGCATTATGCGCGGATTAACTCTGTCAGGTAAACAGATTACATCATTTTCAGCAACAGAATTTTAACATTATGACAGTTACATAAAATAGACTACAATCACAATGGACAAGCGAAAATAAACTCTTTCGCATGCACATACAGTGTGTAGCACTAGGAACGCAGCATAAGATATTTCCAAATTCAATGCGACAAAGTTTTAGCCATTAAAACATTAAAGTATTAAAAAAAAAGTACCTGACCAATAAATACAAAAGTAATACCCTAATATGTTTATAACATATTGTTAAAATATAATGATTAAATATCGTGGAAACAAGTTAAAAATTTGTTAGCAGGAAGCATTTCATCAATTCTCAAAAAAAAAAAAAAAAAAAAAAATAATAATAATAATAATAATAATAATAATTTTATTTTCTGAAATTTAAAAGGTTTCTCAGAACTTTTAATATACTTAATATTGTTATATTCCAATGCATGTGTAAACAGACTTTTGTAACTATAATACAGTAATTTACAAAATCACCATCCCCTCGATCTATAATTCTATATTCGGAGACCCAACATGACGAGTGTGAAAATTGTCCTCTGATGATATCCACCAGAATCTGCACATATCTCACGTTGCGGAAACAGTGGGACACGCTATATTTTTTATGCTGTTAAATTTGGTTTGGTGAAAACCCAAAGGCCCTACTCCAGATTCAGACACATATAATTTCATTACTTCTAATAAAATATATATATATATATATATATATGTATAAATATACACATACATACCTTCTGTTCCAAAAAAAAAATATCTAAAAAAGAAATGTGTTATAACTAATAAACTTAACAGACAAATGTAGTTTTGGCGAATAACACAAATGGTCAAATTTTTAGCTCCAATGAGCAGTGCGGAGGAATGTAACGCATATAAAGTATGTTTGGTACAATTTTTAGAAGCCAGTTCATGCAGCAGCACATTTAAGGTAGAACTAAAAATTCAAATAACACAATATTGATTTCTACGGGATGCCTTAGGGACGTACTTGACGGGGTTACGAGAAGTTGTCCGATGTTGAAAAGAATTGTATCATAGACCACAGAGAGACGATTTGGTGGGACAGATAGTCAGTATATTGAGGTGGGTCAGTATATTGAGCGAAACGATATTGGGCCTAGCCACTTGGCGTTTTCGATGGTCTTTTTTTAAACTCGCATGAATACGGGCTAGGATAATTTAGAAAGATTCCCACGTAGGGCACTCAACGTAGGCCTAAGGCCTTGGTGTAGTCAATCGCCCTCAACCTCAATACCAACAAGAACTGATCACCTGAAGTTATTAGTAAAATTTCTTATGATTTCTATTGCTTGTTTTAAAGTATCACAACCAAGAAAAGTAAAACAATTGTAATTTATATTGTTGCATGCGACTTTTGTTTTTATGCTTATAAAAAGTCCCTAATGTGTTCCCTTTAATTGAAATCTATGTATTAATACACAAAAACGTAATTTATCGCATGTTTTTAGCCTATTTTTAATAAGAAGGATCTTAAGAGTACTATTGTTCGAAAGGTATAAATAAAGTGAGTTGCAGAAGAAAAAAAAAAAAAAAAAGAAAAAAGAAAATTCTCATATGATGCGAAGAAGGAAAAAAAATATATTGTTTTATACACTTTTTCATTTTTAAACATAGTATTTTGTATTTAAAATAAAATATATGAGGATTTTTTTATCATTTGTCTTATACAGAGAAGTGAATACATTTTATTTTTATTAATTGTTGACAGTGTTCCGGTTTTAACAGAGTTCTTTACTATTGAAGTAGTCGAATTTCAACTACTGGGTAATACTAGTTTATATGAAAATGCCTTTTTTTGTGTAAATGTAATGCGACAAACCTAAAAGACTAAAAGTATATTTTGTAAAATTTAAGGACGTTATAAAGATAAATAATAAATGACCTCTCATGTTAAATATATATATATATAAATATTTCATACTTTTTAATTCAATTCTTATTTCCTGTTACATTTTTAATAAATTTATTGAGAACCTTCATCAATTTTTCTCTGTCAAAGTTTTATGGTCCTTTATACTCATGTAGTATATATTATATAAATTTGTGACAATTTTTTCATTATATTTTATTTTATGATAAAAAATTCATTAGTAACGACAAATGTATATCACATATTTAGAGAAAGGAGAAGGGCTAAAAATGTTTACACTTTTTTTCTTTAATTTGTAGTGATGAAAGATAAATGTTAATCAAAATGTACTATAAAATGTCTTATACGAAATAGTAAATTATGTGTTAGAGATTCTGAGCATTCCATGAACAAACAGCATTTATTTATTTTGCACATAACTATTTTTTTGCTTATAAATGCGTATTAGTGTTTGAAAGTTGATTTATAGATGCTCTTCACAAGAGAAAGTGATAGAGGAGGGGGGGGGGAGATTTAAGCTTATTAAAATCAAAGGTTTGGTTACCTTTAACTTCAAGATATTTATACTGCATTTATATATGTATATATATGGCAAATCAACAAAAGTAAATAAGGATTTCTTAAATATGTGTCGGTAGGAATAAAAAAATGAAAAGTAGTTGCATATTTTTATTTCGTTATGAACTAAAAAATGTCAATCATAATTTCTTTTTTCTTTCTTTCTTCCTTTCTTTTGTTTCATTCTTTTTTTTTTTCTTTTTTTTTTTTCTTTTTTTTTTTTTTTTTTTTCGTTTATGGTTGGTTGATGGTTGATTGGGTTTTACGACTCACTAGTGCTGCGCAATGGGCAATTGGCGATGGTCTGGGACTCACTCCTAGAGGGGGTCCGGAGACATGCCATCACAATTTTGATCCTACGCGGAGAGCATGGGTCCCCCACTTCGGTAACCCTCAAAGGTACAATTTTGATGGGAACAATTTTTCGCTTATGAATAATGAACTATTTGATCTTTGGAAAAAAAGAAAAAATGTAAAGTGTAAGAGAAAAATCTCCATTTAATAAAAATATAAGTATGTATATTTTGTAAGAACATTAAACGAAAAATATTTTTATTAGAAATAAATAATAGAGTATTTATTGTATAATATCAGTTTAAATTTATTCAAACTCAAATTAAAATATCAAATGACAATCATTTCCACCATGATTGTTTTGCCAAATTCCTACTGGATGAAAAAAGGATAAAAGTGATTAAACACAAAAACTAATACTACAAATACTTAAATTGACTCAAGACTTATTTCAGTTACACACCCACATGTGTATACAATATAAAACAAAAATCTTTCTGAAAAATGTATAATTATTTTCATTGCATTCATTCAAGGATGAAAAAAAGACTACAGAAAAAACCAATCGCTAGTGACGTAGCGTATACCTCCTATCATGATGGTTGTACGGCTTGGAGGCGGTGCACTAGTCATCATGCCAACCATCAAGCTAAACTCAATGATGAACAATTATTTGGTCTTCTGACGGTGGCAGCGGTCATGCTTCGCTTGCAACACTAATGCCATCTCGCGTTTCTTAACAAGACTACCCAAAGTCTGATTGTCAGACGCATGGCGCCCCCAAATCACAGCCTATTTTTCAATCTTCGTCGCTCTTCTATTTTCAACCTTCACCCCTCCTCAAAGCACCGGTTCTTTTTTCGAGTTCTGGTTTAATGACGGGGTTCTGATGGACTTGATTCCGTCAAGCGTCAAAATCTTTTTCTGAATCCTCACTTAAAGTGTAAAAAAATTCGAGAAAGATGACATATTCGAGAACTGTAAAATAATTACTTCATTTGTTTTAGGAAGAAAAAAGTAGTTTGATTACACAATTTTCATTCTCTATTTCCTTTGTTATCTCATGCTTGACACCGTTAATATACACATATATATATGTGTGTGTGTGTGTGTGTGTGTGTAAAGCGGATCTATTTTTGTTATACAATAAGTTTTATTAATACGTTACACACCACCAAAACTGATATAATTTCATATATATATATATATATATATATATCTTAGACTTAAGAAAATCGTTTTTCAATACAGTTTTTATTCATTATTAATATTATTAATATATTCGTTTATTTACTTATTTTTATTTATTTATTTATTTTATTTTATTTTTATTTTATTTTATTTTATTTTATTTATTTATTTATTTTTGTTAACTGGTTAAATGCCGCTTAGACTTAGTGATAATTCTAAAGCATAATTTTTGACGTGATGTTTCTTAGTACGAGGTGCTGATTTTTACAGGATTTTTTTTTGGTAGCACGACTTCCCAAATCTTTCCAGTGGGTTGACAGACAAAAATTTCATCAATTCTGTTTGAAAAACAGACATCCTGAATTAAGAAGTGTCGGCAGATGCAATTGCTTCTTTCCTTTGTAAGATGTTTTTTTAAACACTTTAATACAACTTCAAATGTTGTCCTTTTTGGTTTACAGTTTTCTGTCTACTGTAAGATTTGACGATGTTCGAGCGCAGATGGGTTGACCACCGCAGTACTGAAAAAAAAAAAAAAAAAAAAAAAATGCATAAAAGCTAAAAAAAAAAAAAAAAAAAAATAAGAAAAGAAAAGAAAAACTACAAGTGTAAAAACGCGAAAGAAATTCACAACAATTCCACTAAAAAGAAAATTTTGATGAAGTAAAAGCACGGAAGAGCTGAAACGGTAGCCAACAGGTGAGACTTAGCAGTCGTTGGTTTAGTCACCACTACCTCGCCTATTATAAAACTCCGTATAGGAAGAAAAAATAAACCGAGAAATGCAAACGCGTTACAAAACTTTTATAAGTAGCATGCTAAAATTTTACAGTTTGATGAGTAAGTATAATTTTAATAAAATTACAAAATCTCTCAGTGAATCATACTTCTTATAAATTCAACATTTTGGTTCTTAAATGGTTAGTTTTGTGACTTTCTGATAGCAGATACCAGGTTCGAATCCCTGTTCAGGCATGAATGTTTGTAATTCTTCAAAATCCACTTTAAACAGTAAGGCCCAGTCCAAGTAGCCTAGATGGCAAAATATGATCGAAGATCGACAAACAAAACGCAGACCCTAGGAATGTAGATGACACGTTTTAGAAACAAGATACATATAAGCATATTTTCTGCGTTGTTTTCGATAATTTCTATTTAAAAAAATTATTGTTTTGTATAGTTACAGTTAAGTTACATCTTTTCAGTGTTAGATTTTATGAAACATCTACAAAATTCATTTCCAAAAATCTATATTATGAAAATCATTTAATATATTAATACAATAGTACTTCATAGTGAATCTCTGAAGGAAAAAAAAAAAAAAAAAAGATATATTTAAAATTTTATGTTGACAAATAGTGCCAAAACTCAAAGCAAAGTTAAAAAATGACCGAGAATATTAAAATCTTTCCTTTTGTAGTAAAGTGGAACGAAAGAATGATGTTCAATGATGAAGAATAAAAATCTTATACGCAAACACAATAAATTTCAAAACATGAAAGAATTCATAAATGTTCCATGAAGCGGTAACACATACATTGCAGATTTCATTTAGCACTGTGCCTTCTTATTTTGTCGCTAAATGAATGATTGTGCTTTATCTCAACACGAAATAACTGTTGTTGTTATAGTTAATGGCATTTGCTTACAGAGATTTTATTCTAAACGTTATAAACCAAGCTTTCATGAAAAGGTCAACTGCCTTATTAAATTAAAAAAAGACAACCATGATATAATATTGAAGAACAAATAAGAGTTTAAAATATCAATTTACATTTTATTACTTATGAAATTACATGTACACACATATATAAATGTATGTTTTTAAGTGTGTATGTGATATAAGAAATGGATACATATATTTAATATGAAAGTTGAAAACTATGGGAAAAAAGGGCAAAATCCAAACAACTATTTAATTGATATAAACTAAAAAATAATAATAAATAGTTTATAATTAATCAGAATAATAAAAATTCATACATTAAAAATAATATAGACACATTAAAGAAAACGGCATTTGTCTTATTTTCGTTTTCTTTTTACATATATATATATATCTATAGATAAATAGATAGATAGATAGGGGAGAGTGTTGTACCTTGAGACACTTGTGCCTTGGGACATTGACAATTTCTAAAAACCTACTCGCAACATATTTTTTTTTTCTAACTATATATTTAACAAATATATAACAGCACAATAAAAAGCAGCATCAGAAACACTGTGTGAGGGGGGCTACATGACTTGGTGAGTGAAGGAAAATTTCTTTGCTTAAAAGTAAATATCTTTCTCATTCTAATTCCAATTTCTGAATTAGTATTTGTAAAATTATTATACTCAATTTTAAATGGATATTAAACAGAACATTTTAAAATGTTTTGGTTATGAGAAAGGTAATGTATTTTGATTGACCGCTATTTGGATTTTATTTAAAGCATGTAATGATTGTACCTTGGGATAGTTATACATGTTGTATCTTGGGACATGTCCCAAGAAGCAACAAATGTCATAAACATGGTTCTCAATAATTTGGGTATTATTTTAGTATAAATATATCTTTTAGCATGTTTTAATATAACATTCTAATAACAATAATTTAATATAATAATTAATATTAGCAATCTTTTAGTATAACTTCAAATGTAACAGATAGAGAATTGATTCAACTCAAATGTTACGTAAAGTTGCTGAATCTACAACAGCAAATGCGATAAATGAGTTAAAAGCTGTATGTGTATGCAAGTTCATTTTCAGATTCTCAAGATGTGATATCTCCAATAATGATTCGGCCATTTCTCAAAGTTTCAGTTCCAAAACACAATGACAATTAAAATAATCTGGTGTGTCACTCACACGACTTTCTCTCTTACGCTGAAATTTAATACTATAAATACAGGTTGCAGATTAATAGGTAAGATAACGAGTACGGTTATGTAAACCTATGTTAAACAATTCATATTAGGCTTCTGAAGAGTTTTATATGATAATTAGTTCTGTTTGAGGGGGGCTACCGCCCCCCTCAACCCCCCGTTTCATTAATGCACCTACAGTTATATAGAATTTAATTCGGTTATTAAAAAATATTTATCTTTTTAAAAAATAATTTATTAAAACTATTATTTAAAAAAATTATCTTTTATGATAAGGCAGACGATTTCCATATTAGAGAAGTAGTATAACACCAAATATCCAAAGAAAGTCCATTTTATTCTCAATATTAAAAAAAAAAAAAAGTACGATTTTTTTTCAAAGTTTTTTTTTTTTCATTAAAATTAAAAAAAATCCATAACTTTGTTTTAAATTATCGCAGATCGATGGTTCAACCATTCGTTTTAAAGGTATTGGCGAGCTCTTTCGAAAGATACTCATTATGAAAATTTACTCCCCTCGAGGGGGGACTTCCCCCCCAGGGGGGAGGCGAGGCTCCTACATACACAAAAAAAATTTTCCCAGTTAACTGTCTCTATTACAAAAAATATATATTTGTTTCATTTGGTTTAGTGCAGTCTATAGACGTTAAACTCTATTTTCCTGCAATTTCCCCCATAGACGTAATGTATTAGAATTCTCTTGATTGTCCCTGTACACGAACCATTTGCTTGATCTTAACGAAAAGCTTACTGTAGCATCCCTATATGATACACATTTAGAATATCAAGTTTGAACTTTCTGCCATAATTTGTTTTTGAGATATGCTGATAACAGACAGACACACAGACACACACACAGACCATTTGCTAAAAACATGATTTTCGTATTCAGGGGACCTCAAAACGTGTAAATATAACAAAATCTCGCGCTCGAAAATTTGACCCAAAAACAATACTTTCGCTACCTTATGGGTAAGAGAAAGTAAAAAAAAGCTTCATTTTTCAGATTCTCCAGTAAAAGCTGAAATTGATGCTGCAAAGCAAAAAACTGCTGCATCCATAATAGGAGAAAATGGATCACCTAACACAACAAATTAGCAGTTCAGAACCTGATGTTTATAAGCCAATTTTACCAAGTACAGATGATGACAGTATCGCATATGATCAAACCACAGATATATTAGAAAAATTGATACAAAAATATTACCTTTTTAAAAAGGTATCTGAAATAATACTACTACTAATAATAAAGCTTTTAACGTTGATGGTTGAACTCTCAGAACACCCCTTGTTTACGGCCTTGATCTGAAGTAGTGGAGGTCTTTAACAATGAGGTTTTTAAAGTGCACTAGGGATGGCAACAAATTTATTTAAATGGATGTGAATATTATGATATTTATCAGACATTGAGTGTTAAATTCCCACAGAGGTTTAAACGAGAAATCTCACAATTGCCTTTACATCAATTAATGTTAAAATAGGGACTTTATCAATACATGGTTAATTAACGAATAAGGTTTAAACTTTCAAATTTATTATTATTTATGCAATGCATCTGTAAATGTATTTTTTTTTTTTTAATTTAATGTTTTTAAATATATATATATATATATATATATATATATATATATATATTTAATTATTTGCATAAAACTAGTTTAGGCTAAGACATTGCATGAATCTGGAAGCATGTCCCAAGGTATAACATGGCGTTGTATCTTGGGACACTTTACTTTTTCTACTTAAAATGACTAGTAATTTTTCATTTTCTAACTGTTTGTATAAATATATAAATAAATATATATATATATATATATATATATATATATATGTTATAGAGGAGAGTGTTGGAGTATTTAAAGATTGTCTTTAGAATTCATATCTAGCTTCAATTGTAGAAGTTAAAAATTAAAATGTGAAAAATGTCCCACGGTACAATACTTTCCCCTTTATATATAAGCTACAAACAACTACTATTTTTACAGAAAAATTATAAATTTAATTACATAATGAATTCCCCCAATATCAACTTTAAAAAATATGTATCATAGAGTGTTAATAATACTACGCATTTATTCTTATTTTCAATATGATGGAAAATTACATTCGCTACAATAGCAATTAAAAAATATTCAAACATTTGAATTTAGGATCAACAAAAGTTACTCTCATGCATGTCTCATTTTTTATCTTCTTGGAAACGGAGAAATAAAGTATTATTTTTACATTCTGAAAAATTTCGTAACAGTTAATACCCGAATAGAAACCGAGATGTACTGCTCTCGAAGCTGGTAGACGAGAAGTGCTTGGTTCGATCCCAGGTCCTGTTCGTCAGAATAACCGTTGTGAATTTTCCGTATTTTTCTCTGAAATTCGCGTAAACAAGAGCTAGTTTCTCTTTGAAAGACACCCCTCCACACACGCACACACGAAGGGCACTCCATCCAGGCCTAGGATTCCAGCGTAGTCAATCGGCCTTAAACCCCAATTGTAAATAATGCATTAAAAGAGGCTTCATATAATATTTAAATTTTAAAAATATTTAAATTTAATAATAAATATCGTGCTACAATACAGTCGAAAGACCCAAACGTTATCAATCGGCCTTACACCCTAACACCAAACATACCAACCACCTAAACAACTAATTTAAACTAGTATGTTGTGGCCACCACAAGACTTTCGTCTGTATTTTCCTATATAAATTCACTCAGTAACAATATTAAAAAAAAAAAAAAAAAAAAAAAAAAAAATTACAATTTTTTTTTTTTTTTTTGTTAAAAGTAAAAAAAATCTATAACTTTGTTTTAAATTATCACATATTTAGAGTTCAACCATTCTTTTTAAAGGTATTGACGAGACCTTTCGAAAGATACCCATCTTGAAAATTTATCCCCCCTAAGGGTACTTCCCCCCAAGGGGGGGGGAAGCGATGTCCCCACATGCACAAAATTTTTTTCCTAATTAACTACTACTATTATCAGTAATTCATATTAATTTTACAATCACAGGTTAAGAATAACTCTCATTATGTACATTTATACGAAATTTTGTCCTATACTGCCATGTTAAAAATTTAGAAAAAATACGATCACAGCGCCACCTGTTGAGCGATTGATCCCCAAATCTAATCAGCACCAGTTTATGTCAAGGGCCAACTAAATACCAAGTTTGGTTAAATTTCGTAAAAAAAAAAAAAAAAAAAAAAAAAAAAAAAAAAAAAACACGATTTTTTTTCTAAGTTTTTTTTTTGTTAAAAGTAAAAAAAAAAATCGATAACTTTGTTTAAAATTATCACAGATTTATAGTTCAACCATTCGTTTTAAAGGTATTGATTGACGAGACCTTTCGAAAGATACCCATCTTGAAAATTTACTCCCCACGAGGGGGTGGCGAGGCTCCTACACATACAAAATTTTATTCCCTGTCGACTATCTCTATTATAAATAATTCTTGTAAATTTCATAATGATTATTAAAAAATAATTCTCTTTATGCACATTTATACAAAATTTTGTCCTATATCACCATGTTAAAAATTTAGAAAAAGCGGGATGGCAACGCAACCTGTAAGACAATCTTTACCAAAAATTGATAGGACTAATTTATGTCAAGGTGCAACTACATACCAATTTGTATGAAATTCTGTGCAGTAGTTCCTGAGATACAGTTGCCACAAAATTTTGTCACACACACACACACAGACAGACAGACAGACATTTTCTAAAAATGGTCAAATCGTGTTCTACAGCTCTCAAAACGTGTAAATCCATCAAAAACCCGAGGTCGAAAATTTTTACGAATCCAATACTTTCTTCTATTGAATATAGAAGAAAGTAAAAAGCATCTGCAACCCAAATGTGTCTCAGTCTATATTTCTAATAATGTGCAAAAGTTTGTATATGAATAATTATGCATTTAACAGAACACGTGAGGGCATATAAATATATAAGCATATAAATATACATGCATATAACAATTCATCATAGTATATAAATAAAATTCAATTTATTATGTATTAATCTTTTTATATAAATGCCATACAAGAATAATATTTGTAATAAATCTTAATTAATGAAGTGTCACATATGTATGATATTTTTTGAAAAAACAAGTATAGAAGCACCTAAGGCGATGAATTCAGCGTAATAAGGAATTTTCGCAACATAAATACGCTCCCGATTTTTAATTATTTTTCCAGTCTTTTAAAAATTATAAAAGAGTAAATTATACTATATAACATTAAATAATAAATTGGTATACCATATTACAAAACAATAATGCTTTCAATCCTATTCTGCGTTTAAAAAAGTATGTTAAAAAATTTTAAACGCGGTGCATACTGTCGAGGTTATACGTATTGCACGTTATTATGATGTAAAAAGCAATTGTTAAATAGTTTATTTATTTATTTATTTATTTATTTATTTATTGTACTAAATTAGAGTTAAAATAAACACAGCATGGGTTCAATATGAATCTCTAGCACTACAAGAAAAATAACGATTTGAATTTTCAGTATTTTCATATTGTTTATGTCTTTTAT
Source organism: Salticus scenicus (assembly GCA_963930645.1). Taxonomy (NCBI): domain Eukaryota; kingdom Metazoa; phylum Arthropoda; class Arachnida; order Araneae; family Salticidae; genus Salticus; species Salticus scenicus. Next base: position 229,531,984 of record OZ005657.1, read on the forward strand.
TTTGTGCTTTTACATATTTTACTTTTCACTAAATATTATCAAAAGAATTGTTATTTTACATTTTTGAAAGGTAAATAATAACATAAGAGAACTATTATGTTACGACCATCACAAAACATCTTTCTATATAATTCTATACATATCAGTGCCACCTACCATTAAACATAAAGGGACCCACCAGTGGCCGAGAGGTTCTATTCTCTAAGCTGTTAGACGAGAGGTGCCGAATTCAATCCCAGATCGCGCTCATCGGCTCAGCCATTCGGATTTTTCCGTACTTTTCTCAAAAAATACGTGTGAATACGGGCTAGGACCCCTTAAAAAGATTCCGCGAAAAGCACTTCATCTAGGCGTAATTACAGCTCAGACAATTGGCCTTAATCCTTACATCTTTAACGTGGAGAATTTTTTTAAATTCTACCTTCTTACAATAAAGTCCTAGCTTCTTCAAAATAAAGTCGTAGTATCATCGAAACTTCTTTCAATAAAGATTTTACAAATTCTTCAGCCACCTTTCTTGAAACTATGGAAGCCTTTGCGCAAGTTCTGACTCAACGTCCAGTGTTAAAATAGGGGTGATTGTCATCTGATTCAAACAAAATAAGCAACAAGAGAGCGCCAGATGACTGGATGTTTTCCAAATCCCAACCTGTCGATCAATTTGGCCCCCGTCTTGGACTCGTCCTCACTGCTAGTCTTAGGAAACGTGGTTACACTATATGCAGATTGGTGCAATTTTAACCAACATCTCAAAACTTAGTCTTAATTTTTTAAATATTATTATTATTATTATTATTATTATTTTATGTTTAAAATGCTTCCTATGTACGAAACAATGGTCATTCTTTAGTAATGAGGTAAATTCTTTTATAGGGAATGGATGGTACACTTTAAAAAATATATTACTTACAAACTAATTCTACTGGTACAATATTGTAATATACAGAACAACAAATAGCATCGAAACGGAAAGTTCTCTGAACGTTCAAAAATAGTTCTATAAGTACTTTCTAAGAAAGTTGAAATTCATCGTGTTACAGGTGAATTACTATTAAGACATTCAATAGTACTGTGTAAAGAATGTTCAATACACGTGTGACTTTCACCGTCAGTTCAACAGAAATAGTCTGAGGAAGTTCTCTATTTATGTTCTCATAACATTCTAAAAAATACTTTTTCAATGTCTTAAAACAGTGTAATTTTAGAGGTATGGTGAATGATATATATATATATACATATTGGCAAATTACTGTCTTAAAAGTATAAAATTTTACATACATATGCATTGAAATATAACAATATCAAGTATATTAAAATTTCCTGGAAACTATTTACAATTAGAAAGTTTTTTTTTTTTTTTTTTTTTTTTTTTAAGATGCTTCCCATGTGCGAAACAATGGTGTTTCTTTAGTAACGAGATAAACTCTGCTTCTTTTATAGGGAATGGATGGGACAATTTAAAATATATATATATATATTTCTTACAAATTGATTCTATTGGTACAATATTGTAAGCTACAGAATAACAAATTGAAATATGCTAATATGTTTAAAAATATAAACTTGATTATTTAAAAATTAATTTTATAAACCAATTAATATACCGAAAAAAATGTCACAGCCCTCTCTTATATGAAAGAGGCATAGGACAGGTTCTTGAATGTTAAAATGCACAGTTTTCAAATAATTCCCTAATAGTTTTCATTGTTAAGGAAAATGACAAACATAGTGTGTCACTTATGTAAATAAGGTTTATTAAGTGCCAATAACATTCATTTTATCTAACATTATTGTTCATAAGTTCACATCCCTTGTTCATCTAATTCCACTATCTTCCTTTTTTCCCCCCTGTGGCTTAGATTTTGTTTTCTACATTTTCTTCCCCATTCTTTCATTCATTTGTCTTTTTATTTCCTCTTTGTACAAGAATGTCAGTTAGAATCTTCATTATTATTTCTTTTTCTCCTTCTTTCTTTTCCACCCCAGTCTAAGCCACACTGTCGCATCCCACTCTTTAGACTTTACATAGCATTTCAATAAAGTAGCTTATTTAGAAACATGACTCTTAGGCTTAACTTAACTCTAATTCATAAAAGTTATATTATAATGTATATAAAACATTAAAAGCAATTGTGCTAACATCAATGAGTGAGATTGAAAACTTGCCATGAAAACGAACTATTTATTTATTTTTGGTGTTATTTTGGTGCTTTTCTGTCGTAAAAGCTTGCAAAACCCTGCAACTAAAATGATTCACAGCAACAAGTAAATTCGGGCTAGGACCCCTTAGAAAGACACCCACAGAAGGCATTCGACCTATAGGCCTAAGACCCTTGTGTAGTCAATCGGCCGTAAGCTTTACAACCAAACACAGCAACAAGTATGGTGCTATAGTCACTTTACCTGGTGGAATCAACTATTAAAAATAATGTTTATTTTAAGTATAATTGCAAGTATATACATATATAAAATTTACCATACTGAATATACCGATAAAATAAGTACAGCGAAAAAATAGAGGTATTCCAAATTTTACTCCCCCCCCCCTCTTAAATACGTTAATAATTCCTTTATTTTTAAAATATACACAACTTTCGCTTAATGAGTAACACTGAAAAAGTAAAACTAATTATATAAACTGATAAGTAGTTATAAAGTAGAAGGAAAAATTTTTTAAACACATGTTTCATATTTAGCTGAATTTTGGGAGGAGTTGAAGGTAGTGTGTTCAGTTCTGTTAGTCTTACTGGGACGTTTTTCTTCTTTTTGATACTTGTAAATGTATATAGTATGAGCCACTTCTCTGTTAGAGGGTTTTTTTTTTTTTTTTTTTTTTTTTTTTTTTTTTTTTTTGTGTGTGTGTGTGTGTGTGTGTGTGTGTGTGTTGCTATTGTTTTGTTTGAAGGCATAAAATTTTATTTAATTATAAGACCCCCTTCCCCCTACGAGTGCCCCTCCTACTGTATAATGAAATAAATTCTTCCAGTTTGGTAGAGAATCTTTATTAATTTTCTTCATCTATCGATCCAGTGTCATTGAGAAATAATAACTGAAATTCATCATTACCAGTATGAATAAACGCACAATGAGAGATTACAAAAAATATTGTGGGTATTGATAAATTTGAAAAAGCTTCTCGTTCACACACAAATATTGATACCGTAAAATGCTTTATATATTCTTGTAAAAATTTTGAATTTACTTTCGTGCATTGAACGCTATGAAATTTAGTTTTCTGTTAGAAATATTTAAATTTTATTTTTCGTGAGTGAACTGAAAATTCATAGATTAGAAAGGAAATACCTCACAAGAAAGTGGTTTCTTTTTTTAATATAATTCTAATTAGTAAATATCTCGTTATTTAGGCATCTTGCTTACAAAATAATTATTCAACATAGTACACGGGTATGGGAGTCATATAAAGAATTTCTTAACACCCGCTTAATGATATTCATTTCCAATTAGTAAGATTAATTTGTTTATTGATTATTTTAAATTTAAAAAAGTATTTTACTATTAAAACATTAATAACAGTATTACTTTTCGATTTAAAATTTAAATTAAAAAAAAAAATAATAATAATAATGATAATAATAATAATAATAAGCGATAGAAAACATAGGGTCTCACTCTTTGCAATCATGCAAATAAAAAAATCCCCTAACATCTAGAGTTCTTGCGAATCTTGTGGTATGGATGTAATTTTTTTTTTTTTTTCTGCGTGTAAACAAGAATCAAGCTAGTTTTTCTTTCAAAATTCCTCCCTAAAGGTTCTCCGTATTTTGAATATTTATACTGCATTCATTAAAGTATTTTAAAATTTTTGACCCATACATTCCAAATATGACAATGCAATGAGGGAAGTTTATAGATTTTATTATTATTATTATTATTATTATTATTATTATTATTATTTGCATTCATTAGTGATAACATTACTACAGTACAATCAACTCTTTTAAATCAGAGTTGAATTATTACCTTCATTTTCTATCTTTACTTGTTCGACATCTATCGCCCTTACTAAAAAACCAGACATACACAAACATAGACATATACTTAATTTACAGTACAACTTTGTGGTTTCCCACATTATCACGCAGCTGCAACATATTCCTTGAAAAGACATAAAAAATGTACAATAAATAAAGTTCTAAGTGAATATTAGGAATCGGCGTGTGGCCCAACTCGTATGCTATATAGTGGGTGGTGAAATGCCTTCTGGACCAAATCATGTCCGTAGAGTAACTGCCTCCATGACTACTGGTTTTACCATCAGCTTCGTAATGACAGGAAGCTGATATTTACCAGCGTCTTAATCATTGTTAAGTATAGAGAGGATATATACGATAACAGTATAAAGTATCATCTGGAAAAAAACATTGAAGCTAGTTGAGACATCTGATGAAAGTAGGGAGGTCTATTAGAAAAGGGTGAGTGAATAGGACATTTACTCGAGTTAGTGATTTATAAACTTGTTTCTTAAAGAAGTAAAATTAAGGAGTTAAGAAGTTATATCTATCCCTATACATATTATATCTAGGTATTATTTTTTTCCACGAATCAAATATATAAACTCTGTATTATTGTGCAAATTTATTATTTCCTGAAGATGAGGGAAAATTTTTAATTAATGTTTTTATTCAAAATTTAAATGATGTGTAATATATATATATATATATATATATATTAAAAATTTAGGATAACTATTTAAATAGATAGAAAGGAGATAAATCATCTCTCGAATTCATAATACAGTGAATGAATTGGTAGAGAAACATTACCAAAAGGGCAAAAAAAAAAAAAAAAAAAAACGAAAAGGGAAGAAATGTATGTTAAAAACTTTAGAGGATAGTTCGGTTATTTATTTATTTTTTAATTTATTCTGGAAATGATACTTTATAAGTTAACAATTAAAAATTAAAATCCACAGATATTTTCTTACCCTTAATTATCCTAGGCGACTGCTTAACCTCGTTCCCCTGGGAAGTGAAATTTGTTTAATACTTAAATAATAAAAATTTGGTACAAGGCAATTACAATGCGGCCTGTAAAATAAAGTGGATAAACGAAATGCAATTTCCACATCACTGGTAAAATTAATGAGATTAATTTAAAACATAATTGTTAGATTGTACAAATTTAGATGGATAAGGTTACCCTTCAGCATCAGTCTCTGAGAAATTTCATTCCTCATATATACATTTAATGGATAACTACACGAATTTCACTGACATATTTTATTCGATTAAAATATTTAATCACCACATTACTCAGACTGGAGTTGTGAAAACGTGCAATGTAAACTAAGGTAACGACACTTGTGCTCGTCACTTTTAAGGCCTTATTTAAAATTTTTATTTATTTATTTATTTATTTATTTTTTTCGCGTAGTAATCGCGTGGTATTCATGTGTCATTATTATACTGCCGTCTATTTTATACACTGATTCTTCGAGTTGTCGATAGACACTTTCACTCTTTCAAAACATTAAACCAATTGTAAGAAAAAAAAAAAAAAGAGCTTATAAAATTGCACCAGTGTTCGCCATTCGAAAAACGGATTTCACTAGTAGTCGTCAGTTGCTTGCACCAGTCATCGCCATATCAATAAAACGTAAAAATTTGTTAAATAATTCGGTTTTAAAAGTGTTTTTACAAAATTTTATCAAACAAAATATCTTTGGCACATATTTAATACTCAAATTTACCCTTATGCTTTAAAACACAGGGGATTTAGCGGTCCCTTAATTAAATACCACTTTTTTAAATAGAAAAATTCAGTAATATTTTGCTTTTTTCTTCTTTAATTGTTTGATTTTCGCCTTTTTTTTTTTTTCTTTTGGGATACCCTCTCCAAAGATTTGATGTAATCACACTCGGTAAAATTTCTTAGTTCCTTCTTTCTTTCTTTCTTTCTTTCTTTTTTTTTTTTTTTTTTGCGGGGGGGGGAGGGGGGAAGTGTAGTTCCAGGGAAAATAAGGCACTATTGAAAGGACTTTGTTAGTACGCTAAACTGAGGACAGGGTACAAATCTAGGAGGTGTTAACCCTTTGCGGCGCAAGACAATTTGAAACATTTAAATTATACTGCCACCGGAATTCATGAACTAAATTAAACTAAAAGAAATTTTAAATTTTGAGGTTTAAAAACCCGGCCTTTTCTGATATGTTATAAACGTGACTTTTTGCTAAAATATTTCCGGGATGAATTTTTGCAGCTGGATCTTAAATTTTGCGTCCTCGTGGCGAGAACACCGCGCGTTAAGGGGTTAAATGGGAGGTGGTTAACTACGGAACTGGCAGAACTGATTTTGAGGTTGTCAAGTTTTCTTTAACTGCTGCCTCCAGAGATGAGTCCCTGGTGTTCTGAATTTTCAATTATTCTTGTAACACTTCCTCTTTTTTTTTTTTTTTTCGGTGATATCTGTAAAGAACTCGCTTCCAATAATTTCAGCTGTGAAATCTATATCTATTTTTTCAGCACTTATTGGGATTATATAGGAAAAGGACGAAAGGAATTTCGGTACTGATTCTTGTTTAGTTACATAAGCGGCGTTTTTTTTATTTTCTTCCATATTTCAAATATAGAGACATCTCCTATGTTACCTTTTCAAAAATTAGAAAGTTTGAGCTAGTGTAGTTTTTTTTTTTTTTTTGTTCAATCAAATCTTCTAAAACTTCTAAGGTAACAGTTGCTTTTTTGCACTCTATTACTGTCCCTTCTTGATTGTAGATATTTTCTGTGAAAACATATTTTTTTTAAATATTCCATATAATATAACAACTTTATATGTATATATTCACTTCAAATTAAACACTTTCTTAGCGTTAAACAGTAGCAATTAGGTTGCTACTACTTAATATATCATGCCTGCCCCCCCCCCCGCCTTTAAAATAAAGCAAATAAATAAGAATACACTTTTAAAAGTACACTGCTTATTCAACGTTTTTACAACTAAAAGATTATCTTATATAAATAATATAATTTATAAATAGAAAGCTTGCATAAGAAATATTTTTATGCTTAATATTTCCCGCATAAATTCTTATTCACCTATATTTAATATAACAAGAAACCTTGGCATTATTTTTAACCGGCTCAAAGTTATGCTGAAAATGAAGTTAAGCCTTTGTATTTTATTACTTTCCAAAACAAATGAATAAAAAATTAATTAGTCGCAATCAAATATTAACATTTCTATATGGAAAAGGCACAATAAAGTACTTAAATGATGTTTTCAATATGAGGAAACTAATTAATATGAATAAACTTCAAAATATCATTTAATTGCATCTTGGCAATAACAGGACATCGCAAAAATTTAAAATTACAAAAACTAGATGTACAGCCTGATTACAACATTTATTTTTTATTTATTTTTAATAAAATAAATAGCAAAAACTATAAACAGACTCCAATAACTAAATATGGTTATGTGCCATATTTTAATTTACCCAGCAAAATACAGTGAAAAATTTTAGGTTGTTGAATGTTAGCTCCAGTAGATTAAAAATACCACAGAACTGATGTTTAAAAGTTATACGTACAAAACTTTGAATAAATACCATAAATTTCAAGAACTTGCAACAATTGTTGCGAGTCGAAAGAAAACACAACCCTTTGTCGAGCGAACAATTAGGCACGAGTGCCGCTTTATTTGCAGTACGAGTGCCTATTTTGTTCGCCTGACGAAGGGTCGTGTTTTGTTTCGACCCTAAACAATTGTTGCGAGTTCTTTCATTTTACGGTGTTTATTCAAAATTTTGAACTTATTCCTGATTGACTGCAATTAAACTGGCTAAAGATTGGTTACAAGTGCAGTACAGGTCCCGTTCATGTTCATTGTGTCAAAATGTGCTTGTTTATACTAACGAAGAACCCTGACGACTACTGGTTCCGTTAGTCCAATTGAAGTTAAAATCATACCATTACAATTCTAAAGGAAAATACAGTATTATTCTTCTTTTTTTTTTTTTTATCAAAATAGTTACCCAGTTAAAAAAAAAAAAAAAAAAAAAAAAAAAAAATTAAAACACCTGTACTCTCTAGGGATGACGAGCACTGGTAAAATGCGCAAAATAGGAACCTGTAGCCGTCATACCTTAAATATCACTATATTATGATAACTTTGCAAAAGTCTTACCTAAATCGTATTCTACATTTCATAAACGTTACATGCAATGCTTCAGAAGTAATGTCAAACACAGCAAATAAAATGTACAGTCGGGGGGATAAAAAAACGCAACACTTAACGTAACTCCGTTGCTAATCGATGTAGAAAAATGCAATAGGTATCATTCGACGGGGAATTGAGAGTAGTTTCAGAAAATGAACTGAAATTTTGAATTGGGGGTCGTCTACATATTAAAACGCGCACCAACTTTGATTTTTTCAATGGTAATGCCCCATTTTTATTTTATATTTGAATTCCTGGGATCGCGACAATGCGAAAAAGTATATTGGTTGTATATTTTACTTATTTTTTCACAGAGTTATAAGCGTTCAAAGTTTGAAGGTGCTAATGTTAAATTCATATTTCAAACTTTTATTAATATCTTCACAAAAAATAACTTGATCGATATAATTCTTTTTTTACGAGATACAGTGAAGAAACCCAAACATAATCCATCATTACTTTTGATTCTGAAAAATATTTTTAATTCTGAAAAATATTAATAAATTCATATTCATAAAAATTATGAATTATGACCTATGTTAATTTTTACATAAAAGGAATCCTAATGGTGAAAAACATGAGTGTGCAAATTTTCAGCTCATTCCAGTTATTAGTTTTCGAGATATAAACAAATCTTTCTTTTGGAGTGGTTTAGGGGGCCGTCTCTTATAATGTTTTGCATGAAATAACGAATCAAATCTTAAAAAATAATAAAGAAAATTAAACAAAATATTTTTATTTTTTATTTACGGATCAAATTACATAACAACAGCGTCAAACGCAAAGAAATGAAACAAAATTGAGGATTTTTAGACATTAGTGTTACAATTAAGGATTCCTGTTTTCTAAAGAAGACAAGCCCTGCCTTTATCGTTCTTCAAAACAAAACAATGCAGAAAAGAAAGTAAATGTGACATTCAGTGATGAATTCGTGTTAAACCCCTTATTTATGTTAACAAAAATATGCACAAGTGGTATTTACTTCATCGATTACTGTTGATAAATTTTGAATCTTTTAGACGAACACTAGAAGAAAAAAATAGGCGGGGTTTACTGTTTTAAATAGAAAAATAGGTTTAATGTAAAATTGTCAATTAAAAAAAACAAGGAAATGAATTGGAATGCAAGACAGACTTGTAAAATCGTTTCTTAACTACCGTCATAGTTAAAGGCTCAATCATTTGCTTCATACATTGCTTAATTTTTATTTATTTATTTATTTTGTAGGGGGGGGGGGCGGATTATTAATTTAAGGATACTTTAGTCTTTAAAATTTTATTAATATATTTTAACTTTATATATTTTAAAAAATATACTTTAACTTTTATAAATATATTTAACACTTTTTGCAACCGCAGGATTTTGTCTTTTTGACAGTAAAATCCTCTCAAAATAAAATATTTCAGAACAAATTTTCTGTATTCACAATTATATTAAAAATGGATATACATTATAATTATATTCTTTCTAATCAATATATTTCTATCCATAGTAAATTTTATTGCAAAAATATGAACACTGGGTACAGACTTAAGAAATATGTAACACACAATTACGAAAGAAACGCCCACTGACAGAGTTACAGATTTTCAAATGACGTGAATCTACGTCAGCAGTCGCGAAAGAGTTAATTAAGAAATTATATTTTCACAGAAATTATAAAACGAATCGTACAGTTCCAAAGAGTTCATCTGACCCAAAACTGGTAAGTGCGATTAAAATTGTTTAATATTTACTTCATGAACCTTTACAATAATTTATCCGAATAGATTTAGTTTATTCGTTGTTGTATATATATATCTATATTATTTCATTTTGTATATTATGTCACACCTACGAAAGAAAATTTAAGCTTTATTGGTGATCAGTACAGCCATAATAGACACTTTTACTTGAAAAATATTGCACTTTTTTCAAAGAGTACTGTCTGGACCAATCGCAAGTGTAATGTATTTAAACAGACCTAAAATTATTTTGAAAAGTACTGAAGTATATACAAATCTAGAAAAACTGAATTCAGGATAATTAAAAAACTGGAAAAATGTCAATTTTTTTATTAAATTTTATAATGTTTTTTTTCATGAAAGATTTCCGGTGTGAAACATTAAAATTTTGTCTATTTCTTATAGGATCTTAATTTTATTTTTCTACATTTACAGATAACCCCCTAACACATTTTTGGATATAACTCTATAAATGCTAAAGAAGTGTACAAACTGTATACTTTTCCGCACTGTCAGACTCTCAGAAATTCGAATATGAAGTCAAAATTGGGTTTTGCTATTGAAAAAAAAATCAAAATTGGTGCTCATTTCAATATGTAGATGACCCCAAATTCAAAATTCGACAACATTTTCAGAAAGTGCATTTAATTTCCTGTTGAATTATGTCTATTAGATGTTCTTGCGTCAATTAATAACGAAATTACAGCGGGTGTTGCGTTTTTTTCCCCCCGACTGTACCAACAAATGAGCATACTAGAGTGGCATCTTTAATCATTTTCTTTACGCTGATTCTGTCCATGTGTCGTTTAGTGCATAGGTTATTTATTTTGATTCCCCAACTCTTCCCAAAACATTTGAAAGTGAATTATTTACATTATAAGGAACAGAATGCTTTGGAGGATCTAGTGCGGGTGGTTTCAATTTCATAGATATCATTAAGCGTTCATTTTAACACTTCTTTTACGAGGGTGGCGACTACTGGTGCAAATGTTAGGGGTGGCGAACACTGGTATCTTTACCTTATATAAAAAAATATAAATAAAACTTGTACAGAACGAAATGAAAAAAAAAAATGTAATTTTATATAGATAATAGCGTTTAGTTTTAGATACTTTTGATTTAACATTTTTAATTAGAGTCATTTTTAGTATAATTTATAGCAATACATTTTATTTATTTATTTATTTATTATTATTTCATTTTATGTTTTTGAGTAATTATTCATGTCTGTTTAAAACGAATTTGTAAATTTTGCTGTTAATAGTTTTTGAAGAATTCAATAACGTATTGTTATTATTAATTTTTTTTTTTTTTTTTTATTAAAAGTTTATATTATATAATTTTATTTAGACATTACAAATAAAATTGCTACTGTATGTGTATAATCATGTTATCAGTTAGAGAATAATAGATTTTTTCCAAAGATCTAAACACATAGCAGCATATTTTACAATTAAAAATTATTTATAAAATACTTGATTTCTGAACTTTTAGATAATAAAAAGTAAAATTTTAAAATGAGGAATAAATTAGAAATCTAAAATATTTTTTCTTTGTCGTAGAATTATTATCGTTATTGTCTGATAAACTTCTCCGTGTTTTGTTTAAAATCGTCAAATTTTGAATATCATTGCATTTTTAAAATTTAATGTTCAAATGGGTACCAGACGATATAGTTGAGGGTACAGATGTTTTTATAAAATGTATGAAACAATAATAATAGTAATAAATAAAAGTTCTGTATTTATAGAAAGAAGATAACATATTAAAAGGGGAAACTCTGTTTTTACAGATTTAATGAATTTTACAGTGTATTTAATTCCGTACTATTATATATAGTCGTCGGCAGCAAAATTATTGAAGCACTAGCAATAATTCGTATGCTGGTTTCGTGATCCTAATACTGTTTTGTTAAGTAAACATTTATCGATTCATGATTTTAATCTTTATGCTGTATATAAAAAAGTATGTTGATGATAAAAAATAACGATCAAAAAAAAAAAAAAAAAAAAAAAAAAAAAATGAAAAATGTGGATGTGTGCTTCAATAATTTTGCTGCCGACTGTATTTAAATAATTTCATATAATCATATATATATATACACACACACACACACTTTTTGTTTACACAATCTTTTACATCATTTCATTCTAACGATTAAATAAGTCTTATACCGTTATACCCAACATAAATAAAAATATGTACGTCAAGTATATACTTTATCTAGAATAATAATAATTCAATATTAATGTTATAAAAGAAATTACCTATTCTTTTATATTCATTCTTAAAATGTCATTTTATTTATTATATTAAAAAGAGAAAAATAATGATTTATCAAGAAAAATAAAAAATAAAAAAGCTGTTAAATTTTATTGAAGTATCTTTGATTTTTATTCATATTCATATTAAATTAATTGATTACTATAGCATATATCATTTTAGATTATAGAATTATGTAGAATTATATCTCTACAGGTTTAACTACCATGATTTAATTTCATAAAAATCTTAATCATACAGATAATAATAGAAGTACTAAGCAACATAAATCCTGTGTAATTAATTTTTAAATGCTGCAGTCATATTCAATAACACTTTTTAGTGATGGTCCGTTGAAAGTGCGTTATGTTATATTCACGTTCTTTTCCTCTTTTTTTCTCTTGTAAAAAAAGTTAATTTTTTATAAGTTTCTTGCGTTCTTTTCTACTTTCCTTCTTGATATGCAAAAAGGTTAGTGCTTTATCAGACGGCAATTTATCATCCGTTATGACTTGTGCTGCCATCTACAGATCTTTAAATTATTCTTAATTATAAATAATGAAAAAACGTGTTTCAATAAATGGCAGCACAAAGATTTGAATATGTATTAATATAAAAGTTAACAAATAAATCAAGTATTAAATATGCATACATTTTTTTATAATTTACGTAATTATGAAAAATATAATTAAATATAATAAAATCTCATCTTACCAAATTAAATAAATTATGTTTTATTAATTATTTTTCTACTTCAAAAAAGATAATTAAAGTGGGAAATTAAATTGAAACCTTAATAAAATTTCAGTATAGAAGTTGTCCGTCAAGACAATTTCAAAATATGAAAAAGGTTGAACACATTTTGAAAAAATAAAGTAACTCTGGTATTCCGATATTTAATTATATTTCTTCTTCTTCTTCTTCTTGTATTGTATTTCATTTGTTATGAAATATTTATTGCACATGCAATTTTTAATTTTGCTAACGGCTGTCTTATTCATTTTTTAAAATGTTTTAGAACTTATAAACAGCTAAATTAAAATTTTTTAAATGTTTTACTAGAGTAAACAGTTATATACAATGAGTTTTGATGAATTTATAAGTCCAAATCACTATAACTTTATTTTTGCAGCCCATTAGTGCTCTGAAATCTGGTATTCGGGAAGTGCTGAGTTCGAACCAATATAATTCTCGTTGGTTTAACTTTTCGAAGCTTTCCGAGATTTTCTCCGAAAGTCGCGTGAATACGGGCTACGACCGCTTAAAAAAAACCCGTTTGTGGGCATCATACGCATGCTTAGGTCCCAAGTGTAGACAATCTGCTTTAAATCTATTATAACAACACAACTTTAATTTTGCAAAATGTCAACGGAAACATAAATACATGTGGGAACATGTGAAATAATTATACTTTTGGCTGAATTATGCGTTGTAGATATATGATGCTATGCTTTAAAATAATAAATCTGAGATACATGGTTATTACATTTAAACTTATACTAGTCAAATTATTCATATTCTGTTTTTTTATTTTTTATTTATTTATTTATTTATTTATTTATTTATTTTTTTTTTTAGGACGGAGGACTATTAGTTTCAATCTGGAGTTTTTGTAGACCAGTTTTGTGTAACATCAAAATAAATTAGAAATATCAGTCTATCGTTACAAATTCGGTACCAAATTAAATGGGCGATTCTTCTGAATCCAGGGGTGTAAACAGTTTTTCAACACGAAAATTAGATCTTTTAACATTAACTAAAGTATGAAATTTAGGTGGCAAAACTTCATTTTAATTAATTTCAATCATTTTAAAAAGTTCATGGTTCAGTTTTACGATCAAAAAATGAAATAAAAAATAAAAATAAAAAGTTTACAGATTGAAATGAATAGTCCTCCGTACTAAACTAAATTCTGTCTAACAGAATTTTTATTTTATTTTATTTTATTTTATTTTATTTTATTTTTTAATATTAATAGATATTTTTATTACCTTTATTTAATAACCTATTTAGCCTGTTGTGGATTATCGTGAAAATTTAATCATCTGTTACTTTACATTATATATAAATTTTTCTTTTTCTTTCTTTCTTTCTTTTTTCTTTCTTTTTTTTTTTATTATGAAAGTCCTCCACGATTGCCATGTTATGTCACATACTGGTTTCGAAATATTTAAAACATTGCCCTTATAATTTAAGGGCCGCGGTAGCCCAGTCGGTAGAGCGCCGACCTCGTAATTGGAAGATTGCGGGTTCGGTACCCGAGCCGCCCAAAGACCATCGTGTACACTAATGGTGGCTGGTGCACGTAAAATCTGTCGTGGTCGCAATGTCCTCCATATTTCCATCAAAAATTATACCTCTGGAGGTCACCGAAGCGGGAGAGCCATCCCTTCGGGGAAGGATCAAACTTGTGATGGCATGTCCCCGGACCACCTCTAGGGGTGTGTCCCAGACCGTCGCCAATTGCCCATCTGCGCAGCACTAGTGCGACGTAAAAATCAACCATCTATCCTTATAATTTAAATTAAAACATACTAAAAACATAAAATTTTAGAGGGGGGGGGAGGGATGTATCGTCTTTAAAAACGTCGTAACCAACTCAAAAGACGCTTATTTATTTTTTGGCCTTCCTTTTAGAAAAAATTATACACGAACATGAAAGGAGACTAAAATTTTATAAGTGAAATAAATATTTAGAATATTCACTGTTTATTCCTCTCATGCATAATGTGCACGTTTCAGAAATTCAACCAATCACCTAGTGCTGCAATATTTTTTTTTTTATAATAATGATGTGTTTTATAATTTTAATTAGGGTAGGAGGGGGGGGGGTAAGTCTGCGGTAAAATTGAAAAAAAAAATATATTTAACCCTTTTTTATAATTAAATAAATTTTAGTAATGCGAAAATATTGCTTATACATTTCTTAATAATAAAAAATATTTCGGTTCAAATACCTATTACATAGAAAAATAGAAAAAATGAAAAGTTTGTATTTTTTTTTTTTTTTTTTTTTTTTTTTTTTTAATAATTATTGTGAACCTTAAATTCTGTTTGTTTTTTTATAGCAAAACTTGTTGTAGACTACACAGATTTTGAAGAAACTGGCGAAATATATGTTTTCACAAGAAAAAGGATATCCTAAGCTATAATTATCAATATGCAATTTTTATTTATTTTTATTTATTTATTTTTGTTAAATGGTGTGTGGGTGTAGAGGGTTGAAAATTTTACCTCCAAATTACTTTATATGAGGAAATTGGTAGAACTACTTTTTTTTTTTTTTTCTTTTTTAATGTTTTAAACAACTTGTTCAAGGCATTTCCTTGGATCCCTTAGCTTAATTTGGACATGTATCAGGTCAGTTCTAGGCACATTGGTCTTACTGAAGTGGACAACAGTAAGTAAAGGCATTATTATATAACAAACGTGAACAGCTGGGATGTTAGTTTTAGAGCTTATATAAGTTTAAACATAGCTTACCATTGTATTTTTATGTTATTCTTTTCTTAAAGGTACATTTCCTAATTTTAAATCGATAAATTTACTTAGTTTGTTCAGGTCCAAAACCATCGATTTTTATCAAATTTTATAAAAAAAATTCTAATAAAAATTTTCTAATAAAAATTTTCTAAAATCTTAAAAAATGAGTTTGTTCTTTTTAATTCAATTCTACTAGTTAGTAACTCATAGCAATATCAATTATTTATTATATGTCTTTGATGGGAAGGCCTTCACAAAACAAATATGGTCAGAATTGTCAACTTTTATTTTTAGCTGCATTTTTTGAAACCTTAATTAAAATAAATAAATAAATAAAAATGAAGGTATGTTTTCGGTAGAGGTTTTAATTATTGTACCCTAAAAATGATTTTTCTTTAAACATTCATTAAATATTAGGAAAACTAAATAAATAAATAAACAAAATAACAAAGAAGTTTTTGGGGAAATGGATGAAAAATAAACTTCCTCGTGGTATTCCCTGAATAATGACAATAGCCTCTGTGACTGTTTTGAAATAAGTGGTGTAACTTTATACTGTTTGAAATAATCTGGAAATACAAATAATTTGTCTAATTTGTTATTATGCCCGACATCTTTATCCAAAATTGTTACGTCATTATCTGTTAGACACAGTTTGGCTTTTCTACTTTTCTTGGTGCAATCAAAGCTTCTTAGATCGTTTCTATCGAGTAGTAACGTTCTAGGAAGCTTTAATATAATACCCTTTAACTGCTTTTTGTGTACATAACAATAAAATGTAAAAAAAATTTAAAAAATTTAAGGGGGATGAAATAAATAAATTTTTCGGTAATTTTCCTGGGTAATGCTAATATTGTTCTGTTATTTTATTTAAACACGCAGACATATATATATATATATATGTATGTATGTATAATTTTATACACATATAATTGAGAAACTGCGCAACTAAAACGTTTTTATTAGTTATTGGAAGTGAATTCCGTCTCTGTTCCTATAATTAACATGATGGCGATCATTAATGGAAACAGTTTAAGAAAACAGTTTAAAATGGAAAAACACGAAAAAAATTTATTACGGTCGAAATATTTAAGCACAACCTTCAATAAGTTGAATAATCTGGTGTGTCACTCACACGACTTCCTCTTACCCTGAAATTTAATACTATAAATAAAGGTTGCAGATTAATAGGTAAGATAACGAGTACTGTTATGTAAACCTATGTTAAACAATTCATATTAGGCTTCTGAAGAGTTTTATATGATAATTAGTTCTGTGTGAGGGAGGCTACCGCCCCCCTCAACCACCCATTTCATTAATGCACCTACATTTATATAGAATTTAATTCGGTTATTAAAAAATATTTCTCTTTTTAAAAAATAATTTATTAAAATTATTATTTAAAAAAATTATCTTTTATGATAAGGCAGACGATTTCCATATTAGAGAAGTAGTATAACACCAAATATCCAAAAAAAGTCCATTTTATTCTCAATATTAAAAAAAAAAAAAAAAAAAAAAAAAAAAAAAAAAAAAAATTTTTTTTCGTTAAAAGTAAAAAAAATCGATAACTTTGTTTTAAATTATCGCAGATAGATGGTTCAACCATTCGTTTTAAAGGTATCGGCGAGCTCTTTTGAAAGATACCCATTATGAAAATTTACTCCCCTCGAGGGGGGACTTCCCCCCCAGGGGGGAGGCGAGGCTCCTACATACACAAAAATTTTTTCCCAGTTAACTGTCTCTATTACAAAAAATTTATATTTGTTTCATTTGGTTTAGTGCAGTCTATAGACGTTAAACTCTATTTTCCTGCAATTTCCCCCATAGACTTAATGTATTAGAATTCTCTATATTGTCCCTGTACACGAACCATTTGCTTGATCTTAACGAAAAGCTTACTGTAGCATCCCTATATGATATACATTTAGAATACCAAGTTTGAACTTTCTGCCATAATTTGTTTTTGAGATATGCTGATAACAGACAGACACACAGACTCACAGACACACAGACACACACACAGACCATTTGCTAAAAACATGATTTTCGTATTGAGGGGACCTCAAAACGTGTAAATATAAGAAAATCTCGCGTTCGAAAATTTGAGAAGTAAAAAATGTAGACTGAAGAGCATCAAAAAAGCAGAAGCCCTGATGAATTACCTTTTAATCGTAAATATTACATTTATTCACGTCGGCAAACTAGAGCCACAAAAGTTTTCCCTTCAAAAAATATTATTTATTTTAAATTGACATATTATATATATATATATATATATATATATATATATTAAATTTATTTTTCGTTTATTAGAATTGTAAGTAATAAATCTGTCTTCCACTACTATTGATCTAAACTTTATTGCAGTGCAAACTGCATATTTCTCACCGTTGAATTTAGAAAAAATGCATCCTTAATGATTATAACGTTAATGAATACTAATTTTTATTAATTTTATAACTTTAACACATTGTCGTCGGGGTATTTTCCTATTTTGAACAGTAAGTATCGCCTTTTGGCCTTCCTCTAAGAGTTTATATTACCACCACGAGACTTTCTTTTATATTTTCCTATACAAATTCACTCAGTAACAATAATTAAAAAAAAAAAAAAAGTGGGACTTTGTCAAAATTTTGGGTAAAATGTGAAAATTATTCTAAGTTTGTCAAAACACGGAAACCGTGGGAGCTCGATAAAATTAAGGGGAGAGAAAGAAAAAAAAAATTTTTTTTCTAAGTTTTTTTTTCGTAAAAAGTAAAAAAAATCGATAACTTTGTTTTAAATTATCACAGATTTATAGTTCAACCATTCGTTTTAAAGGTACTGACGAGACCTTTCGAAAGATACGCATCTTGAAAATTTTTCCCTATATCAGCCTGTTAAAAATTTAGAAAAAGCGGGATGGCAACGCAACCTGTAAGACGATTTTTACCAAAAGTTGATAGGCACTAATTTATGTCAAGGTTCAACTACATACCAATTTGTATGAAATTCTGTGCAGTAGTTCTAGAGATACAGTTGCCACAAAATTTTGTCACACACACACACACACTGACAGACAGACAGACAGACATTTTCTAAAAATGGTAAAATCGTGTTCTACAGCTCTCAAAACGTGTAAATCCATCAAAAACCCGAAATCGAAAATTTTTACGAATCCAATACTTTCTTCTATTGAAGATAGAAGAAAGTAATAAAGTCAACAAATGAAGTGGTTAAAAACGTTTAAATTCTGTACTGCACTTTTAAAGACAATGTGCCATTAGTAATTTTGCGTTTTAAATACTTTTAAAAAGGCGCAAGAAGACATTATCGGTTTTTGAACAATTTTATATTTCTTTTAAATATCTAACCGAATCTTTAAAAGAATATGCCAAAGGAATATAATCATCCTTATCATTTTTACTATGACCAAACAATAAAGCTTTTCTGACGACTTAAATATGCATATTTATCTTCAACTCGTTAACGTTACCGAAGAAACAGATATGTCAAATTCATGAAAAGAGACATGACAAATTTCCGCCCTTTTTAGTGCGAGAGAAATAATTGAGCCATCACTGTCAACTAATGAACGTTTTTGTGTAGGAAAACTTTAGCATAAATAGGATTTAAAGTAAATAAGCATAAAATATCATTTTTCTTTTTTTAATACAACTGTGATGTTTGTTTAGATCTTTTGTATTACTAAGAATGAACGTTTTCTCTCTTAAATTCCACTATTTAACTAGCAAATTTATTGATGAACAATATTTTATCCAAAACCTGCATTTAGTGAGTAACAAAAGAAATGGTCATTTCTGTCAGTTAATGAATGTTTCCACAAAGGAGATCATTATCATAAACATGATAGCAAATAAACATAATGTACATTTACCCTCTTTACATGCTCTAGTTGAACTATAAATTGAACTAAAGCTAACAATTTTGTATTTCATATAATAGATACTATATACTTTTGTCACGTGTAACTTAAAATACTTAATTTTTTAAATGAATTTATTACGCCCAATTACATACTGATGTGATTGAGTGATACAATATATCAAATCTTCAGTATTAATACTTCTCTGTAAGAGATATATATCTCAAAGAGTATTTAAATAAAAAGAAAAAAGACAAAATTTATATGCTATTATGAATTTGAAGCAGGTTTTCTATTACTGACAATGGTATAAGCAAATTTTCCTAACAAAAATTTAATTTAAATTAGAATTTAAAACTGTCTCAAAAAAAAAAAAAAAAAAAAAAAAAAAAAAAAAAACTAAACATTAAAATAATAACAATAATAATATAAAAATCTTCATGTGATGATGAGATTAGAAATGTTTTTAAAGTTCGATGCCATTTCATGTTTCTCCAAAATAATATTGAGACATGAAAGGTCAATCCAGTTAAGCAATCTAGGCCCAAGAAATTTTAGCTTTCAGCGCACTAAAATTAATAATACTTGTGCTTAGTTTATGTCATACTAAAACCTACTTGAATATAAATTTATATTATAGTAAAAATCATAAAAAAAATGGTGATGGATCATGAAACATAAGAAATTTGTAAACAAATACCATAATAATACAAGAACTTTCTAAGATATTTTCGGGTAAAAACTATGAAGCACAACCCTTAAGGGGTCAGGTACCTATGAACGGTGAAAAAAAAATATATGTATATATATATATATATATATATATATATATATCATAACTCTTTTTTATAATAAACTGAAAAATAACTACTTTTAAAACTAATAATTTTTAACAGGCGTTATAAAAGGTCTTATCTCTCTATTACCAGCTGTTAGAATAATTATACGTTATTAATTTGAATTTTTTTCTTATAATGTCAGAACTATTTTTTGTTGGTATCAGTCTTGCGCGCAGGATTACATGCAAATGTTACATTACATGAACCTAAAAAAAAAAAAAAAAAAATACATATGAGGAAATACCCTATAACTAAAATGACGAAAAATAAATTTGCTGAAAAGCTTCATTCTTTTGCAAAAATATTATCACTATTTTTGACGTAATCATACTGATTATTACAAAAAAATTAATGTTAAAAGATTAATTGTTTATCATTTCTTATATTAATATGTCATGTAAAAGCTCTCAAATTTTCATTAAATTATGGCTAACTATCACAGAGATATTGTGCACTGTTAAAAATTTCAACAGGAAACTATTGGTAATCATTTATCTTAAGTCTTATGTAAAATTACAGAGAAAAATAAGCGGAGACGTTAAAAATTGTATATTATAGATGCATTTTAATGACTAATATTAATTTAATTACTTATTGGCAAGAATATATTTGAAACTTAGAATGCTTTTTCTAAATTAGAAACATTCATTTTTAATTTTTATTGACAAATTAAATAATTAAAATAAATAAAAATACAGAATAAAGATTGAGAACTTCGATTACTGACTTTTAGTTAAGAATTATTGTAAACTTACAGAGACTCTGGATAAACATTTCAGTAAATTTACAGACTTTTTGTACAGTGTGCGCGCAAGATTACTAATCGAAAAAAAAAAAAAAAAAAAAAAAAAATAGGTCTAGCAATTTTATTTAAGAAAAATTTTAATTAAAAATATAGAGCTTTTTAATGATTTTAATAGAGAGATAAAACCTTTTTTAATATCTGTTACAATTAACAAGTTTTAGAAGTAAATATTTTTTGAGTTATTGTAAAAAAAGTTAAGATAATTCTTTTCAGAAATATTCTTCTTTTAAAGATACCTCATCCCTTAATCAAAAAATTAAAAGCAGACACTGGTGCAACTACATCTAATGTGCATCATAAAAATTTTAACTTTAAACAAAAAATTCTAAAAATTACATTTAATCACTATAGTTTGTCAAAGTGTAGCTACATAAATTCATAGAAATTCCATGGATAAAGAAGTAACCAAGGTAAATTTTCAAGAATTCCATATGAAGTAAGTTTTACCATCCCTTACAGCATAGATATCCGTAAAAAATCCTCAGGATGTCCCAGGGCTGGCTTGTACTCCTCAGGGCATCACGAAGATGCCTTGATATGCTGTATGGTATCTAAGTTATTTTGAAACAATATAATGAATTAGAGTTAGACTGTGTATCACTGCAAATTTAGCCGTCTTAAATTCAGACACATAAATGTCTTAAATGGGTGTCATTATTTTCAGACATGAAATCATGTCTTAAATTTTAAGATATGTTAGGTGTCTTAAATTATGACATGAATGTGACTGAATTTAAGACACTTGAAGTGACTTAAAGCAGCCATTTTTAACCTCATTTTCCATAATTAAATTAAAAGTAATTAAATAAATAAGTAAGATTACGTGTAGTTTAGTTACCAGTTAAAAACTGGATATGTAATTTCCTAGAGCATGCAGAAAATGTTTACGCGAAAATTTACTCTCATAGCGAACCTATTCGACATCAAGCTGGACTCGAACTGAGGAACTATGGATTCACAAGCCAGTGACCAATCAACTGAGCTACAACCATCAACATGCGACCTATTTTAGTTAGTGGTATAGATACGTAGTATTCGTGAAATATATCGTAAATTTATATTTTATTTATTTATTATTATTTTTTTTATATTAAATTTATCGACAAAATATCTAAAGTTTAATATACATTTCCGTTTCAAATTTTATGTGCATATTTTTAATGTTTTCTCTTTTTGAAATCTGAGTAATAAATATGCAAAAAGTGCAGCCTATGATATTTCGAAAAAGGTTTCTTTTTTCTTTTTCTCTTTCTTTTTTTTTAAACTTATATTTAACAGAAGACAGACAATTTACGTGAAAACCAGAAAATTGGTTGTTTTATAGTGATATGTAGGAACTCATGCGGATATATATATATATATATATATATATATTAAAAAATTAAGTAGCAGTCGCGTACAAATTGTTCAAGATTGCTCGTTTACATAGTCGATTTCTTTTCCTTTGAAAATTTAATTTCGCAAAGCTAAATGGTCTAAATAGCTTAAACACTTAATATATAAAACATTATTAAAAAAAGCGGATGTGGAAAGAAACTTAAACCTCGTATGCATATTGCTTAAAATAGATTCCGTGTGAAATTTGCTATGTTAATACAAGTGTCTGAAATTCTAAGTGTCTGAACTGTCAAATGTCTTAATTTTTAGGTGTCTGAAATGTAAAATGACTTAATTTCCAAGTGTCAAAACTGCAATGTGTCTTAATTTCAGACATATTAATATTATTCAGACACTTAAGTTTGTTTATTTTTATAAAAATATTTACGTTTCTTAAATTCAGACGTGTATGGTGTCTGAAAATTTGTATCTTTACGTGTTTTACACATTTATGTGTCTAAGTTGGTATTTCAGACACATTTCTGTCTGAGTTTAAGACACTTCTATTTGCAGTGTAAGGTAAGAGAGGAAGCGTCATACAATTATCCAACCTAAAGAGCACAAAAAAATTAAAAATGTCCCGAGTACAAAAATCATGCCCTGTGATATCGTTAAGATTAAACATATTTACTTAAATGTTTTCAGCCACTTACGACACATCGAATTTCGAACAATTCGTTCACAATATTCGTTCACAATTTGTTAGCATATATCTACCATTAGGTCTCAAAACCATTCTTCTTTATATGATGCACAAAAAGCGTAATGCATTAAAAACGTTCCTTAATATCTGCTATTTTTAACAAGGTTGCACAAACCTATTGTACCTTTTAATTACTTACTTTTAATCTTCTTTCTTAAAATAAAAAGACATTATTTTATTTTTACCATATAATTAAACCTAGCATTAAAATAATATTATAGTTTTAAAAAATTAAAGAACACGCTTTTACAGAAATGTGAACTAAAAAAGCACAAAATATCTTAGTATTAAAATGCAGGGTAAGAGAAAATCGTGTGAGTGACACACCATAATATTTACATACGTTTAAATCTTTAATTAAAATAACTTAGAATTAAACAAAAACCATTTTAAAAAAATCTCCCCTGACTGGGATCGAACGCTGGACCTTTATGTTCGTAGCGCGGCGCCTTACCTCAACGCCACATCGTTCACGTAGGGAAAGTATTTTTTTTACCATATAAATTTTTTGTTTGCTCCCAGAGCAGTTACAAACATACATACAAACATACAAACATACATACAAACATACATACATACAGGTGAAGCTAATAAAAGCGTGTTAAAAAAGTATTTATTTTTGAATTAGTATAGCTCAATAGCCACTTATATAAAATAGATAAGTTAATCTGTATATGTTTTCTTTCTATTTTTTTTCTTTTTATTATTTTATTATTACTTATTTCATAAAATGTTATTTTTTTTACATCCTTATTTTCTTCTTTTTTATTTATTTTTTAATGTTTCATGATTTTATTCTTATTTATGTTTACTTTTTTTTCCTGTTTACAACGAGTACTTTTTTCCGGATATGTTTATTCATAGAAATTGCTGATATAATCCATAATATAATTAACTAAAAGTCCTTTTCTATTTACATATATTATAATTTCACAATTATCAGGCTAATTTTTAATCCATTTTCTAATTTAAACAATTAGTTAAAAAAAAAAAAAAAAAAAGGAAAATGCAAAGTATATATTATAGATAATATAAAACAGTTATAATTGGCAAAATACTGAAATAAAATGGTACATTACTTCGAATTGCACTAAATCGTTTTATGATAATAATCTCTTTTTACGGAAACATTCATTAACTTTCAGAAAGCTCAATTTTTCATGTCTCTCACTAGTACGTTTTAACAATGTGCAATTCATCAGCACATTTGCCAGATAAATATATTATAAATTAAACATTCAGGGCTTTTATTTCTTTCGAAATTTTTTCAAAAATACAAATGGTTTTGTAGAATAACAATGACGTATTTTTTGAAATATGAACAAAAGAACTTGTTTATAGAAGAGAAAGTGTAAAGCGTTCATTCATGGTAATGTAAAGTAATTATATATAAATCCACATAACACAGAAAGAAAAGGTAAAAAGAAAAGAAATTTCTATTCGGTAGATTCTAATTTAGTACCAGAGATCTATATTAATTTAGCATAAAAGATATTAGAAAAATAGTGTTTTTTTCTTTTATTTATCTAAATCGAAAAATGTTTACTTTTAAACCTTATTTCTAATTTAAAGTTAAGATTTTTTTTTTATATAATTTCCCTTATTAATTATTTGTCATATCATAATAATAATAATAATAATAATGAAAACGAATTGTTGAATGCCAAACAATTCAAACTTTAAATTTGGTCAAACCCTATGGAAAGTTCTATAAAAGTTTTATACATATAATTGTGGGAGTCAAAGCAATAAAGTGTCAAGCCACATTTTATGAGAAATACATCCTACCCTGTAATCTGTTGCTCATTATTGTAAATTGTGATGTTGTACATACTATTTGTTTCTAATGTCACTAGGTGCCAAGGTCGTAGCCAAAGGGAGGTTTGGAGGTTTCAAACTCTCCCCGAAAATTTGCAGCTTTGTAGAAAATTTTTGAGTTTTGTTTCATTTCTAACACTCAACATTATGTACTATAGTTTGAACCTCTTCCAAAAAATTTTTTTTCTGGCTACGGCCTTTCTATGTGGCTGCAAATTTCAAAAGTTTTGTTTTCGCCCCAAACGTTTCTACAACTTTATTAGTAGGGAAGAAAGTGTCAGGCAGTAAGAGTTTCAGGTATAACTATGTAATACAACAGAAGAATATGAATGCCGATAGTGTTTCAGTTTATTCTTATCTAAATGAACATTTGGATGATGATTATCAACCAACAGAAATACATATTTCGTCTTCTGAAATTGAGATGTAAGTGTGATTTGGCATTGCGTTCACTCAAAATGTTTTAGTTTTTTAATGTAACCAAACTGATATTTTTTTATTTCATATATTATATTTATGTATTACGTTTGTATAAAACTCTATGCATCTGTAAATAGCGTATTATCTTATTATTTATAGAACTGTTTTATTATCGGAATTAGTTAACCATAATATACTTTTGTGGCTTTGCAGTATTTTGACTAAAATAAAAGTATTTTGTGCATAATTTTACACACTGAGAAAAAAATCTGTAACTGACATCTAGAATCTAAATTGTGGCTCTAGAAAAAGTAGTTCCATGTCATCCTTATAAATTCTAGTCCCCTTGGAAAGTGAGTTCTAGAAGCCCCTATTAGAATTCTAGAGCGTTTGCCTATATTCTCGAGGGTAATGTTATTTAAAAATATCTGCAAATAAGTGAGAATACAAGAGGTGGGTTTTTGCAACTATAATCTTGGTTTATTACCCAATTCTAGAAAATCAAGCGAGAATTTCTCGCAATATAAATGATTCAGAATATTTAGAGTATTCAGAATATTGTTTCACCATCTAGAAATGTGTACACTAGAAATTCTAGATAATTTCATCTATTCAGTTTATTGGCGTGCCTCATGCGCATAGCTCGGAAATCTATATTTCTAGTTAAGGGATTTAGAAAATGGTAACTTATTCATTCTAGAGAAAGGCGGTATATTTTTTTTTTCTCAGTCCAAACGTTGTTGTTTTTGGTTGTTAATATTTCTTACTTTGTTATATTTTCATTATGTTCTCAAAATGTTATAATTAATCAAAAAGGTTTTTCAAGTTTGATACTATTATTAAAAACTTTTAAAATATGTAATGATTTTAGTGAAGTACTAATCATGCATGTAATTATGTTTAATATGACAGTGCAATGTATTATTTTATTATTATTTTCCATTTCCTAAGTGAATGATTCACGTATTAAATTACTATCAGATCTCCAAAGACCTCCCCAGTTAAAGACAGTATATGTTACAAGAACTTGTTTGTTGATCCTGTGATCAAAAGAAAAAAATCATAAACGAAGAATCTGTATTTCTGACATGTGTTACTTTTATGCACCTTACTTTTCCTTAGTTAAAATAAAAAATTTTACTTTAAAAAATAAATAATATAAAGCTTATATTAAATAATAATACTAATATCATTATTTCTGGTATATAATAATTACTTTATTATAAATAATAAATTTCCACAATTGCCAATATCATATTTCCACTATCAGTCTTTGACTATAGAAATCTCGTTAACTTTGAAAAAATCATAATTGAAAACATAATTTGTCAAATCTCATATTTAAACATCTTTCCTAACATTGAGTCATAATTGTACCAAGAAACTTTGAAAAAATCATAATTGAAAACATAATTTGTCACATCTCATATTTAAACATCTTTCTAACATTGTCATAACAGCACCAAGCCACACAATTTTCCAGGTGTGTTAATGAAGACAGCAAATCAACAAAGGATATAATAGTAGTATCATTAAAATAATACCATGTTGTTATTCAAATAGTCTCAAATGTTACTAACAATTTGGCAAAATCTTTATTTTCTAATATGTTGATTCGAGTATTTGATTTAACTTTCTAATCGATTTATCTCAGAAATTCACAAATGTGGCTCCGTACTTTTTTACTCTGATAGTCCGTCGGACAACAGACCAAATAATGATTAAAAATTAAATTTCGTTTATCATATTTGGCAACTAAAAAATTGCTCACTTTTCTAAAAAATAGATGCATAGAAAGTATAAAAATGCAATGTTCTCCCAAAAATGCTCTCCCAATACACTTTTTTTTTCTTTTTTTTTACAAGGAAAAAAAAATCACATACAGAATCATTTTTATAAGCACTACTTAAATGCTTTGAAATTGTATATATGAAGGCTTACAACTAATTTAGTTTTATTTATTTATTTATTTATTAAGAAGAATAAAAAACTGTTTAAAAACTGTTTCTAATGAAAAAATATGAATAAAAAGGTTTTTTTTTTTTTTTTTTTTTTTTTATGTAAGTTATATGAATTTTAAGTTGAATGCCAAATAACTATGCACCAAAAATAAATTTGACATTTATAACACTATTAAAAAAAAAAAAAAGAAAGAAATACGTAATGAATTTCATATATTTTCCGATTACCTCCAAATATAATTATTCATGCATTATTATTATTCATGCATTCTATTATTATTATTTTTTATTAAACATATGTTCGTAATACTAAAGATATGCATTATTATATAATCGGCATCTCTGATAGTGCTATTAAAAATCCACTTTTCTCTCGCAAACAATATAATCAATAAAATTATACTCTTGATACTAAAAATTCATTAATATCTAAAAATAAATAAAATCAAAATATTTCCCGACTTGCATTACGTTTATATTAAACAGAAGTTAATCATAAATTATTTCCATGAAAAGAGTTAATTTGAGTTGATACATGTTTCATAACAAATGAATAACAGTAATTGCAATAAAATTTAAATAAAAAAATAAATATAAATGCAATATATATATATATCACATACGTCACAAAATAGTCCAGTAGTTGTCAATTTCTGAAAGCCTACTCGGTGATTTAACTGAACTATTTCAATTCTATTATTATATTTATTTTATTTCTAAGCATTTTTTAGATTTGGCAATTTTAGTTTTATCCGTCAAGTGCATATAACACTGTTAATTAGATCCGATGCTCGAATATTTTTTCAAATTAATCCCATTGAGATTTTGGGTCATAATGTACTCTTTACAATCTAAATTAAGCCATTCTAATTAGGATTGTAAAAAAAATGGATTTTTCAGTACTCTTGAATTGAATTTTTTGAACTTTTCAAATAGTTTAATTTTTTTAAATATTCAAAAAATTGATTATTTCCTCGTCATTCAACTTTTCAACTAGAGGTACATAAAACGATCACGATACAATGGCGGCTGTTTCCTTATTTACAAACAAATCAAACTGAATCATCAAATGATGCGACTAAAGAAAATCATTAAACATACAAAGTAAATCTTATATCAAAGTTAAAAATGCCAAAAAAAAATATATATATATATATATACAAAATTTGCATGTTGCCATTTCGATCGTGTTAATCCTACTGGCATCAGTGTAGATTTACAAGATAAATTGTTGCTTCTATATGTAAACATGGAAGCGGATTCTAGAGTTTGGTTAACAATCAATAGATTAGGGGGATTACAGAGGTATTAGCCAATAGGAAATTGCGATATACCTATAGAGAGCTATTGAAATGGTAGATAGAAATCAAGAAAAGGTAGATTTTATATTATATTTCCAAAAGTCAGACAGAAGAGGTACCGCGAAATTGCAATTGATGAAATTTTTATGATTTATTTTATTTTATTTTATTTTTCGAACACATGGGTTTTTTTCAGAAACATGATATCAACAAATCATCCATTGCTAATCATTTCTGGAAGCGTAATTACATTTTTAACTTAAATTCAGTTAAAATATATTGCAGACTTAAATATTTTCATAGGCTCGATTTTCATGAAAATAGTTATAAAAAACATAAAAATGCCATAATTTCACCTTTTCTGTTTCCTCTCTGTCTGACTATTGAATATATTATATAAAAGGAACATTTTCTTGATTTGCACTAACCGTTTCTATAGCTCCGTGCATTCCCAATTTCTTATTGGCTAATAACAGACAGTTAGATTAATTGAATTCATAAGGATTCTTAAACATTATTTGAAAGTACTAAAAACGCTTAACACAAAAGGAAATCCATTTTCAGCAAATTCCAATTCCTTTTATGTATCTAAATACTTTAACGTACCCTTGTACAGCTCAAAGCTAAACATACCATATTCTATAGAAAATATTTTTTAGCATATGAATAATAAATGCCAGTTTTATTAATGTTTTAGCAGTATAAAGTTATTTTAATATGATTTATAAAAATGCCTCTCATAAAACGCAATGCATTGACATCCTTTTGGGTGTACCTGTACACAAACCAGCTGGGTTATTTATACCATTTGAAATAGGGAACATTCCACAGTAATTTTAATACCATATATAATTTTGAAGAAATTCTTAAAATATTTTCGGACTAGAGGTGGACAGACGAGCAAATAGACAGAAAGAAAAACGGACGTTCAGAAAAACAATCAGCTTGATTAATTTAAATCATAATCACTTTTAAGCATTCTTAGAAAGTGGTAAAAACGTGTAATTGAAACGAAAATGCAACTTCAGAAAGTTCCAATTATAATTCTTAATATATCCGAATATTTTTGTGTGGCCCTGTAAATCTTAATGCTACTAACTTTTTTTTTTTTTTTCCTATAGTAAAAATATTTTTGTGCATATGAATACGAAATATCAATTTCATTATGATTTGTGCAAAATAAAGTTATTAAATCTATTTTATATAAATACCTCTCATATAACGCAAGGCTTTGGAATTCTTTGAGGCATCATTCTACAGTCGGGGGAAAAAAAAAAAAAAGAAAAAAACGCAATACTCGACGTAATTTAGTTGCTGATTGATGCACAAAAATGTAATAGTTATCATTCGACGGAGAATTGTGAGTGTTTTCAGAAAATGAAGCGAAATTTTGAATTGGGGGTCGTCTACATATTAAAACGCGCATCAACTTTGATTTTTTTCATGCCCTATTTTTTATTTTAGATTTAAATTCATGGGATCGCGACAACACAAAAAGTATATTGGTTGTATAATATACTTATTTTTTCATAGAGTTATAAGTGTTCAAAGTTTGAAGGTGCTAATGTTACATTGATATTTCAAATTTTTATTAATACCTTCACAAAAAATAACTTGAGTTATCTATATATATATATATATATATATATATATATATATATATATATATATATAAAATGAGATAGATTAAGGACACCTAAATATAATCCGATCATCATTTTTGATTCTGAAAAATATTTTTAATTCTGAAAAATATTAATAAACTCATATTCGGAAAAATTAGGAATTATGACCAATATAAATTTTTACATAAAATGAATCCTAATGCTATATATGGGTGTGCAAATTTGCAATTCATCCCAGTTATTAGTTTTCGAGATATAAATAAATCTTTCTTTTCTAGAAGTTTAGGGTGTCATAACTTATAAAGTTTTGCATGTGATAACGAAGCAAATCTTAAAAAAATATCAGTGAAAATTAAACAAATAGTTTTATTTTTGAGTCAGATTTTATAACAACAACGTCAAACGCTAAAAAAGAAGGGAAAAAAAAAAAAAAAAAGATAATTTTTAGACATTAGTGTTACCATTAATAATTCTTGTTTTCTAAAGAAGACAAGCTCTGCCTTCCGTCGTTCTTCAAAACAAAATAATACAGAAAAGTAAAGTAAATGTGACTTTGAGTATTCATGTTAAACCCCTTATTTTACGTTGGCAAAAATATACACAAGTGGCATTTACCTCATTGATTAATGGTGATGAATTTTGAATCCTTTAAACGAACACTAGAATAAAAAATTGAACTAAATAGCTGGGCTTACTGTTTAGAATAGAAAAAAAGGTCGAATGTAAAAATTGTCATTTAAAAAAAAAAAAAAAAAAAACCAATGGAATGGAATTGGAATGCAAGGCAGACTTGTAAAATCATTTCTTACCTACTGTCATAGTGAGAGGCTTAATCATTTAGTTCATATAATGCTTTATTTATTTTATTTTATTTTATTTTAATTAATTAATTAATTAATTAATTAATAATTTATTTATATTTATATTTATATTTTATTTTATTAATTCATTAATTTATTATTATTATTATTATTATTTGTTGTTTGGGGGGGGGGGGTTATTATTTTAAGGATATTTTAGTCCTTAAAGTTAAAAAATGTATTTTAACTTTTAAGAAATTGTATTTTCATAGAAATTATAAAACAAATCGAGCAGTTTCAAAGAGTTAAAAAGTGGTAAGTACGATTAAAATTTTTTAATGTTTATTTTATGAAACCTTACAATAATTTATCCGAAAACGTTTTGTTAATGCGTTGTTTTATATATATAGCTATATTATTTCAGTTCGTATATTATGTCACACCTGCGAAAGAAAATTTAAACTTTATTAATGATCAGTATAGCCGTGATAGACACTTTTTAATTGAAAAATATCGCACATTTTTCAAAGAGCATTGTCTGGCCAATCGTAAGTGTAATGTATTTAAATATACCTAAAATGTATTATCAAAAAAAGTATTGAAGTATATACGTATCTATAAAACTGAATTCTGTATAATTAAGATACTGTAAATATAACGTTTTTATTAATTTTTATAATTCTTTTTTTTTTTTTTTTCCTTGAAACATTTCCGGCGTGAAACAGTAAAATTTTGTTTAATTCTTGTAGAATCTTAATTTTATTTTTCTACATTTACAGATAACCCCTAACACATTTTTCATTATAACTCTATGAATACTAAAGTTAAAGTATACAAACTGCATACTTTTCCGCACTGTCAGACTACCAGAAATTAGAATAGGAAGCCAAAATTGGGTGTTGCTATTGACAAAATCAAACAAAGTTAGCGCTCATTTCAATATGTAGAAGACCCCTAATTCAAAATTCGACAATATTTTCGAAAAGTGTATTTAATATCTAATCTGCTATCTATTAGATTTTCCTGCTTCAATTGATAATGAAATTACACCGGGTGTTACGTTTTTTTTTTTTTTTTTTTTTTTTTTTTTTTTTTTTTTACCCTCGACTGTACATAAACCATTGGTGGTATGTACTCCATTTTCAATAGGGAACATCCTATAGTGAACTTAAACAATAGATATTAATTTCAATCAATTTCATGAATACTTTTGGGAGTTACAGGCATGACCATGCGCAAAGATTCACTTAGTTGTATCGACTCCCACCACACGAACTATGACTCCCTTCCCCCCCACCCCCCACTTCTTAAATTTGTTTCAGATTTCTGTAAAAGGTCTAATTAGAAATCAAGGACGAAATAAGATATAAAATAAACTTTAGAAAACAATATGTACGAGGACAAATGTGGAATAAATTAAAATATAAACAAGCTTACACACACACACGAAAAAAAAAAAATAGTAATAATAATAAACAAATAAATAAATAAAAACATGGTCTAACAGAAAAAGCTCTTGTGCATCACATATGATACGAAAATTGCAATTGCATCACTATTAACTAATTGTTGATCTGAGAATGATGAGCTGAGTGAAATTAAACGGTTGCAATGAGGAATATCTTTTATTTAAAGTAAAGCACTTCCGTAAATAAAAGATAAAAAGACACATACGAGCAATCATCCAAGGTTAACCAACACTATTTTTCCTATTAATCTTTACGGGAATAGAAAATAATACAAAGCAACTATTATTAAAGTAGTGTCATTCAAAATTTATTTACAGAAGAACATTTTCAGAATAAGTTATTGGGATTGGCAATGCAGGTTTTGTTTCTATTGCAGTAGTAATTGTATATTGATAAAATTACAATAAAGATATATTAAGTCAATTATTAATGCAATTTCAAAAATAAAATATGTTTAAAAATAACATGAATTTTTACGCACATTTAAAAATTAAATTTGTATGAGTTGCATGTGAAAAAAAAATGTAAATGTTCGTTTTTTTTTTTTCACAGAATGGTATAACAGTTTGGTAAGAATTAAACGTGATATTTATTTTTAAAATGTAATTAATCATTAAGTAAATAAGTGTTTTAATTACAAAATTAATTTTACATCATTTTAGGGTAAAAAATTAAAATTTTTCCACAAATAATTTTAAAATAAAATCTAAACTAACTGCACTGTCCATCCATTTTTTATGCATATATAAATATCTTCCATCAAAATAGATTTTAATATTTCACGCCGGTTTTTAGTTTGCAACAACATTTTTATTTTTGAAAAGTTTATTTTTATTTTTATTTTTATTTTTTTTAAATAGTGACAGAAATACAGCACAAACTCACGTATGTATCCTATTGTATTTTTTTTACTTTGACCCTTCGAGTAATGTTTCAGAATTGTTTCAATTATATACAGGGTGTTTCAGAAATAACTTTAATTTTCAAATGGCATATCTGTGAGCGAGAGGAAGGAGAAACAAATGGTATGTTGGATGGACAGGTTTGCAAAAATAGTTCCATGATTGGCTGATTAAAGATGCATGTGGCGAAATAGTGACAGAAATACAGCACAAAACTCACGTATGTATCTTATTGTATTTTTTTACTTTGACCCTTCTAGTAATGTTTCAGAATTGTTTGAATTATATACAGAGTGTTTCAGAAAGAACTTTAATCTTGAAATGGCATATCTGTGAGCGAGAGAAAGGAGAAACAAATGGTACGTTGGACGGACAGGTTTGGAACTTTTTATGCACAGGTTTGCAGAAATAGTTCCATGATTGGCGATTTACAGCTGCTTGTGGTGGCACAAGCACATGCAGCTTTAAATCGCACTGAGAAGTACCGAAAGTTCATTCGTCAGTCTGTTTCATTGCTGACACGTGTAAGCGAGTTCGATCGAATTGATTCAAGAACATCATGTTGTGTTCCTTGGAGCAATGAGTTTTTATTGAACTGGAATACCTCTGATTAGGTGGAAATCCGACGATGACAAGGCGAAACATTAACAAAATTTAATGTTGAAAACAGTTCAGATCAGAAAACAATTCTACAAACCGACTAATAATAAATTTCATAAAATTCTGCTCGATATACCACTTGTTTCACCTTTCTGTCTCTCACTGTTTCGCAGTTATGTCATTTCTAAATTGGGGAGTCTTTTCTGAAACACATATATATTTTAATATTTTTAGTAAGTGATTACAGTGACCACTACACTAAACAAAATAATTTCAACATATATATCTATATATACTTTTTTTTTTCGCAAGTTTCATGTCAATTTGTAAAGTCTGCAAGAAAGGAATATTCAAGGGTTTTCTTTATTTAATCATATTAAATTTTAAATATTACAAAATTCGGAATTTTGTAATATTATTTACATTTATTAACATTTTTAAAAATATTTACTTTATAAAATATTAAATAGAAATTGTTATTCATTTGCTTTACTTGAACATATTCATAAAATATATGTTGAAAGAGTATTTGTTTTTTATTTTAATGAAATTATTATATTTTCTGTCATCTATTTGCATTATATATATATATCTGCCATGCAATTCAAAAATTTCAATATTTGAAATTCATGGAAAAACGTATTTTAAAATTGTCTAACTATTAAATATCAAAAAGCACTACCTATTTTTTTTTTTTAATAAAGTTCTTAATGTTAAATTTCATAAGTTTTCGTTAAAATGTTTGATATGAAGCTTTCAAGAGATTTATCTAAAATTCATCATAAGTTTGCCTGTTTGTTTTTTCGGCAGTCATCATTTTGTAATAAGTATCAAATTGATCTAAATCAAAAATTTAACATTTTATCATCAAAATTTATAAAACTATATCAAAAATAATACTTAATAGTTTAAAATTAAAACACACTGTATTTCAAAAGTTAAGCAACAACCTGTTTTTTTTTTTTTTTTTCGCACATAACTCTTAAAGGGACTTAGTACCTTTGATTTGGTACCACTGAAGGTTTCACGTACAAGCTTATATTTCTATTTAATATTTATAAATTGAACTATATTAGGTTTGTTCAATAAAATATATACTCAAGCAATAATTTTTATAGTTTTTCATAATTTTTTACAGATTTGGAATCTTTAAATTGAGTATTCTCAGTTTTCCTGTTTTCATGAACTTATGATCTTAAAAATGCTAAACTTCTACAGATCCTTAGAAAGAGACAACATTTTTTTGAATTTTTAATAGAACCTATTTAAAAGAAATGGGAATGGATTTTAAAATTTATCAATTAGTTTTTGAGAAAAAATTAAAATTGCATGTTTATGTAAAAATTTTCAAAACAATCCGTGTTTTATTATATTTTAATATTTTTTCTTTTAAAAATATTGCAAAATCCATCCCTAATCCTTTTAAGTATGCTCTATTAGACATAAATATATATTAAGTATTTTCTTAAATATCTGTAGAAGTTTAAGTATTTTGAAGATTATGAATTCATGAGGAAAAAAAAAAGCAAACTGAAAAAACAGTTTAAAATTTTCAAATCTGTAAGAAATTCATCTAAAACCATAAGAATTGTTGCCTACATATATATTTTAATGGAAAAAACAAAAGCAACTCTAACTCCCGTGAATATTCATGGAATTTCTCCAAACTGATATATGATATTTGAGTTCACTATCGGATGTTCTTTATTGAAAATGGAGTGAATACCTCTGCTAGCTTGTGCACAGGAACATCCGAAAGTATCCCAAAGCATTGTGTTCCATGAGAGGTAAATATATAAACCATATTTTAATACTCTTAACTTACACAAATATTGATAAAATTGAAATATGTTATTTAAGTTCACTATCAGATATTTTCTATAGAAAATGGAGTAAATATCATCACTGGTTTGTATACAGGGACACCTGAAAGTATTCCAAAGTATTGTGTTCTATGAGACATATTTTTATAAACCAAAGTTTAATTACTTTGCATAAATCTTAATGAAATTGAAATATGTTATTCATATGCACAAAAGAGTGCTTTCTATAGTGTTCAGTGCGATTAACATCAGATTTGCAGGGCATACAAAAATATTCATTTACGTTAAGGGTTAATATTGGAAATTTCCTGGAATTGCATTTTCTTTTACATTAAACGTTTTTAATGCTTTCTAACAATTTTTAACTGTGAATATGATTTCAATTTGCGTATTTGTCTAACTGAGTGTCCATCTATTTATCTGTCCGTCTGCCCGCCCCCAACGTCCGTATATATTTTCAGAATTTTTAAAATATTATGTAGTTTATTAAGGTTTACTATGGAATGTTCCCTATTTAAAATGGCATTAGTAGGTCCTCTACAACTGGTTTGTGTTCAGAAACGCGCAAAAAATGCCAATGCATTGCGCTTCGGGACAGACATTCTTATAAATCACATTTAAATAAGTTTCTACTGTAAAAATCATAAAGCAATTCACAATTATTTTTAATATTCTAAAATAATGTCTTGTATAGAATATGATATGGCTAACCTTCAGATTTACAGGGCTACACAGAAATATTCGGATACATTAAGGGAGAATCTGAAGGCTGCATTTTCTTTTGCGTTATGCATTTTTAAAACTTTCCAAAGAAAGATTAAGAGTGATTATGAATTCAAATAGTGTATCTGTATGCCTTTCAGACTTTCTGTCTGTCTATTGTGTGATAACGTAGCGAAGAACATTGAAATTCGTACGATAGAACTAGTACGTACAGTTGGAAAGTGTTAATAATCAATGCCTACGGGATGATTTTTCATTCTTCTTTATTTACCTTTACAATTTGAAATTAAGTCTAATACCAACTTCACCACCCAATATAAGTTTTCATTCATCAGAAGCCAAATTATTATTAGTTTTTGTAAGATGAAATGCCTAGATAAAATAAATTTAATATAAAAATAGATTTTTTATGGCGAAAAAAAATTTTGGCATCAACCATTGCCGGGTATTGAAACTCTTCAACAGTAATAGAATAGAATGTTGAGGAATTTTGAAAATGCCCACAGCTAAACCAAATCATTCAAAAAAGAGTCTAAAAATAAAATTCATGTTTGACGACCCAGTTCTCATATTTCCCCAGGCAAAAAGCCCCTGTCAAAATTTTTAAGTATTTGCGCCTTGTTTGAGATGCCTTTTAATTTATTTCATTATTTATTCAGTTTGGCATGTTTTTTTTTTTTTTTTTTTTTTTTTATTTAATGATAATAATGTACCTATTTTGATTATATATATATATATATATATATATATATATATATATATATTACTGTGTTTCTTTAGTCAATTTATGAAAAGTTCATATTTTGTCTATATCTGTAAAGTATTACTAGATTTAAAGTGACGTTTCCAAATATTGTAAATATGCAACTTTTGAAATAAATCTCATATCACATTTTTTTCCATAACGTACGTTTAAAATAGGTATATATTAATTTGTAAACTACAAACATCATCAGAAAAATAAAAATAAAAGATTTTAAATTTCATGTTCATATGAACATTTTTAAAAAGATTATTCACATATACACACACACACAAAAAAAAAAAAAAAAAGAAAAAGAAAAAAGAAAAAGAAAAAGAAAAAAGAAAAAAAGAGAAAGAGAGAGGAAAAAAGTAAAAAAGGGTTTTGAATTCAGTTTTGAAACCATCTTTTATTTAGTTCTCTTTCCTAGAAGTTTTTAAGGTTTAATTTCTTCAGAAACATATACTTTTGAGAAAAATCAAATTAATATCAGTTTATGAAATATCCCTAATATTATTAATATTATATTAATATAAAACTGTATTAATCATGTCATAACGAAAATGTTACTTTAAATTTACCTAAATTGTTCTTTTTTTCTTTTTTCTTTTTTAAGTTTTGTGCAATAAATATATAATTAATCAAAAGAAGACTGTTGTTGTGTGCATCATTTTAAAAAGTTTAAAATGTAAATTCATTTAAGAAAAAATTCCCAAGCATTTTATTTAAATATGTTACATTGATTGTGCAAATAATCATGCACAAATATTTTTAAAAATATGTACATACCTTAATAACTTTTCTATAACATGGTAAATTTGTAAATTCTCTGCTGGGGTTAATAAAAATTACATGCATGAAAAAAAGGTTACATGCATAAAAAAGGTTACATGCACAACACAAAAGCACCATGCACTCACCTTCATTTTAATAGACACGTCTTTTTTTTTTTTTTTTTTCTGTTGTGTCTATTTTTTCTAAGAATCGCAATTTATTTATAGTTTATTTGAAAAAAAATGTTAAATAGTTAATTTCAGAAAACAAAGCCGTAATTGAGAAGAGAAATTGCTTTGCGCCAGGTGTCGATTTCAAATCTTATTGATATCATTTCTCAGCTGGTATGCTAAAAATGAATTTCTGTTAGCCCGGTTTAGTGAAAACCCAATGTAATTAGCGGCAGTAATATTTTAATTAGGGCAATAAATATGTCATGAAAATGACTGATATATATATATATATATTACCTTTGAAGATTTAGTCCGCAGGCAAGCTATTCATTAAATATTGAATTTTTTGTCATTAAGTATAAAAATAACTTGCATTTTCTATCTTGTATTAAGACCATATATTAGATTACCTACTTTATAGCCATTAAATGTTTAAAAAAAAAGTTTTTCACTACCTAATATTGAGTTTATTATTTTATGTCTTCATATTTATTTATATCACAGAGTTAAAAAATAATTAGCAAACATCAATGAATTAGTTTACAAATATACTTTTAATACGAACAGCAAATTCTATATGTATGTATGTAGAATACATATAGATAGCTTATGCTCTCTTTGTAACAGAATTTTAGTTTATGCTCTCTTTGTAACAGAAAACCATTTACTTTGGATGATTTGATTTCTTTTCATGCTCTTGATAACGTTAGGATTCAAGCATACTTTCATATGTTTCTTATTGTCTTGATTTATTTCAATTTTAATTAGTTTCATGGTGGCTTTGGATTTCACCATATTAGTCGTTTAGTCTGAAGGTCACCTTAAATATTTGGATTTTTTGTATTTACTATATAATTTCTATTTATTATATATATATATATCATTATAATTAAAAAAAAAAAAGTTAAACAGAGCGCTTTTTAGATTTTTAAATTTAAATCTCCTTATAAAAAAGGTAACATTTTTAATGACACAGTCATGTTGCATATAAATTTAAAGAGCATAAAAGGTAAAAAAAAAAAAAAAAAAAAGAAAGAAAGAAAAAGATATTCGAGCTCTGCATGTGAAATAGATTTTGATACACAGCTGTTTTAATTTGTTAAACTGTTGTCATTTTTTTTTTTTTTTTGAAAATGAAGAGTTCAAAAGATAAAAGCTCAAAAAAATTAAAATGCCATTTTTTCTATAACTTGACTAGTACTACCATTACACTAACACAATATATAAAGTTATCTAAATTCAGACTTCAGACCATTTGTTGATTTTACAAGGAACGACACTGTAGTAGATTGTAAAAATAATTACTTTTAAAGAAATTTATCAATATCCAAAGATGATTACTATAAATGACTACCACTGAAAAATAACTTTTATGCATTTTTCGACCAGGAAAAGCTAATATGCTATCAAAAGTAGGAGATAAATCTGCAACCTTAATTTCAACTTCAACTTTACTCTCTATCTATGAAAATTCTAAAAAAAAAATTAAATATAAAACTATTTACTTGTTAAAAATATTTATAATTGTAAAGTTGTTTTAATATTTACACTATTAATATTTTGATACATAATGAGCTTGAAATTTAATACATAATTTTTTTTTCATAACAAAGCTTCCATGAATTCCTTAATTTAATCGATAAAAATTAAAGATTGTTTATTTAAATTAATATATATATATATATACATATATATATATATATATATATATATATATATATATATATATATAGTGTAATAATAATTATAATAATAATAAATAATAATAATAATAATAATAATAATAATAATAATAAAAGAAGGGGTGTATTCCAAAAATATTTTATGACGATAAAACAGCAAATAAAAATTAATTTTATGGATTAAAAACGTTTTATAGATAAGTAAAACTTTTGCCATAAATAGTTCAATCAATAACAAATTAAATATTATTATAATTATTTAGAACCTATCTCAATGAGTTCAAAAGTCTATTTGTCCAAAAATAAATATCCAAAATGGACAAAAAAGTAAATTATAAACCTCAGATAAAATAAATTTGAATTGAAGTTGAATATGAATCAACCAGACTCACTCAAAACAAATTAAATCTTTTTGAAGGTTCTTTTAACTGTTGAAAACATATATCAGTAAATAGTCTCAGAAGCAGTATAAGACTTATAATCAGAATATGTTCACTTGTAGCCACCCAACTATTTACTTAAGAGAAATATATATATATTAAAAAAAAAAGAGAGAGAGAGAAAAGAAAAGAGAAAAAAAATATTAGTTATAGTAATTTAAAATGTAATGTCATGATAGACTGAAAAACATATAACTGTATAGATGTTTAAAAGTATTTAGAAAGAAGAAATATAATAAAAAAAAATATATATAGTAAAAAAGTATATGTATAAAAAGTATATAAAAATGTTTAAAAAATATATAAATTTACATAAAATAATATAAGAACTAAACATGCAATGAATGTAATGCAATAAAACTGAGAAGTTGGGAGATATTTTGGCTGATACAAATTAAATGTATTTATTTATTTATTTTTCTTTTTTTTTTTTTAAGTATATTTAACATTCCATTAATTGGGAGAACAATAATAATAATAATAATTAGAATAAAAAAAAAATTAAAAGTAAAACAAAAATTTGTGATACTAAATATATAGCTATTTCATAATATTTTCAAACTGATATATTGTAGCCAGTACTGCCAGATTTGAGAGAAATTTTTATTCAACATCCACCGTTAAATTTTACTTGTAACGGTTAGCTAATTATATAGACGATTTCTGTGAAACATGTTTCGAAACAATTAGAAAACCGTTTCAATTAAAATTTAGTGGTGGGTTTTAAATAAAAATTTCCCTCAATCTGGCAGCACTGGCTGTAGCCAAAGCAAAATTTTCTTCTATAGCATTTGTACATTACAACTCCATTTACTGGCTACCATGCAAAAAAAATCAACTAACATAGCTTCTAATGATAAAAACTTTATATATGCAGTTTGGTGCAATATTAATCAGTAAAGGCTGAGATACAGCTATATGGAAAAAAGCAGAAAATAAGTAGTAGAAGCGTCACCTATCGATCGATACACACCAAAATTGTCAGAAAAATTCTTTCGTAATAGCCACCTATCTATTTTGGTGCATTTATTTACTATGGAAAGTTAGATATAATCTTCCCGTAAATAGACATATCTGTAGTATAGCAGCGCCATCTGTCGGCTGATTAGCACCGAAATCAAATTATCAGAGTTTTTTATAATTGTTCTCTCAGTTACTATAAGTTTTCTCCGTTGTAGATCTGAGACATAGCTTTCTTTTGAATGAAAGAAATTGCAACATAGCAGCACCATGTGTTTGCGATATGCACCAAAAGTTCGATTAAGTTCATGATGCGACTAAATATGAACTTTCATGAAATTCTGCACATTAGTTTCTTAATATAATGCTCCAGAAACGTGTGTATAAATCAACAGACATCATACCAAAAATAGTAAAAATCCACGTTCAGTATCTACTAAACCATATAAAACCGTCTAAAACTCGAAGTCGAAAATTTTCAAGAATCCAATATTTTTTTCCATTGAATGTAAGAGAAAGAACGTTAACGCAGTGAA
Source organism: Salticus scenicus (assembly GCA_963930645.1). NCBI lineage: Eukaryota > Metazoa > Arthropoda > Arachnida > Araneae > Salticidae > Salticus > Salticus scenicus. The sequence continues at coordinate 229,573,972 of OZ005657.1, forward strand.
AAATAACGAGAAACTGAATAATAATAATAAAAAAAAGTGTCCTCGCGATATACAAAATATTGTTAAATATGCCTTATTGTGGCACCCTTTATTAGTTTTTTTGTGAATTAAATTTACGAAATAAATACAGAAATAAAAAATAAAACAAAAATAGGTAATTCAATTGATTTTTAAATTAAGAGTATATACAGGGCGTTTTAAAAGGTTCTTACAAAATAAGAGGTGTTATTGTACTTACCAAACGAACAATATTTACTATGGTCGCATTCCACTCTAAACTGCAGAAAATCATAAACTGGAATGCCTAAATTTAACTGTAAACTGTATAAAAGTGGCGAAAAAAAAAAAAAAAAAAAAAAACTAAATTATGCTGTTCAAAATGTCAGCTAAAGGTGGCGTTGCACACTTCGGACATTTCGCACCAGCAAATAAATGACGGACGCATTTTCTCAAAGGTTGTTTGTATTCTTTAACCACATTTCTTGCGACCATGGAAGCCTCTGCGCAAGTGCAGATTGAACGAGTCCAGCGGTAAAATAGGGGTGACTGAGAGAAAACAAGCGATAAGGGAACACCGAATAACTGGATGTTTGCCAAATAACTATCTCTCGGCCAATTTTGCATCCCTCCAAACTTTTGGACTCGGCCTCAATGCTAGTCGTAGGAAACGTTGTTGCACTATACCGTATTTATCCTATTTGTTACAACAACGATTCTCGCTACGAGACCATTTAGATGGCGAGGATGAAAAGGCCAAGCCACAAGTCCGCTACGTGTAATCCATCGTGTGAGATTTGTGGCATTCAGGAAGTATCAGACTGTGGTGGAAAAGTGATCTGGGCTCAATCATAGATGAATTATACCTCTTTCTGTGTGTGAGCACCACAGACTGCAACAAACTAGGAAGCACTTGCTCCAAGAAGACATGATGGTGTAGTACGCATTTTAAGACAAACGAACTGGCGTCAGGTAAGGGACAACCAATGAATCACAGTCGATACCTGTCTTTACGTTAACTTTGACGGGAAAACTCTCTTGGTCTTTGTACGGGGCAGTTAAGCGGGGATTGCTCTCAGCCCAAACGCGTTCATTCCGAGTACTGAAATTGCATTCTCATCTAAACGAGATCTCAGCTCTAAAGCAGGAAGTACGGATTTTGCGTTCTCATCTGAAGCAACCACTTCACGACAATCTAGACTATGTGGTTAGTCATCAGTGTTTAAACATTGAACCCTTTGCACGTGGAAGGGCTGCCTTCTTCACTTAAAATACGTCACACTGTGGCCGACATTGATGTACTTATACCAATGTACCTCGAATACTTATTGAAGGAACCGCTCCAAATTTGTAAAATACATCTTGTTTCGTTTCGAGTTGCTGATTATTTCTCGAACGTCACTACTTGCCTTTAAGGTAACAAACGATCCGAATTTCCACAGTCCATTGTCAACATTGACGAAGGTAAGATAATTTAGAATACGACTCTTCAGAAAACATTCAAGGTCCATTCTTCTTTTTTCGTGTTTGCTTCACATGGTGTATATAATATATATATATATATATTATATATATATATAAACATTGAATATCTTTTGAACAGAAAAAGAATTATATTTCAAGTCTTCAGAATTTATAATGGGAATAAATGAAATTAAAAAATGAGTTTCTCAAAATGTTTACCATCTCAGAGGATAACGAAATAAAGACTTCTCGAAATTCGCAATAACTTGCTTGAGTTGGCGTGTTATAAACAAACCTATCACACTTCTTATCACTTTTTTCAACTTTTCAATGTTTTTGGTATATTTGAATTGACTCGATATTTACATCGCTGCGTGCGAAAAGGGCTTCAGCTCTCAAAAGCACTTTTTCAGAAAACTGAAAAAAACTATTTATCTTCTTTCCTCTAAAAGCAAAAAATCTGAAAAAATTACACTTATTGTGTAGCACATAAGAAAGTTTTCAGAAATCTTTTAAACTTTAATGCACAAAATTTAGACCACACAGAAATTAATTAAGATCCTGGACTGAAGCTCTTTCTGCACGCATTTATTAAAAACATGAATTTCTCGCAATTTTCTATTATTATTTAAGAAATAATCTTAACTAATAATCTTTATTTGTGTGCATGCATGATGTATTTTAAAGATTTAAACATTTCTATAACCTATTTAGGCCACACAGAAAAAATTTAAAACCCTGGATTGAAGCCTTCTCTGTATGCATGTAAAAAATATATGCATTTCTCTCAATTTTTATTTTAAGAAATAATCTTAAAAATTCATCTTCATTTGTGTATGGATGATGTTTTGAAAGAGGGAAACATTTCTTTAAGGGAATAATTTACCTATTTGACTGGCAGTCTAAATCCGTGTTATTCTATGGAGAAATTTGTTTTATAAATTACTCATTACCTAATGTATTTTTATTTTGATTCCGTTTTCACATTTAGAAAATCTACAACTGTTAAAATGTTTCTTGTTTTCCAAAAGTAACTATTTTAAATTTTTAATATTTTATTTTGAAGCTATAAAAAGTAAAAAATTCTTTTAGTTTAGGCTGACTAAACATCTTCGAAAACTACTCTCGTCCCCAAAAGTTTAAAACACATATGAGGACGCCGGTTATAAAGTTATTAATGTTTTATTAAAATAAATTATTATATATAAATATATTTATTATTTATTATATTTATTATTATATAATAAATAAGCTGAAATAAGTTCTTTCAGATGAGTTTTGTACATATATTTTTCAATTAATATTTGAAATATCTTGTTATAATCAATAGTTTCACTACATGTCGGCCAATTTTCAACTATTTTTTTATAAAATTTTTGATACTCTTCAGGAAAGTAAGAAAATAAATTAGATATATAAAATTACAGATACATATATATATATAAAGATATTCTAAAAGCGGTTTTACAGTGCTGCCATCTAGTAGACGTTAGAGTGTAAGCAGTAAGGGCTTCAGTACAGGACTGAAGCGCTTTTTGCTCTCAACAAGAAAATTTGTCCTCTGCCCTACCCTAAATAATTATTAGACTCATGTCCTTTAACTATACATTGATGGGTTGACCATCAACACTGAAAGCACTGCTATCTCAAATTTGAAAGAAAGTGGACTGAAGTCCGTTCTGCACACACTGGTTCATTAAACATAGATCCATAGAAAGAAGCCTAGTGGTGATAAGTCATTGCTATAGGGTGCTGCTTTAAAATGCACATTTTAAAATGCAGCTGTAAATAGAAAATAACAAGCTATATAAGACATGCAGCCAACCAATGGAGAAAGGAACCAATGAGAATCATGCACCAAGAGCCAATCAAAGGTGATTCACACCCACTAAACTAATAAAGTGCTATATTTAATTTTTACCAGAAAGGGTTCTTGAAGAAATTCATTTATTTTAGATGATATTTAGATTCCCATAAGATGATTTTGATCTGCTAAGAGGCTCTATTAACTTGGAAGATGTTCTCTAAAATAAAAATGATCTACTTCTCGTTTGAAGTCCAGTCACAAACTTTGTCCTATATGGGACCTACCTCTATTTTATCTTTCAACTGAGCATTAAATAGGGCTTTCTAGCCAGGGAGAAGTAAAAAAAATAAATATAATTATATTATTATTGTGTGTTTATTGCCCTGATTTCAATGGATTATCTACGATGAATCCTACCCATGGAGTCCTAGGTTGCCTGAAGTGAATGATGAAAAGGTGAGACGAAAATCAATTTTGCCTTTGTAATCTTATTTGGTCAGTCTAATTTTATAATAAAGCTGAGAAAGACTACTATTTGAAATAATCTCATTGATGCCTTGTGCTCAGATAAATAACTTGTAATCCAAAAATCAAATTGTACTCAAGAATTAAAATGCCTAAATATTAAGTATCAACTTATTAAGAACTAATTATGTTTATCAAAAGAATTACTGTGCAATAAAAGAAAAATATAATGTTTAAGTAAAAATTACCGTTTGGTAATTTAATAATTTTACTTGTTATTTGTGAATAAAATAGTTGTTAAGTAATTAAACTTTGTGTGTCTTTATTTAGTAATTTAAAGATTATGATTTGATTTAATTTTATTTCAGGAGGTAACTTTGCATCTATTTAAGATATTTATTTGAATTTTAATATTTAACTTTAACTCTTTAATTGTCACGGACATTTCACAGCGCATGCCCAGTTGTTATTTAGTAACTAAAGTGTACTTCTACTTCTAGGTTTAAAGCTGCATAAGATCACAAATTTAAAGGCAACACAAAGGAAATTCTTGGATTATTAATATTTGAATAATTAAAATTTTAATGGACGCATTTCTATCCAACATAGGGGTAGGGAGGCAAAAAATATTCCATAGGGACAGAGTGAGAAGAAGCCTCTTGGAATGACATGATTATCATAGTGACTTCTAAGAAAAATCCGTAACGTCTCCTGTTGAACGTGAAGAAGCTAAACTTCTGATGGAACCATTATTTTAGACCTAGTGGTCGTGATGGGTATCAAGTATGAACTTCGTTCTCAAAAAGTTGAGATATCGTTTAGCACGACAGGACTTATTTTAATCTATATTTCCATATAAAGGCATGCAGTAACTCTGTATCATTCCATAGCATCGTTTAATATATTCATTTGAAGTTTTTTTTTGGTATAGCTTTAGCATAGGAGCCACTTGACGGCTTTTAATCTTTTGCTGTCATTTTAGTGATGAATTAAAATGTCTATCGTAATAAAGATCCTGGCGAGAAACGTCCGAACTATATCAGTGCGAAATTTTGACTTTCACCAAGAAGTCAAAGACTAAAGCTGCTTCATTTATTAAGCACGATTTTTCTACTAATTTTCATATTTTTTTTCTTTTTCTTCCTTTAATCAAATTATAGTTTTTCTTTTTCCACTAGTTTATTTATTTATTTTTTGCATCATTTTTTAAAAATAATTTTAAAGTTAAAATGGTGTTTTTATTTAATATTTTTTAAATCAATTATCGAATTGAATTATAAAATACTGCGTTAGCTAGATTTTGTCCTGATGAATAAGTGTACTAATATTTGTAGCGATCGGTTGAATGGTGTAGCATCCGGAGAGATACAATGACAAACTTTCAGCTTTATATATTTTAAATAATAATAATAAAAAAAATTACGCGTTTATTCAACGTGATAGATAGACTAAAGAGAAAAAAATACGGGCTGAAAATGATTTCCCCATGCAAAACACATCAAACAGGAACATTTTTGAATGAAGAAGCTTGACAACGACAAATTTGGTTTCTGGATTCCTCAAATCTGTCCTTGGGCTTAATCATCCTACCAGAAGTGTATCTCATCGGAAAACGCGATATAATCACAGTTAAAACCAGTGTCGAACCTTTCGCACATGATGCTGGCGAACTCTAGTAGTTTTTAACAGCCTCTGGATTAGATGGTTGTTCTAACTGAATTTTCTATATAAAAATGTGAAGATCTTAGCGGACTTCATTCTGTGGTTGCACTGACGTGAAGTTGTTTCGCCAAGTGTCAAGTTGATTTTGATGGATCTTCTTGTTTGGCAGCAGTTGTGTTTCCGTGTGTCTTTTGTTTGGTTTACCTGCCCATTTTCTCTTCAGCATCTGGACCGTGTTCGTTCAAATTTGGCAGGTATGGTTTTAATATGCTTGTAGACAACATTAGCCTGCTTTTCAAGGCACTAAACCCTTTTCTGTGTGTTTCAGCAGGTCTCTGGTCACAAGGAAAAAGTGTTTTTAAAAAAATAAAAACAAGCTTTTTGATTGAATATTGATAAAAATATTGATTGAAAATATTCTTCAAATACAATCAGAGTCATAAAATAAATTTCTTTTTGGTCCTTGCGCATGTGTGCACAATTTTACGTCCCTAGCTCTACACGTTGAAGAGTTATTCCACTTATTATTATACTACTTAGTTATTCAATTCACGTTATTCAACTAAAAATTTCGCTATACTTTGTGAAATACTTGGTATATATGCTAATTCCTCGTAGACTGAATAAATTCCATAAAACTCTTCCGCACGAAATTATCACGGTATTGATCTAGAATAGAAGATGTGCCGCTTTTCCAGAAGAATGTTGACTTTGAATAGCTTTTAACGGAATTTTGATAAGTCAATCATTTACATTTAGCAATGATTTATTCTATGTGCAATAAAAGTATAACGCAGAATGTGCCTGGGAATTTGGACGGCGATATCCAAATTTATCTGAAATTTACAGAGCATTAGTTTATCGAATGATGAAACGATTAAGAACAACTATAAATAAATCTTTAATGTATTATTAATTTTTTTAATTTTAATTTTAAACAATGTTAATATTTCAGTATTCCGGAACTTTATAATATTACAGTCGGCAGCAAAATTATTGAAGTGCTAGCAACAATTCGTATTTAAAAGATGTGCACCTAATACTGTTTTGCTATGTAAATATTTGTCGAGTCATGATCTTATTCTTTATGCTGTTTATAAGAGAGTAAATTAATGATAAAAGAAAAAAAAAAGGAAGAAGAATGTGGATATGTGCTTCAATAACATTGTTGCCCGACTCTATTAATTGTAATTTTAAATTTTCTAGGAGAAAACATAATTATGGCCAAATGAAACATACATGCATAATAATGTTAACTAAACTCAAAAATTTTGAACTTTTTCGTTTGTCTTGTGAGATCTGAATTTAATTTCTACTATTTTAAATATAAAGTTCTTTAGTTAAAATTTTTGATTTAAAAAGTTTCAAAAAGATTTTTTTTTTCATAATATGCTGAATTCAAAACATACTAAATTCTAAAAGTATACTCTGCATATATAAATTGAAGAATTTATTACCGTTATAAAATTTAGCAATCAATAGACTATATATATATGTATATATATATATATATTTCTATCTGATTTTAAAATCAACCACATGTTTTTTTATAAAATACATTTTACAAAATAATTTTTATGTATATATTTTTAAACCATATAACTGAGTAGCGAGACCGAATAAAATAAAATTAAGGGTCTCAAGCAATCCGCTGTTCTTATCCACAAACTACTGTTTATCTCTTTTTATAAGGCTTTATTTAAGTGCATTTAAGATTATTTTGACACGCTATCAAAAACTTAGGTCTCCCATTTCTGACCTCAAAGTTTTCATTGTCAATTTGAATATTATCCCTGTTTTCTCGAATTAAACAGACTTGAGAAAGATAGAAAAAAATGACATCAATCTGGTTTTTCTTTGTAGCATAACTCAGTTGCTTTTAAATATAGAGTTATGCGGTTTTTTCTAAAAATCTTGTGTATGGAAATCATAGTTTTCTAATTGATGCAATTTGGCTAGAGTGACTGTATAAAAAATTAAAAATTGTGAGTTTTTAAAAAGTAGCGGGAGGAAAATTTTTATTAGCACGATCATATTTCCTAGCTTATTTTGAACACTCTTGCAATTTACAATACCCACTTACCTCTCACAGGTACATTATTAAATTGCGTTTCAACCTTTTTCGGACACCCTGTATATACAATGCACACAAAAGAATCGAGCCACAAATACAAAACTTGATATTCAAAACATACACGCTTAAAAAAAAGGAGCTATTTTTTTACTCCGCAGAAGGACGATTTGAAAAATTCACCTCTTAACTCTAAAGGGAGCAAAATTTACTACATATGCACTAACACAGGGAGTATTCTCTTTCCTGTCCTTTCGATAAATAGCAAGTGGGAAGAAATAATGGCTCCGAAAATAGAGTAAAAATAACTCCTAAGAAGTTGGTCACTTTTACCTCCGAAAAGGAGTAAAATTTTGCTCCTTCGGAGTAATTTTAACTCGATTTTTTTAAGAGTGTAGTCCGGTGAATTATGCAAATGATTAAGCGTTGCGCATTAAAGAGGATTTTGGAGGTATACGACGTCGGTATGATTTAAATAGGTCTGTGCTCTTAGTAACAGACATTTGCAACCGAAATGTTAAATTCGATACACGATAATGATATTGACATAAAAGATGCATTAAACATTGCTTCAAGAGCACTGTTCCGACGAAGTTATGTGGGGGTTTCATCATAAAGATCAGAGGTTGTAAAGGTAAAGAGATTGTCATATTAAATGCAGCGATACGGTAGCTGACAGTTGCTGGAATCAGTGACACAGTCAGTCGTGGCAGAGACTCAGGACATTTCAAACTTTCAGAGCAAACCAAACGCAGGAGAGGATTGGGTAATAAGGAGAGCAGCTACGCTCGCACCAACAACGACTTCATCAAAAATTGGACATCTTTTGTCAGTTCATGAAGATCCAGTATTATTAAGGGTTATTAATTTAAAAAAAGTATTAGCTGAGGTTGAGCTCAGAATTTGGTGTTTATTGCGACGAGTGATATGACATCCCCCCCCCCTCAGGGACACAACATCATTACACACAACCCTTCAAATTTCACAGAAAAAAAGCAGATAATAATACGATTTTTACTTTAAAATATGGAAAACATAAGTACCTAAAGCCCAATTTTAGAAAAAACCCAAGAGGGGAAGGGGCTTTTCTCAGATAGGCGAAACGTGATTTTGCATAAGTCTTCATATGTCAAAGAAATAAACACATATCAGCAAGAACTTTGTTTTAAAATACAACAAACACAAATACCTAAAAAGCGATTTAAGTTATTCGTCCACCAAATGTCGCGGAGGGGGGTGGGGACGTGATTTCATCTACTCTTTAATATCTCAAAGAAAAATATAGAATCTATAACACTTTTCTTTTAATATATAACAAACTTAAATTTCTAGATTTGATTTCAAGAATTGTAGGAATTTGCTTTCCACCCTAAGGGCCGTATTCACCAACTTCTTAACACTCGGATTAAACCTCGGATCAGCGGTAATCGCTAGATCATACGAAAATCGGTATTCTCCAACGAAAATCCGCAGTTCACTGGCTACTTTAACACTTCGTTTTTGATCCTCGAATATCGGAGGATTAACAGAGTTAATTCTCGGATCTTTTCGTAACGCATGCACACTCCGCAGCTCAGCTTCGCAAACAAATAACAAACATGGCTGACGTTGACGATCTATTCTCACTAGATCATATTGAAAGCTTAGAACTATTGGAAACATTTGAAAGAAGGAAAAGGACGGTGCATCAAATTAGAGCAAATGATTTGGATTCTTTGGATAATATGGCATTTCGATATTGCTATCGATTATATAAAGATTCCGTGGAATTTCTAATACAAATGTTAGATAATAGGCTGCCATCTGCCACAGAAAAGAGTAATGCATTAACTTCGGCAGAAAAAAAATTTAATAGCTTTAAGATTCTCTTAATCATAACAATCAAAATTTTAAATCGTAGCGTAAACAGATGTCGTCTGCGTGATTATTCTTTTTTTAAAATGTTCTAAAGTAAAATTGATTCTTAATCTGTGCTTAAACAAAAGCGAAGTAAACAAGAGTATCAGTGCTGCCAATTTATTTTTTTCCCTTTCTAATCTTCTAATCCGATTGATTAGTTAATTGAAGCCGAATGAGGAATAAAGGCTATCTTCGTTCTTGGCCAATCAAAACGAAGCTTTTATTTCTCTTCAAGTTAATCCATGGATCACGTAATCGGCTGATGGTGAATACCGTAGGAATTTAATCCAGTGTTAGCTTTGATACTCGGATTTGCTGATCCATGGTCTAATCCTCGATCAATGAAGTTTGGTGAATACGGCCCTAAGAAAGGAAAGGGGTGGGGGGGTGTTAAAATGTGATTTCACATAATCCTTAAGATATCCGTAAGACATAAGATTTTTGCATTAAAATAAGACAAGCGCAAATACCTCAAAAACAATTTAAGGAATTCGTCCCTTAAATACATAGGAGGGGGGTGCAAAACGTGATCTCATATAATATTTAAGTTCTCAAAGAAAAATATAGAAATCCCTAAGATTTTTGGTTTTTAAATATTACAAACTTAAATACCTAAAAACTAACTTTAAGAGTTGTGGGAATTTGCGCTGCCCCCAAGAAGGAGGGGGGGAGGGGGAAGGTAACACGTGATTTCACATATATCTTTAAAAAAACAATGAAATTTTTGCTGTAAAATATAACACCCATAAATTACCTAAAACCACTTTCAGAAATTTGAGAGTTTTCCCACATCCAGGTAAGGGAGGGGGGGGGGGTTACCATGTTTTTTTCAAATCCTTTCATATCTCAAAGTAAAAGACAGATAGATATTCATGAGATTTTTCCTTTAAACTATAACAGACACGGATACTTAATAACTACTTTCAGGAATTTGAGAATTCGCCCCCAAAGAGGTGATGATTAACATGCTTTTTTTAATTCTCTTCATGTCTAAAAAAAATTACAGATATCCGTAAGATTCTTGCTTAAAAATATAACAAACAAAAATGTTTAAACACTAATTAAAAAAATTTCATGAATTCGCTCCTGGAGGGTGCGAGTGTGGTTGATGTGTTTTCATATATCCCTTTATATCTCAAAGATAGAAAAATATAATTATAAATCTGTTGTACTTATAATTTGAATATCACAAAGCAAAGACTAGAAAAACCGTGTTACTAGGCCTCATCTAATACATGGCGTCGAAAATAAAATATTAGTAGATGATGAAATGTTGCCATCTCTAAAATCAAAGTGATTGAATAATAAACACAACACTTGTTGTCTGATAAACACCCAAATCGAATTGTTTGGGTAAGGCGTTGCCTCAGGCAGTAGGGATGCTTCTTTATTAAAGTAGGGACCTTGATTCAACATTCTGCGGACGCAAAGACGCTGCTGAATTCAGCGGATACCCAAAGCGAGGTTTTGGGCTATTGCAACTCATATTTATGCTAATATTTATAAAATGTCTCTAATTAAAATGACGTAAATAGCGCAACTGATTTGTGGGCACTTACAAAAGTTACCCGATGCATTAATGTCTATGAGAGCATATACTTTCTTAAAGCATATTTTATTAGATTTCCACTGCACACGACATAACAAAAAGAATATACATTATTAATATATTTAAAGTCATTTTTCCTAGGACAAGGTAATAGCGTAATTAATTGATATACTGGGTACCACAAAGTCTTTCAGATATATTATAGATGATATTGAATAAATTGGTCAATTCAGTTTATTCAATATCATCCCATATTCATATCCCATTTCATTTATTAATCAGTTTTCATAAACCAAAAAAAGGAAAATTGATCGATGTAAATTTTCATTGTTATAAAAAATTTTTTAGTACACTATATGGTGCGTATTCAAATTTTAGACGACACAAAGGTACATTCAAAAGACATCTTTATGCTTTCTCTTTATAAATAAAGCTATAAATATGTTTTTGTAAGATTCTTTTCCATATAGTTAAAAAGCAGAATACATTTTTTATAGCCTTGTTGTCTTTTAAACAATATAAAGGGCTACACAAGAGGAATCAATTGCGGGGATTTTCTTTAAAATGACGAAAATTCTACAAAGTTAATTTTGAAAGTCTTCTGTCTCTCTAACTAAAGCAAAATATTTTAAAGATGTTTCTAGAGAGGGGGCGGGGTAAAATACATTGAATGTTGTACTATGTAATTGTTAATCGCACTTGGAAATTATTTATAATATATGTGGAGGCGCATGATTCTGTTTCAGTAAGTTTATTTTTAGTAAAAAATTACTTTTAAAAATTAGTAATAAAGAAAAATAAGGACTGTGGGTTCCTTATAATTTTATTTAACTGGGAAAAAAATTAAATATCCAAAACTCATAATTATTTTTTATGAATGTTGAAATAAAGTATAAAGATGATAAAATTAATATTTATTGACAAATCAATTGTCATAGGGCAAAGGGACACTCCAGAGTTCACTTATATCATAATTTCAATGAAAATAGCATTTTCTTTGTGGTAGATTTTACAGAGTGTTTTCACTTATAGCTAATTTATAGTCTGCATTGTTTATAGCTGCTACACAAAAAGCAATAAATACACAACTACATTTAAATGACAGAAACTAATTAAGAGTTTAAACTATATGACCCAAGTACTTGTGTTGAAGAATGTTGTTTAACCAATTTCCATTCAAAAGATTTAGTAGTATAACTTTTTTTCTGATTTTTATTTATTTATTTATTTATTTATTTAAATTTATTTATCTATTTATTTATTTTTTCAACTATATAAGTTCCTATGGTAACTTAAATTCGTATTTATGTATTATTTTATTTACCCATAATAAACAAGATCAGGAAAGTAGTTAAGTTATGCTAGTTTACAATAAAATGTGAAATATTCAAATCATTATATGCACTAACAAAATTTCAAATAGTATTTTGTTATAAGAGGATATTAAAAATTACAAAGGTAATTTTTAAAAATATTTTTATAAAAGCAAATGTGAGATACTACCTAAAATTCATTATATATTCTTATAATAAAAGGCAGAATTTTTGTTTACCCCTTTCAAATATCTCATTTTACCAAACAGAAAATTTCATGTTACAACTTTTTCTAAATCATGCTTTTAATGTTTTTTATGTTTAATAATAGGATAAGAAATTAATGTGAGATCGGTTTTAAATCTGCATCATTATTCTTCATTACACACATAAATCCTTCAGTTCAAACTAAGCATACCTCTTATTACTCTTTCCATACAGAGAAATTTTAAATATTTTCGTACGAATGTGAAACATATCTGTCTAAACAAAGATAATAATTTTTCGCTAACGTCTTTAATCTAATAACTCTTTAGTTATACAATGAAATTATATCATTATTTCGAAGTTGAAAAAAAAAAACCTCTTCTTTTAAATATCAAGGTCGATTTATTTCCACTCCTTTACCACATTGTCGCAATATTTTTTTGGTGTTTTGAATATTTCTCATAACAAACTTTCTTGTTTTTAAGTCCAAATGCACAATAATTCGTTGATAAAGTGGCTGCACCTGGGTGATATGTATACTTAGACTGCAATCTTGAATGCATTACCATATTGTAATATTAAATACAATGTAAATAAAAATGGAATAATTTTTAATAAAACGTAGTGAAAATTTTGTAGTATGTAGTGTAAGTTTGTTAATTTTAGAGTCATAACTTTGTTGTTTTTATTGTTAAGTTTGTTAGAAAATGAAAAGAGAAGTAGATACGCAGTTGTTTCTTTTTCAGGTGTTTTTATCATACCTCTAGTTCTGAGTTTTCATATCGTACCTCATTAATCGTACCTCATGGAATTTTGTCAATACTTAGAATAAATTTTTTATTTATGTGTTTATAATCGATATACATAAATGTACCAAAAAATGTTATAATAAATATACTTATTGTAATGTTTGACATTGTCGTACATAAAAATTGACTAATTTTAACTAATTAAAATATTTTCATATAGGGGAATTTCATTGTTAAAACATAAATAATTTTCTTTAAAACTATTCCAAATAAAATACTTATTACAACATTCTATTATTGTGGTTTTGATTAATTATTCGATATTCATGAAATTATCTTTTAAGAAATTACATATAAATTCAGTTAATAAGAAATTCATATTTAAAAAAAAGTTTAGAAGTATATTAGAAGAAATAATCTCTTAAGAAATTACATATAAGTTTAGTTAATGAGTATTATGTTCGGCACCCTTTTCGTACAAGTTAGTTTTGGAATAACAAATCCTTACTTTTTGAGTTGTATGGAAAGTTTGAAAAGATAAATAAGAGAGAATATTGTTGTTGTGTTGTGTTTGTTGTGTGTGTGTATTGTGTGTTAATTATTTTTTAATTACTTTTAAAAAACACAAACATTTTTTTTTTTTTTTTTATTAAGATGCATGTTTTTATGATCTGTAAATAACTTTTTAAATGATATTCCGTCAAAATAATCCGTCAATTTTATGTATCGACTTGAGTTTTACATATATGTATATATATAAATAATACAGAATTACGTTATATCGGTATTTTTATTTTATGGAGGCCCTATACATAGTAATTTTACAGTGCATTTCTTTTTTATAGTACATTTCATAGTGCTTTTTCTAGTTCTTTTATCGTACTTTTATAGTATTGTTTTAATTCCCTTACAGTAATTTTAATATATAATGTATATATGCTTAGTTTCAATAAGTGCAAATATTTTACATGTGTGTATCACATTTTAATATCTACAAGATATTTCTAAATTGACGAAATAGTCTAAATTTTTTGTACGTGATTCGTCAGCATCCTTTATTTTCTTTGTGCCTTTAAAATTTCGAATCTTATTCAAAGAGCAATTTACACTTAATAATAATAAAAAAAATTGTTTAGAACATAATAAAATTGTTCTTTGCCGTATTTCTAATATTAATTTTAAAAAGATATTCTTGAAATTTCCTTAACTCCTTTTGTTTATATATACACAAGAACCTGAATTTAAATTTAAAGTAAATCAATTTAAAAAAATATTTTTTCGAAACAACTTTTGTAATTTTATGTACATATATGTATGTATATATATATATATGTTTATCTCTAGATAATTTAATTGCTCAAAATACACTAGTTAGTAAAACTGTTAAATTATGATTATTGTTGTAATGATGCTACTAATTTGTCATTTGATATTACGCAATTTCAAAAGTTTCTTGATAATAATCTCTTATGATAAATTTTCTTAATAGTGAGATATTAAGAAAGAAAAATTAAACAAATTTTTAAAAAATAATTCAAATCTTACTTTTAACAAAAATTTAGAACGCTTTGTAACTTTCGTATTTTAAATAATTCTAGCATTCAAAAAATATTTCTAAAATCACAGTACCTCGATAAAATATTCCATTATTATCCATTACATGTAGTGCTTGCCCATTTTTATTTTTCTTCATCTTTAGAGATGCCGATTTACTATCGCTTACTGGTTCGGTGGTCAGCATGGCAATTTTTGATAACCATTTCAAATATCCCCCACACGCGAGCTTCATAGATAGATGCAGCGCCCTCTCTATTGCCCCGCCTACACGATATCCCCGTAATGTTAGTTTTGTAATGCAGTTTTAAACTATACTTTTTTTTCCTTATATTTAGAAAAGATGCTCCTGCGTGATTGAATTTTATTTCAGCTAACGAGTTACACGAATTATTGGACAGAAAAATCTTCATTTTTATGCGCTATTATTGCGGATTAATATTATCATTAATATTATTATTTTCTTTAGATTAGGTTGAAATTAAGGATTGTTAAAAACTGTTTTATGTGTGTTGAAAATTGTTGAGTGTGTGGTTAAAGTTCAGGTTAAGTGGGTTATACGTCGCACTAGAGCTACACAATCGGCTGTTGGCGGCGTGTGTATAGAGTGTGGAAAAAATTATAGAAAATGCATGCGAAATTAAAAGAGAGAGAGAGAGAGAGGGGGGGGGGGTGAACTACTGATATAATATATATATATATATACAGTTTTTATAATGTAGGGTTTTTTTTTTCTTGGGGGGGGGGGGAGTTATGTCTTTTTTCAGAAATATTCAGTTTTATTATCAAATAATAATAAAATTTACTGTTTTTTTTTTTTTTTTTTCTTGTTAAAATTAATTAATTGCCAAAATAAATAAATTCAGTTTAGATCCTACTTCAGAATTTAACTGTGTTTCTTTTTTTTTTTTTCTTTTTGAGCGCATACGCATAAATAATTCTATGAAATACTAGTAAAGTCACATACATTCTGTAATATTTTATTGAAAATAAGATAATAATTTAATTTAGAAACTAAAATATGTATCCAAACACCAAGTAGCTTTACTTTGAATTTTCCAAAATTCTGTGTTTTCCCGTTTACAATATTCGGAATATTTGTGACTATCGGGGTATATAATTACAAAGAGAGAGAGAGAGAGAACGTACAACCTTAAGCTTGAAAAAAGAGAGTGAGGCCAAAGCAAATTAAAAGCATGTTAAAGCAAGTAAACATTGGTTATCGAAGCATAAATGTTCATATGTGTGTTAAGGCTGATTATCTGCGCAAGAAATCTAGTCTAGGGTGGAATGCTGTAAGTGGAGTTTTTTTTTTTTTTTTTTTTTTTACTAAACGATTCAAGTCCATATTTACGTGAATTTATAAGGTTACAACGGAAAACTCCAAAAGACACGGAAAACTATTTACGAGCATGACCTGGGTTCGAACCTGAGACTTCTCATCTATCAGCTTTAGCTATCGGTGCGTGTGATGGATAGTCAGGTGAGACGTTTCAGTCTTGCATTATATTAGAAGTACTAAAATCAATCGATACAATACTTGTAAAGCCGGCTTGATATATTAAAAGTGAGATGAATTTGGAGGTATGTGACATGTGAAAAGTTAGCTCTTTTTTGGTATAGCACTTTTCTGCATTTGAAAACATTTTTTTTTTCATTAACAGCCCTACATTCTTACTATATAAATTGTATTTAATAAGAAAAAATGTACTCGACTATTTTGAGTAGTCCTATTTATATGAGTTGTATACATACCATTTAATGAACTTAAATCTAGCCCAGTTAAAAAAAATGACTAATGCAACATGAAACGTATTTTTAGCAATTTCCAACCATAATCCATACTATATCCGAATTCTGTTGTAAACTTGTGCCCTGTAAACGAATAGTGAATGCTTTTTGTACCATATTCTATGGCAAACCTGCATTTATGCGTGTAAAAATGTATGTTAATTGCATTTTATCTAATACAGTCTAAAAATGCTAAAATTTACCAATGACAAAATAAGCAAATAGATCATAATGGGTTTGTATTCCTTTGTATGTCTGTGCACGCGGAGGTTCGATCCTATAAAATAGTTTCAAAATAAAAAATATATCTTAAAGATTTAAAATATTAAATTTGGACTTGTAGCTAATTATTTTTTTAACCCCCGACCAAAAAAGTAGGGTTGATACAAGTTTGTCAGTGAAGTTTGTCAGTGTGTTCTGTGTATCTGTCTGTGGCACTGCAGCTTTCAAAACTTTTAAAAGAATATATAATAATTTCAATGTTTCGCTATTATTATTAATATTATTATTATTAGATCAAAGATTTACTATTGATGGTATTTAAATGTGTTTAATGAAATCTTTTGGATAAGTTTTTTTTAAATTAATTAAAATGTATTTTTTATGCCATTTCAGTTTGCATTGATATTTCAAAGGTTGCGAGCTGGTAATTCTCCCAGAATTCCTATTAGGTTATATTATATCATGCATACAAACTTAATTTCAAATCATGTTAGATAAAATCAGCAAGCTGATAATCTTCCAACGTTTAAATCATGTTAGATTTAAAATTACGTTTTTTTTTTTTTTTTTTTTTTTTTTTTAAAGCATAAAAATAATTTTTAATCGCTATTTTTAAATCGATTTCGACTACAAACAGTAATTATGAGTTCGCAGTGCAAAAATATCTAAATTCATTTCAAAACAGGAGATTTTTACTTTTTTTTTTTTTTCTTTTTAATTACTTAAAAAGTTATTTTTTCAAGCCGCTTATATTTGCGAGTGTCAATCTTTTAATTTCAACTCATGTTTTGCATAGTAAGTATTTTTTTTAAGCATAAAAAAGCTTTAAAAAAAATCGATCTAGACAAAAATTAAAAACTGACTACAAATAGTAAATTTGAGTTTACAATCAAAAAATCACTAAACTCGGTTGAAAATTAAGAAAGTAACACTTTATTAAATTCAAGGACAGCCCTGTGTTCACATTTTATAATTTGCGAGCTAACAGCGTCCTTTCAGCTGAAAATTGCACATTTAGTAGAAAAACAATGTTCGATAAAATTCAAGGCTTCTTTTTTTTTTTTTTTTTTTTTTTTTTTTTAAATGTTAGCTTAATACTTGTTGAGTTACGCTGATAGCAAACACATACACTCACACATACACACTTACGCACAAACATAATGCCATTAAATTTCGATTTTCTTCTAATTAAGATTAATTAAGAGTTTAAAATATGCCGCATTTAACTAAGTTCTTTTGACTGATTTGTAGATATGCTGAAAAACTCAATATTTGTATCATAAGCCATGAAATTAACTCTATACAGTCGAACCTCGTTAACGTGAATCGCAAGGGGGATAAAAAATGAGTTCATGTTATCAGTAGTTCATGCTATCAATACCTCAGAAACTTATCTTCCTTTTGGTGGGGACTGTGGACACAGTTCATGTTAAAAGTAATTCGCGTTAACAGTGTTCACGTTAACGAGGTTCGACTGTGTTAATTGTTTCATTTAAAATTTTATATTTTCTTTTCTTCAAAATTAAGAATAATTTCCCTCTTGTACTTCTGTAGTTTGTATAACTGTTTCTTTTCTTGTCTATATACACTCTAAAACAAAAAGAAAAGAAAAAAAACGGCACACCAAGAAGGAGTTATCCGAATGGGACGAAAATTGTGACGTATATGTGGAGAAAAACAAATGATTATACAGTCGGTAACAAAAGCCTCCAAACACTACCAAAAATTCCTATGTAAAAAATGTACACTTAATACAGTTTTGTTAAATAAATCCGTGTTGAATCCTGTTTTTAAACTGACAAAGAACAGGATTCGACAAGGATTTATTTAACAAAACTGCATTAAGTGTACTTTTTTTACATAGGAATTTTTGCTAGTGTTCGGAGACGTTTGTTACCGACTGTACAGTTTCAGAAAATTTAGATGATTTAATCTAGAGAAAGGGCTTCACAAAGTAAACAAGACAATAACTTGTTGGTTCACTTCTGGCCCTTATGTAAGCAGTTATTCTGCTTGGCATTAATTGATAGAGCTGGCAGATGTGCTCCTGCAATATATCGTTCAAAATTTTGTCCAATTGCTGCGTTAGATTGGCAAAATTCCGAGATGGTTGTAGGACCCTTTACATCATGCTCCAAACGTCCTCAGTGGGAGAGAGATCTGGAGACTTTGCTCGCCAAAATAATGTTAAACAAGCAAGAAAACAAACAGTGGAAACTACCTCTGTGCGCAGGCGAACATTATCATACTGAAATGTACGCTCAGGATTGCGTGATATGAAGGAAAACACAACTGGACGTAGAATGTTGTGGACGTATCGATGTGCTGTAAAGATGCCATGGATGACAACCAAGAGGATCCTGCTATGAAATGAAATGGCACCCCAGACCATCACTCCTGGTTGTCGGGCCGTATGGCAGTCAGGTTGGAATCCCCCCCCCATTTTTTTCGGGGAGTCTCCTGACGTATTTCGCTGGTCATCGAGACTCAAATCGGGATGAGACTCATTACTGAAGACAATTCTACTCCATTCAGTGACATTCCAGTTCGCACAATCCCGATATCACTGCAAACGTGCTTGTCAGTATACAAAGTTTAATAGCAATCCACACAAGGGGTCCCTTGAGCTCAACCCCACTTCTCTGAGCCGCCTATTAATGGTCTTTGAAGTCACTGAAGTACCAGTTGCACATAGGATCGATGATAATTATGAATTTGGGGCTTTGGGTACCGCTCTGACGATTGATCGGCTCTCACGTCCTGTCCTTTCTCTAGGCCGACCGCCTCCTCCCTGATGCTGTGTTCGGCAATGGTTCACCCATTCCTGCCAATATTATCTAATAGTGGCATATTTCCTATACAATTGTCAAACAATTCGCACATTAGACCAACCGGCTTCTTTGAGCCCAACCACACACCTCTCTCAAATGCTGACATCTGCGTATATTGTTTGCGCACCTGCTGGACATAGTTACAGTCTATCTGAGTAGACGGAATAAAATTCTCAAAGAACTTATGACCAGGAACCAAAATTTCTCCTTTTTAATATTCTACCAAGTGCGCAGTTAAGATGCGCTGCAGCGTCACATGCTCATTAGGTGACAGCCAAACTTTAAAATTGTGAATTTTCCATCGAAACCTGTATGCATGCCAATTTGTGTCCAATTTGCATAACTCCTTCTTGGTGCGTCTTTTTCTTTTGTTGTTTTAGAGTGTATATATATATATATATATATATATTAATTTTTATGTTTTATATTATTTGTTTGTGTATGCATGCATATATATATATATATGTTTGTATGCATATGTATGTATACGTTTGTTTGTAGATGTTTGTTTGTATGTATGCTTGTACATGTTTGTTTGTATGTATATGTATATGTACATGCGTGCATTTCTTTTATACGTATTTGTGTATGCATATATATTTTTGTGTGCATTTGTTATTTAATATGTATGCTCTTGTGTATGTATATGCGTGTATGTAATATATGTTTTATTTTATTGTGCTTTTACTGTATTATTATTATTTTTTACTTACTTTATTTTACGTTACTTTTTCATTTATTTATTTATTTATTTTTTGTCAAAGATTTATTCTGTATTTGTATGATGCTACTTACCTTTGTAAGCCTTATGTTATACTCTGTTGTGTATGAGATTATCTCTTAAATAAATTTTAAAAAAAATGTAGGCACATTCAATAACTTTTTTTTTTTTTAAATATTTTGCAGACTAAATTGATACAATATATAAGCGTGACATAAGACATCCAATTTAAAAACTTTATTAAAATTATATAAACAAGTTTTGATCTTTTAAAGTTTAACTGTCTTTCAAACTTTTTCTCCTTCTAAGAAAATAATTTTTTATATGTTCTCATCGCTCCATAAAGTGAAGAAAAAATGCATGATGAAGTAAATAAGTAAATACATATTTAAAGAATTGTCATGTGCAGTACATTATTTATAAAAAAAATTTTTAAGTATTCGAATGTAAAATTTTTCACATGTAAAAATTAAACAAAATTCGATCCAATGTTCGTGATAACATATTTTATTATTATTATTATTATTATTTGCTATATTTTTTACGGTTAAAATGTAATTAAATAAATAATTTAAAAATATCTCTATCAAAAAAATATCTTAATACTTTATAAATTTATATTAATGTTTTCAAGTTTAAAATACCAATCATTCCTATTTAAAAATTGTGACTGATATAAATGTTTAATAAATTCATTGCGCATCCACTCTTCAAAAACAGACATAAAAAAGAATAGAAAAGAAAAATTATATCCTTTAACATTTATTTCAAACTAGTTGGCCTTCGCCCGCCTAGTTGTCTATATTTTCAATTTAACGTATTTTAAAAATTTATTACCTCTTTCCTGTTTAGCACTCATGACAATTTAAATCATTTAACATCGGATTACATGATAGTTTAAAAAATAATGCTATTTTTCACAGCATAACAAGCACATCATAATGTTTTCCAGAAAAAGCTTATATAATTTAAAAAATTATATTTTAATCATTTAATTCAAGTATATTACAAAACTGGTTGAATAATTTTTTATACTGTTGTCAGTTTACAAGAAAGGTACATACTAAAAAGTACATACAAGAATAAAATTAGTTCGCATAAGTGGACTCTGCTTAGTTCTCCATCATATAATAATGGATTAATCCCATAAATTTCTGCTTTAAGAGATATTGTATTCAAGTTAAGATAAATGAATTTGCCAAATCATTCAACACGGTCATAGACTAAAATGCCCCATCCACTAGCTAACCTAGACCTAATTTGATATATTTTATTTATCTTAATTTGCTGAATTATTTTATTAGGATGTTTGGGTTTTAGCTATCTTGCAATTCCATGCTATTTTCATTGCAATGATTCACATAATGCAAGATTATGTTAAGTATTGCCGTATTCTGCCATTTTGAATAATTTTCGAATTTTTCATATTAGACTATTTTTAGTTATTTGTGTTCCTGCCAAAATCATAAATGCTATTTTAAAATTGCTCTGACATATTTATGATAAAAAAATTCCTTTTAATGCATGTTTCCGCGAAATTTTGTCCTATTCTCCAATGTTTAAAAAAAAAAAAAAATGCATATTTCAAATAATTTACGAAGTTTTGAAATTAGAATATTGCAAATCAATAGGGTTATTACCAGCATCATAAATGATATTTAAAACTGGTCAGATCTTATTACAATTATGTTTCTTGAGATAATGTCTTCACAGACGATTAAAAAACTAATGTTCTAAAGAACTAACAAACTGGCTAATCTGCAGACAGACAACACATCAATTTTTCATATTCCTGAGAGCTCAAAAGGTGTGAAAAATATCATAACACTGAGTTCGAAAATTTTCACGAATACCCAAGTTCCCCATACCAAATAGTATGATGGAGAACTAATAAAGTTGCCTTTAAAAATCAGTACTTTTGGTAATTTTTCGGCCCTGCAATAGACTCCAATGATTTTTACAAACCATTGCTGAACTACCTGCAGATATACATTAAAAAATGTGTAATCACACGTTTTAACATACGCATATACATTTTAATATATGTGTATATATACACGTATTTTTAAATGAAACATGCAAATATATTTTAAAATAAAGCACACACATATATTAAATTCTCATAATTTAATTTTATTATACTTTATATATTATCATATTTTATACTTTTTCGTTATAAAATTTATAAAAATTATTTTTGTGAGTTTTCTTCCTTTCTAACAAAAACAAAATTTTTTTACAGTATTATCACGGAGGCAAAGGTTAAAAAATGCAAAGGGTTCAGTACAATTGGAAAGTGTTTATAATCTATGCAGAATCCACAATTTTTCATTCTTGTTTTTATTTAATTCTTTTGAAACAATATATAGAATTTTGTTTTCTTTATTAAGATTATTATTTTTAACAGCATGCTTAAAATATTTTTTTACTTACCAGATCTGTACCAAAGTTGCAACGAATGTTTGGTTAATACCGAATACCAAGGCCAATATCAAGATATTCAGCTATTGAATAGTACAACGAAGAATACAAATTTCAAATTAAATTATACATTAGGATAAAAGTACTTTTATCATTTTTTTTTAATAGTGTAAAATTAAAATGGCATAATAAAAGTTTATCTATACCTATAAGAATATTCAATATGTTTAAATGTTAAAACAATAAAAATTTCCTGAACATTTAATAGCAGGAGACTTGGCGTTGGAATATTAAAACAGGAATAAACTACTACGTCAGAAACGCCAAAGAAAAATTATTGAGGTGCATACAGCTGTTTCGGTATCCTAAAGCGTACCTTCTTCAGTGCAAAAAGAAGCATTCTTTTTGCACTGAAGAAGGTACGCTTTAGGCTACCGAAACAGCTGTATGCACCTCAATAATTTTTCTTTGGCGTTTCTGACGTAGTAGTTTATTCCTGTTTTAATATTCCTGAACATTAATTTTTAATCTAAATAGAGGATGGTTATATTTAAATAATGCATTTCAAAGTATTTATAACTTTTGTTTGATTATTTATTCAGGATATTTTAAAAGTGCTCTGCTTAGTTCCCTATTTTATATTTTTTCTCATAAATTTCTACTATAGGGCATACTATATTGATTTTAAGAGAAATGAATTATACCGAGAAGTGAATTCTAACTTGATGAATTATATAATGTAGTTATAATTAAAGTTCCACTTTGAAATGGTCGTAAAACTAATGGACAAAATGTTATCAAACTTAGTAATAGTTTAAAGGAGGTCATAGATTTTTTTTCCCTCTCTCTCTCTCACACGCACCAAATATATATATATATATCATCATTTGTAAAGATCAAAACTTTCGCTGCCTTAAAAATAGTTACCAACTCATTAACCATATCAAACACCTTGATAATGTTGAAAACATTATCAATTATGATTTTCAGGATCTGTTTAATAATATTATTTTATCTGACCTTTATCAAATTATCAGTAATCTATTCATTAAATGCAAATATCAGATTAAATTACCTAATAACTTTGATGTTGAAATTTTTAAAACTCTTCTTAATTTCATCATCTATAATAACTATATTTTACACAATAACCTCATTTATTTACAAACAGTGGGCATCCCACAAGGGGGATGAAGCTCGAGTTTATTGGCTGATCATTATATTATTATGAGTGCAAATTTACTTTTGATAATCTGTTACTATACCGATACATTGATGATGTCATCATTTTATTCATTAAAAATAAGTCATCTGATTTAATTACTTTAGTCTATCCTTCAAAATTGACTAAGACTATCAATAAAGTCAAAATCATAAACTTTCTCTGAATTTATTTCTATGATAATAAAATTCATATTGATATTTATAACAAAAGACAAGATTTTAACTTTAAAGTAAATTTGTTTACTCATTTTAAATCATGCCTGCATCTCTCTGTTTTCAGAAATAATATTTTTAATCACTTATGTCGAATCAATAATTTATGTTCTGATAAATATGAAAATAAAAACATCAATAAACTTATTAAGGAAACTTTAAATATGGGATTCTGAAAAAAATGTGTTTATTCACTGGTATATTAATAATTGTATCTGTCAAACACACACAAACACAAAAAAAAACCACTCTTATGTGTTAAAAAATGTAAAAAATAATAAAAGACAATAAATAATGTGGAGGACGGGTGGGTAGATGTTTGATTAAGGAGGTTGGGTGGCGTTGTTGGTTGGATGGTTGGGTGGGATGTTGAATTAAACTAAAAAAAAATGAAGGAAGGATTGCTGCATTTAAATTTATTCAAAAAATTAATTTGTTGAAAATTGGTTATTATATAAGTAATCAAGGAATGATACAACTCAACTTCTAAAATGCCATTTTCTCCTGTTAAGTTCTCAGTTTTGCTCGTGTTTTTAATTCAGTTTTTGTGGCTCGTGTTTTGATTTTATTTTATTTTTTCTGGTTGGTATTTCAATACGTCAGGATGGATTGTGTCTAAATTGCCTCTCTTTCATTTCTGGGTGATTTTTTCTTGCAGGTTTAGGTTTTGGTTTTATTACTTTTCAGGTTCATGGTGTGTGTTTGTTTTTTTGGAGAGTTTTCGGTTTTTGTTTCTCTGGAAAATAATTTGTCATTGTTTCATTTGATTCATTTCGGGGCTCTTTTTTATTAAGGGTTCGTAATCAATCAATAAATTTCATGGTTTCATTGATCTTTATTTGCTTCTTTTTTTTTTCATCCATGTGTCTCCTAATCTGGTCTTGGCAGGCTTAGGGGGGTGGGGTGGCAGCATAAAACTAGTTTAACCCCACATGCAAGTCACAAGTCTTGTCGCTTGCCTCCTTCCTTCCTTTCTTGGGTTGTTTTTTCCCCCTGGATTTCGATTTAGATTGAGTTTTTCTGATGGGATTTGGTTGAGTTGGTTTGTTGTATCGTTTGTTTTGCGGGCTGTTAAAAATTAAATTTGGTTTCTTTAAATATGTGTATTTCATCCCCTGATGATTTTTTTTCTTTTTTTTACCTTTCTGAGCTTTTCCTGCATAGAGAAATTGTTCATTCTTATTGGTCTTTGTGGTTTTGATGATCTCGTGTCTGTTGCTTGGCTTCTACTGCACTTAATGGGTTATTATTGTTCATGACAGGGTTCTCTTTTCTCACCTTAAAATATTGTCCTAGAGTCAATCTTCTTTTCATCAGAGTCTAATTACATGGTCCTATTTCAATTTTCAACAGGTATTGTTGTACAGTGGATTGGCGTCAGTGCTATTGTTGAACTTGATAACTGAATCAATTTGGGAAATCTTGTTGCTTTGTTTGACGTGTGTATGTCTCTTTGGTGAAGTGTTTGACTAAATATTCTTCGTTCTCATTCTTTGCTTCTACTATCAAAATGATTATATATATATACACTAAGCAACAAAAAGAAAAAAAAATCCGCACTGCAGAAAAAATGACTTATAGCTTTTTTATTTGTAATAACTTTAAAATTAATGTTTGAAACAAATAAAACTGTCTTGTTTGCATAATACCAAAGGGTTGAAATGATACCTATGTACATTTTCGATATAATAATTCACTTTATTGCACTCTACGAAGTACTTTTTAAAAATCTGCATAAAACTTTCGAATTGAACATAATGCAACAACCATACGCTTTGTATTCTATTACGATCTATTATATGGAATAAACAAGTTATATTTTAATATAGAAAATAAAACTATTTATTTGTTAGATCTAAGCTATTTTTTATTAAAAAAATATGTATTCTGCATTGGGTTAATTCCACCTTGATATGGAATTACTGTTTTAATGCGCAATGCTATAGTTTTATACAGTGTTTTAATATAAATCTCAGAAATTTCAATGTGCCAAATATCATAAATAATCTTTTCTAGTTCTGGCAGAGTTATAGGCTGCAAATTTCGAATTCTCTCCCCTCTCCTCCGCCTTTTTAGAGACGAAACATTTTCGAGTGGATCGCGATTAGGACTATTTCCATGTCTGGTAAAGAAAAAATTCTAATATATCTTTTGTGTGATTTAATTTAAAGTGAAAAAAGATATGATTATTTACAGAATTATAGGTTCTCATGGGAATGGATAGGAAATTTTGACAATTTGAAGTGAAGAAACTTACCACAGATGCCGTGTAATAAGGGGCATTATCATCTTGAAATGCTGTTTGCGGAAATGTCAAAGATACCTCCAAAATAGTCGGTCAGGCACCATTTTTATGAAGACTGTTTCGAGTTAATTGATCCCTTGAGCATAAAAATTTGCCCGACTGTTTGAAAAGTTATGCACCTCCGTACCTTAATGTACGGAAGATGTGTTTTTAAAAGTGCGATTTTCATAAAGTCGGTCATATTTTCGTTGTCAGATCTGCTTGTTTTATTTAGCTCGAAATAAGTTAAACTTGATTCATCAAACAGAATCAGTTCAGCCCAATAACTAACTAATCATTTTATTTATTTTTATTTTTTTAGCCATCTGAGGTCTTGCTTTCCTATTTCTCCTCACTAAGAATGGAATTTTTTTCAATTTTTCTGTCATTTAAACCTTCTTTGTTTAATAGTTGCTGTACTGCAGTTAAAGAAATTATGCTGCTAAACACTTTTTCTGAATCTCTTTTATGTTCTAAATGTAATACAAACCGATTTTATAAACAATGGCTGTTTAACTTACAGTCATTTCGCTTGGATGAGCAACATGGCCGCCTAAAACCAAATTTCCTGTTTAAATGGCCAAAACTTTTTATATCATTCTAAAAACCCTTTATCAATATTTCGTTAACAATTAATTATTTTGTCATCTCATGTATTAAAATATTTTTTTGATTTTCATTCAAAAATTTATTCTATTTGTGGCATCGTTACCGGCCTTATTCTTACCATTTTTCAAATAATTCCTAAAATTACAATTTTCCTGACAATTGCATGTTGTTTTTAACACTGAACTCAAAGCTAAAGTGTATGTAGAGGACAACATAATAAAATGTGTTCGAAAATTTGCTTTTTAAACGGTAAAATTTGCTGTTGTAAAAGGCGAAAAGGAAAATATCCAAATGCGTTTTTTTTTTTATTCGCTTAGTGTGTGCGTATATATATATATATATATATATATATATATATATATTGAAAGATCAAAAACACACTACCAAAAGGAAAATGGCGCTGTATGCAATGCCTTTAAATTAAAAAAGGGCTGGATTCAAATTTAAAACCCCAAATTAGCGATCATAAAATCTGAGATCTCAAATCACTTGCAACAGTGTGCGCAATCCGGAATTTCTTAAAAATATTTTACTGATCACTCATTTGCGATTTTTTAAGTCTAAATTCAGCCCTAAGACCTGAAGACATCGGTTTTAAACACTTTTAATCGTTTCTAAATAGAAACTGTTCGTGAGGTTATGAAAATGGTTTCCATTGCCCAACGACCGGAAGAATACAAATTTGGTTTATACAAATTCGCTTTACACATATCCTTCTATTTTATAGTAAAAATTGTGCCTCCTTGTCAAAGTTCTTCTTGTTATGTATTGATAATATCTCTGACCATGCACGTTTTTCTCGTTAACTGCTTTTATGAATGCGATGCTAGTGGATGGTTGCTTTGCAAAAATATTGGACCGGAAGACGAATACTCCGACGTCCATTAACACCGCAAGGTTTGAATCATGGCAAAATTTGAAATCACGGGTTTGTTATCTATTGAACCAGGTTGGTAAAAGAAACTTGCTTCCGTAGAAACCAAGGTGGTTGTTGCATTAGTAGTAGAAGAAGAGCCAATGGAAAGCACATACTGGGCGTGCAGCGTATGTTTTATCAAACGTCAAATAAGTGTATAAAAATGTCCATAAAATGCTGCAGACCTTTACTATAATTTTTACCCATACAAAAGCAAACATGTTTGAGAATTTGAAAGTAACGTTCCTGCTGTAAGAGTATACTTCGCTTTGGATTTCCTTGCACAGATGAAGGTGGATGATCATTGCATTTTATGGACGGATAAAGCCCATTTTTACCTAAACGGTGATGATAACATGCGTATTTGCAGTATTCGGTAAACTAATCCCTCATGTTATCCATCCATTCACATTGCATTCTACTAAAGTCGCCGTTTGGTGTGTTATGACAGCTAGTTTCATAATTGAAGAGCACTTTTCTTTAAAGCACAATCAACACTTGAGCCTGTGACATATACTGTGACTAATACTTACTTAGAGTTAATTTTAAGAAGTTTCGCAATATCTGAACTCAAGAGACGTGGCATTTTAGATAGAGTCATGTGAGGTAAATGTAACTACGGAGTAAGTCTAACCTCGATTTATAACATAACTGAGAAGCTAAATTTTTAGTTAACAGTCAACGTATTTGTTTGTTTCAACCGTTTGAACATTTCTTTGTTACATTTAGTTTGTTATATATATTATTTGTTATATTTATTATATATATTTTCCCCTTGAACCTAACATAATTCATTCAAACTTTTTTTTTTTCCCCAAAGAAATTTCGTCACCATTTAATTCTCTGACATTTGTTCCAACTTTATGTTTAAAATCATACCATAATTGAAAAGAAAAAAAAAATCTTGATTTTGTATGAGTCCACAGAGGTCTACCAACTAAAAGCATGTTTTATTTATTTATTTTTATTTATTTATTTATTTATTTATTAAGTAATAGATAGAAATATAAGTAGATTTATTTTGATAATTGTTTTGAAATATAAATAACCTTTCCATAAATTGCAAAGAAATAAAAATGATTCTTTTCGGGGAACAGGAAATTAAATTACATTTTAGATTCCTCATATATAAATTGCAATATTTTAAAAGGAGATCAATGAGTTTATTACTGAAACCTTTCTTATTATTAATAAAAGTTATTTATTTTAATTTATAATTAGATATTTAATAATTCTGAAATAAATTCGATATATTTAAAGAATATGTGATCAGCTCGCTCGCAACCTCCTCTAAACTATTACTAAATTACTAATCATTTTATATCGCAGTTTAGACCTGCACTAAACTGCGCTTTTTTCTTGTTTCCTCGAAAGTTGTGATGTATTTAATGTTATGATGTGTGAAGGTATCATGGCAAAGTGTTTTTTGCTTTATGAATCTCTTTCTGCCCTTTTATATTCTTGCGACGAAAGAAAGAAGTAAATTTTTACAGCCATTCTTAAAACCTTTGAGTGAAAAGTGGCAAAAAATGTGACTATAGCTGTAAAACTCGGTTGGTAAGTCAAGTTAATACTCACTGTCTGCTGCTTCCTTTTTATTAATACGGCTTTTGAAGTGTCATTTTCTCTGTCTGTATGCTTTTTATAATATATATATATATATATATATATATATATATATATATATATATATATACATCGATAGATAGATAGATATATTCTCAATATTTAGTGTTTGTAATAGTATTTGCTGTAAAATTCTAATAATCAGAATCATATGATGTGTGGAACTAATTTTATTCGACACAACAACGAAATTAAAAAATGCACCAAATGACTGGCGTTGAAAAGTCATATGTAAAATTCTTTGAATAAACACCATAAAAAGCAAAAAACATGCAATAGTTGTTTCGGTTTAAAATATTGCAGTACTCGTGCCTACTTTAATCGCCTGACGAAGGGTCATGTTTTATTTCAACCCGAAACAATTGTTGCGTTGTTTTTGTTTCTTTTTTGCATTGTATGGCGTTTATTGAAAGATTTTTACTTGTTACACCAACAAATTACTTTCTATTTTGAATTACAACTGGAAAAAATCGTGTGCAAAACACTGATACAAAGAAAAAAAAAGAATAAGAAAGAAAACTACTTCTTAACACACAATACGAATATTAAATGCAGTACGCGTTTCGGAAGAACATAACCATTCTTCATTAGATTCAAAGAAGACTTGTTACCACTACTGAGGTAAAATCAAGATCGAATTTTTTCTTACTTCTATCTGTGACATAGCTTTCTTTCTTTCTTTTTTTTTTTTTTTTTTTTTTGTTCTTGTTAACTTCATATTACTTTTTATTCGTTCTTTTAATATACTATCTTAGTCTAAGACTTAAAAGAAACACAACTATATGTTTGCAGCTTTGTCCTTTTTCTTTTATATTCTTCTTCTTCATCTTCCTTTTGTTTTTGCTTTTCATTATTTCTAATTTTATTATTAATCAAAATTGTTAGATTTTATAATGATTATACATCTAATAGGATAAATATCTAAATATATGTCAAGAGAGATAATGGTGTGGCGTTTTGGAATTTCGGGCGAGGGTTCTGGTAGCGAAGAAGAAAATCCCGTCACAGCAGAAGTTGATAAGAAAATTAATTTAATTAAAATTTAAACAAGATTCTATGTACAACCTTTAGTTACAATATTGATGTTGGAGGATTATATACAATGTCCAGGAGCTACAGTATGGATCGATAGGTGATTTGATGCTTTTAACAACAGTTTCAGTGGATCTCCGTGATCCTAAATTCGGTTTACTGAAACAATCCTTGCACCGTTCCAGGTACAGAAAAGATATAGCTCAGTCCTAGGATAATTTTAAGTACAAAGTCTCTTATGAGCTGACCTGCACCTTCGCCGGTGACAGAAAATACGCTGACCTGTGTTCTCTGCTCCTAGAGGAACACAAAAAATCATTAAATGTCTCGTTACCTCTCCTGGTAAACGGGACAAGAAAAAACCCTCCGACCTTCACTGGCCGAAGACAAGATCCGAATCCCCGACTCTCTGCTTCCAGCTCTGTTCCTGGGAAAACTCGTTCTCTCGATGGCAACCCGCGCTCCTCTCTCATTCGCTGAGCGGGCGGGCGCCTTTCCGTCTGGCCGAAGAAATTCCTCGGAAACTCCAATGTTCTCACGACCATCAGGGCGTACCATCAGGGCAGCTTCTTTGTACTTTAGTGTCACAGTTCGAGACAGTCTGGAGCCAAACTATTGTAAGTATCAGCACACCTGCTCTGTGTAGAGATTAAGGTCTGGCCAACTTTAATTAATTGGAAGGGGGGCTGTATGCCACAACTTCCCCCCCCTTAAGATGGTTTTCTGGGGTTGAAACTCCAGAAAATCTCTGCAATCAAATTAGGTTAGGGTGCATCAAAGCAATTCTAGAGATGCTAATCTTCCTGACTAAACAATACTTAAATTTACACTAAAGTTACAAGTTTCAAATTACAAATTAATTAACATAATAAAACAATACTAATAATAATTAACTATATACAAAATTTCTTACAGATAACTTTTAATCCACCCGACTCAAACAGTCCACATGAGGAATGTCTTTTCCTGGTCTGTGTCGGATTTCATAGTTAAAGGGCTGCAAGGTTAACGCCCACCGCATTAATCTGGGATTGTTTCCCGCATTTCTCTTTAACCATATTAATGGGTTGTGATCAGTTTCTATGGTAAATTTTTGACCATCCAGGTAATGTTTTAACTTTTTCACTGCGAAAATGATCCCAGCACATTCCTTTTCGGTTGTGCTATAGTTTTTCTCTGCCTTAGTAAATTTTCGACTTAAGTACAGAATTGGATGTTCTTCATCTCCTTGCCTTTGAGCCATGATAATACCTATCCCCTTATCTGAGGCGTCACTTTGAATAATAAACTCCTTAGTATAATCAGGAGCGTACAGTACTGGGTCACGGGTGAGTTTATCTTTTAACTCCCTAAAAGCCTTCTCCATTTCGGGACTCCAGTCTACTTTTTCCTTTTTCGTTTTCCCTTTTAAAGCTCGGGTCAGCGGTTCTACTATAATTGCATAGTTTTTTATGTATCGGGAGTAATACCCGCACATCCCTAAAAACCTTCTAATTTCCGTTTTTGATTTTGGAGCTGGGAAATCAGTAATGACCTTAATTTTAATCTCGGACGGTTTCCTACGTCCTTTCCCTACAACATGCCCTAAATATTTGACCGTCTCCTGGGCAAATTTACACTTGGCTAATTTAATGGTTAATTTTGCCTTGGTTACCCGCTTTAGAACTATATCTAAATGTTCTAAATGCTCTTCCCATGAATTAGAAAAGATAGCCATATCGTCAAGGTAAGGCAAACAAAAACTTTCTAGTCCCTTTAATAGAATACTCATGAATTTTGAAAACCTATACGGGGCGGAGACAAGTCCAAATGGCATTACCAAAGGTTGATATGAACCGAAACTAGTTACAAATGTCGCTAAACGTTGTGCGTTAGGGGTTAAAGGTATTTGCCAATAGCCTTTAGTTAAGTCAATCACGGTAATAAATTTTGATGCTGCCACTTGCTCTACCCTCTCTTCTATGTTAGGCAAAGGGAAAAATTCGGCACGAGTTATCTCATTTAACTGGCGATAATCAACGCACGGGCGGGGTTCTCTGCCAAGGGCCTCTACTAATATCATAGGCGAGGTATAATCTGACTCCCCTTCCTTAATTATGCCCAATTCTAACATACGCTGGATTTCGGATTTCAGGATGTCGGTTTGTCGAGGTGACGTCCTATATGGCTTCATTCTAACGGGTTTATCACTAGTCAATTCAATATCATGCTCAATTAAATTCGTTCGGCCTGGAATATTGGAAAACACTTTCTTGTGTTTAATTAGTAATGCTCCTAATTGCTCCTGTTGGGCTTTTGTGCAACGACTTCCTAAATTACTGTCCCTAATTACCATATTGAGGTCAAATTCTTCCGGGTCAGTTATAGGATAAGGTATTTCTAAGTCTGCCTCCGTCGTTTTATTATCCCGATTTTCCTCTATTAATACATTTACGATTTCTGCTCTCTGCACGTAAGGTTTTAGTAAATTGACATGATAAATTTGCGACTTTTCGCGCCTGTCCGGTACATTTACAATATAATTAGTCTCTGACATTTGACTCTCAATAGTGCCTGGCCCTATCCATGATACGGATAATTTATTGGGTTTACTTGTGGCTAAAACCAGCACTTTGTCCCCGGGATTAAATTTCCGATTTACCGCATTTCTGTCATACCAGATTTTGCGTTTGTCCCTTTTTTCCTCCATCTGCTCCCCTGCGAGCTCTTGACACCTTTGGAGTCTGTTTATCAATTCGAAAACATACTCCGTCACTGGGTTTTGCTCCTCTTCCTGCTCTGTCCATTTCTCAAATAGCAGGGTTTCCGGGGTTCGCAGATTTCTCCCATGAACCAACTCGGCTGGGCTGAATCCCGTTGATTCATGTGTTACCGTCCGCAAAGCTAACAAAGCATAGGGTAAACTCCTCTCCCAACTTTCTCCACTTTCTAAACAGATTACCTTCAGTAACCGTTTAACTGAACGATGCCAACGCTCAATGCAATTTGTCTGTGGGTGGTGCACACTACTGTGAGTTATCTTAATTCAAAATTTTTCTAAGAAAATTGAGGTTAAGTTACTCATAAAACAAGCCCCTAAGTCTGTTTGGATTACTTTCGGAAATCCCATTCTACTAAATACTATCATTAACGCGTCGATCACTGTTTCCGACCTTGAATCGGGTATCGGGATAGCCTCTGGATACCTCGATGCTAAACACATAGCCGTGAGCATATATTTATTTTGATTTTCCGAAGGTGGGAGTGGTCCCACAATATCACAGTTTATATGCGTAAAAATTGCAGTAATAATGGGAACAAGTTTAAGAGGGGCTTTTTTTTGCTCTCCTGCCTTCCCAATTTTCTGACAAGGATCACACGATTTTACATAGGCTTCAGCCTCTTTAATGATATTTGGCCAGAAAAAATATCGCAGCAATTTATCCTTAGTTTTAGTCATGGCCACATGACCGGATATTAAACTGTGACAAAGATTCAAAATTTCATTCCTATATTTCCGCGGAATAATTAGCTGACGCCTTTTTTCTCCTCTGTGATCTGTAGCAATTCTGTACAGCAAACCTTGATCTATTGTTAAATTCGATTTCTCCTCTTTCGCGCGCGCCCACAACTCTGTCAAGCTTTCATCTTTTTCCTGCTCTTGGCGAAACTCGTTTTTCCCAACGTGCGCCAGAGCGGTGATCCTATCCTCCTCTAACTCGGGGAGGAAAATTGATTCTTCCGTACCCTGATTTTCCGTAGGCTCGCTCTCTGCCTCTCCCTGATCATTCCCAGCGCTTTCACTCGCCAGACTGGTTTTTGGCGCAGTTTCGTTTTTACGCCTTTTCGCCCGCGTTTCGACTGCATGGATTAATTCGGGTTTTTGTTTTTTTCTCTCGATTAATTTCTGCGTCTCATTTCCCAGTAAATAATAATCCATGAGAACTTCCTTATCCGCTACCGCGGCTTTCGTATTAATTAACCCTATTCCCTCAATTTCTAATTCCATATTGGCTATGGGTAGACATCTCACTTCGTTGGCTAAAGCTGCTTTAACCCACACAGTTTCCCCGTTTAATTGCTCATTAGAAATTATTTTATGAGGGGCAATATCGAGGCACGTCCCAGAATCACGTAAAATGGTAAACTTTTCCCCATTTATCTTGGCTTCACTTAAATAAGGTTCAAAAGCCGGGTTTAAATTCTCAGCGTCTCCTACGTGATTTACTTTTTCAGCCTTCTCTTGTCTGCTTTTCCAGACTGGGCAATTTGGCTTAATGTGATCGGGGGAAGAGCACACATAGCAAACAATAGGTTTTCGGGCCTCAAATAATTTAGATCTTTCCTTCAGATCAGACTTATCCCTCCAATTTTTTTGTTCTGGGGCCTTTTTCTCAACCCTATTTTTATCAAAGTTGCGAGGTTTATCTAATTTCTTTTCTAGTGGTGGTTTCGGGGTCCAACTTTTCTTATTATTTCTGCGAACTGACTCGTATGCGTCAAACTTCTTAGCTAACTCTCGCGGTTCATTGAGAGAGCTCCACGAATCTATGAAATGATCTTTCATTTCGAAATTAGCCCGTTTCTTTAACTGGTCGGCCACCATTAATTTCTTTAGATCCTCAAAATTTGTCACTTCTACTCCCTCTAACCACCCATTTAAATATGTATCTAAATCATAAGCTAGATCATGCCAAAGAGTTCCCGGTTGTTTTTGGTGTTGCATAAATTTAATTCTAAAATTTTCCGGACTTAATTTAAATCGATCTAATAGCATTTGTTTGACTTTCTCAAAATCGTCACTAATTTCTTGGGGTTCTTTTAAAATTAATTCCGCGATTTCTACGGGCAATAAAGCTAATAAATTAGTCACTAGATCCTCGTCATCTATTTCTAACTTCCTAGCTTGTCTTTGGAATAACGCAAGAAATAATGCCATGTCCGATTTCTCCGGTTCAAATTTTTGCATAACCGATTTTAGTGATTGTCGGCTGGAGCGTTCGCTACGAGTCGAAGCTAGACTTACTGTTTCTGAATTTTGGGCTATTTTAAGTTTTTCTAACTCTAATTCATGTTTCCTTTCCGCTTCTCTTTCAGCGATTTTTTTCTCTTCAGCCTCCCTTTCCGCAATCTTTTCCGCCTTCCTTTTCTCTTCCGCCTTTCTTTCTAAGAGATCCTCCCGTATTAACTTAATTTGAGCTAGGGCTAGGTCTTTATCGTAATCTGGAGACTTTTGAATTTTCCCTATGATATCACTTATCCTATCCGAAGTTTCAACAATCACTCCGAATTCGACTGCGAGCTCTTGCAGTTCCGCTTTCCTATACTGCCCTAAATCTGACATGTTTACCTAATTCTAAATTCACAATTTAATCTTACACAATTCCCAAAAAAAAATTTCTACATAATACCTAACACTTTTACACAATTCCTAACAATTTTACACAATTCTTACAATTTTACCCAATTCCAAAAAATACATATACAAAATTACACTAATAAAACCTATAATTCAATTTTGCAAATTTTTGGGGTGTATAAAATTCCAATACAACACGATTCCAATAATTAAAACTTAATATTCAATTCTACACATTAAATTTGAAATATTTGAAATCACAACACTTTCCAGGAAAGAAACCTCTTTCCGTAACTTATTTGATTCACTTTTAATTTTCATAAATTACACAAAACAATATGAAATTACTGTGTTATCTTTCTCAAGATATTTTAACACACTTTTTGTTTTCTCAAATAATATCTGTTTTCAAATATAATCTTTCTCATTTAAAACAAGATAATCAAATATGTGCAAATCAATTAATATTTTTCCAAACTAAACAAATATGAGTTATATTTAAATTAAATTTACCTATAATTTAAATTCCTCCCTGTTTTTACTTAGAGTTTCTAATATTTGTGATATGCCACATTTTTAATTTTTCCAAAAACAATGTTAATTTAAGGTTTACTCTCCCTTAATAAATTTCTAAATAACTTTTAACTTTATACATTTATGATCTAATACCTTAAATAACAAAAAATTTTACAGCCTCACTAGAAAAGTTTGACTCACCCCTGTTTTGTTGTCGTTTGCTCGAGTTCCGTCCTTCCTTCTGGCACTTATGATGGCTCTCGGATCGGCACTCCGTATGGAATTCGGGATGGGTTCCGGCTGAGGGCTCTCCTCTCTGTCTTAGAGATTCTCGTCGATGCGACGTAGATGTATCCTCCGTTGATTTGATGATTCGACGTACTCCGCTGCGTTTATCCTTCCCTTGAGTCTATCACTTTTCTATCGTCCGTAGTCCGTACTTCTTCAGGCAGTGTAGTATTCTCCAACAATCATCCCTCTAGCGCTGCCACCAAGTTAGTATAGTTGTGGCGTTTTGGAATTTCGGGCGAGGGTTCTGGTAGCGAAGAAGAAAATCCCGTCACAGCAGAAGTTGATAAGAAAATTAATTTAATTAAAATTTAAACAAGATTCTATGTACAACCTTTAGTTACAATATTGATGTTGGAGGATTATATACAATGTCCAGGAGCTACAGTATGGATCGATAGGTGATTTGATGCTTTTAACAACAGTTTCAGTGGATCTCCGTGATCCTAAATTCGGTTTACTGAAACAATCCTTGCACCGTTCCAGGTACAGAAAAGATATAGCTCAGTCCTAGGATAATTTTAAGTACAAAGTCTCTTATGAGCTGACCTGCACCTTCGCCGGTGACAGAAAATACGCTGACCTGTGTTCTCTGCTCCTAGAGGAACACAAAAAATCATTAAATGTCTCGTTACCTCTCCTGGTAAACGGGACAAGAAAAAACCCTCCGACCTTCACTGGCCGAAGACAAGATCCGAATCCCCGACTCTCTGCTTCCAGCTCTGTTCCTGGGAAAACTCGTTCTCTCGATGGCAACCCGCGCTCCTCTCTCATTCGCTGAGCGGGCGGGCGCCTTTCCGTCTGGCCGAAGAAATTCCTCGGAAACTCCAATGTTCTCACGACCATCAGGGCGTACCATCAGGGCAGCTTCTTTGTACTTTAGTGTCACAGTTCGAGACAGTCTGGAGCCAAACTATTGTAAGTATCAGCACACCTGCTCTGTGTAGAGATTAAGGTCTGGCCAACTTTAATTAATTGGAAGGGGGGCTGTATGCCACAATGGACCAAAGATAAAATTGAGAATGTTTTTTAAAACTGGCTTGAAATTATCAGATATTCCCAGTCAAGAATTAAAGAATCAAACAACCTTCCTATTTTCCTGCCTTATAAAAGTAACATATCTTCACTTGGTTTAAAACTTTGCTTTGGTGACTATATTTCTTATAAAATCAATTAGAATATAGTTAAAAATACACATTCTATCAATCTGGTGTAAAAATACATGGAAATATTGAGTATACAATAGTGTGTAAATTATTAGACTCAACGAAAAAATAACAGATTTCTTTACCTTATGCATGTATTTTTTATTATTTCAGTTTTAAAACTAGTGAAGGTGTAAATAATTTGTTATAGATCATATATTTTAACGAAAACTTTATTCCGAAAACCAAAAGGGTTCCTGTAACAAATTAAACAAAATAGAGAATGTTTGGGATCACTCTGTAAAAAATAATACTTGATATTATTTGTCGCTATAGCGTATGGTTATGTTCCTTCTTATTATCTGTATTTATCGAATGTGAATAGTACATATATTCTTGGATATATAACGGTTTCTTTAACAACAATGGAAATTTTTCGAATATTTTTTGTTTACAGCATGAAGGAGTTTTAATTAAAATCTAATAGCAATTTTTGAAATCTGGAAATACCAAAATTGATACAACACACTTCAGTCAATTGAGATATATTAAAAAAAACTTTAAACACGTATTAAAATTTATTAAAATTGTTTACAAAGCTTTTTGCCACAACGTTATGGCATCATCAGGTAATTTACATAAAAACAGATGAGACAGCATCTTATATATAACTCGAATTTTGATACGGTTACAGTACAAGGATAACTTGAATAAAATATGATGAATCCATTTGTTACTTGAGCACGTAATGATTGGTTGAGAACACATAAGGAAGCAGCAGGACTACATTCCATAGGCTTCAGTAGGAGCAACTTTGTCAGGAACGATGTCTTATATTGAACATAAAACTTATATAGTTACATGAATTCAGGAAAATAAGGTTGAATTCTAGTATGGTCACACCAGGATGTCACAAATACTTGTAGAAGAAACTTGATTTTAGAAAGAAGACAGAAGATTATCAATAACAACATGCAGCATACACCTTGAAAAATTGAGGTTAACTGAAAAGATATAAATATCATTAAATTTATTTACATAATATATGCCAAAGTTTATGGAGAATTGCTGAATCTTTGAAATTAACACGGGTGTTTAGTACAAATTCTAAACTTTTAGAAGATTTAGATTTTAATTACACTTCAGTCAGATTATGAAAATATTATATAGCTGTAGAAATATCACATTTTTACTAAATAATTTTTAAGTTCAAATGCGCAAGCGTTAACAATTTTTTTCCCCCACAATTTTTTAGCCAAATGTATTGAGTTAAGAAAAGCGTTATAAATATCCTGAAAATTTAGAAATACTTATAAAATGAGTTAAATTTCAGTTTTTCACGGAAAGAAGCAAAAAGGTAAAGGATTTTAAAACATTTTTATTTTGTATCAACGTATATTATACTGCAGTTAATGGATTTAAAATAAAAAATATGAATAAACCCTCTTATCTCTTTTCTTCATTTTGTGAGAAACCGCAATTTAACATATTCTACTGACGATATCTTTTTGAATTTTCAAGATATTTCTTTTTAAAATGTTTCCAATATCAGAAAATTTCTTTTCAAGATTTAAATAAGTTTAGAGACTCTTACTTATTGGACATATTTTTGGTTTTATAAAGTCAAACTCGTATTACAGAATGAAAAGTATACTGAAAGAAAAAAAAAAAAAAATGAAACGAAATAGTAAAATAAAATCCTTACGACATAAAAAAAAAAAGCTTAGAATATACATTAATTCGTTTTTAGGACTTTTATCATATAATTTTTTTTAGTTCTGCTAATAACTATTTGCCCACAAACCCACTTTTAATTATATGTAGGGATTATTCACATATCTCTTTCTTTATGTCTTTGGAAACCGCACTTATCTCATCACAAAATGTTCTGTCCTCCTACCTCTCTTACAATAACCTTTGCTCCCCAGAATTTTACTAAATTACGTGTTTTTTTTTCCCTTTAACTATTCAGTTATAAATTTATCTTTACACTATCATCCCGATAAAGAATCTTTCGCGTTGTACGCTCCAGTAATGCACAGAATATTTCAGTTGTGTGCTGCGTACATCATTGGTGATCTCAGTAAAGTATTTTTAGCAATAGTAAATTTACATTACATTAAAAAACCCCACTTAACAACATAATCTGCCTGGAATATCATTTCACAAAATTTTTCTTAAACGTGTTTATTTTTCTTATGTATATGTTTTACAAAACTTTTGCTATTATTAATTTAAATAAATTGTACGTAATTCAAAAGGAAGGTTTGTAATACCTTTATAGAGTCATAGTTTAAAGAAAAAAGTAAAAATCTCGGATATAATTACATTTGTTTCTAAATGAATGTTAAATACAGTCATTATTTTACTTCTGCAATATTTAATTTCTCAATTTATTTCAAACATTTCATTGTACTTGTTAACCTGATATTTCGATTATTTTAGCTGAAAAGAAACAAAATTGCTAGAGAGCTGAAAAAATAATTGAAAAAAAAAAAAAGTTTCTCAGTGCACACTACTAATAATATTATTTATTAAAAAAAATCACTAGCTATCAAGATTTGAGTTTACAGTCGGTAATCATGTTCTTAGACTTACTAAGAACATGATTCGACAAGGATTTATTTAACAAAACATTAACTCTACTTTTTTTATATAGGAATTTTTGCTAGTGTTCGGATACTTTTGTTACCGACTGTCCATTAAAAAAAAAATAATCAAATGGCTGTTGTAGCATTATAAAATCAGATTCTAATATTTTTAAAATCAATGCCTTTTATTAAAAATAATTTTTCTTTAAAAAAATCGACAGAGTTTAACAGAATTTTTAATGAAATTATTTATGTCTCATGTTATATGTACAAAATGTAGTGCACAACTTCCGCGGTTTATTTTCGGAAATTTATTTATTCCAGATTATAAAAATATTTCCGTACGAAATCTTGTATAATCATAAGTTATAGTAGTAAATACATTAAATAATCAAACTTCTGTTGTTTGATTGCTTTTCCAAACATTTTGCTTTTTGTTATTTTTATTATTATATTATTACTTACAGACATGTGGGAAATATTCGAATAATTGTAGATTTTTTATGCAATAATTTTAGAAAAATGATTTCAGTCTATTATATTATTCATCCTGTATTCTTTAAGAATGGTTTGGAAGATATATATATATATATATATATATATATATATATATATATATTTTTTTTTTTTTTTTTTTTTTTTTTTTTTTTTCCAACTAAGTTCAAAATTATTTGTGATTTCAGGCTGTCTGCCTGTCTGTCCGCGTTTACATTTCCATAAATACTTTTAGTGTTTTTTCCATTAAACACTTTTAAATTGTATTTAAGTATCACATCATAAATTCTAAGTCATAAATATTTTTCAAAATAATGGAAAAGTGTAGAAAACGTTTAAAGATGCTTTTCCAGTAATTCCCGTAATGAATTCGAATACATTTGCTCGGCCCTGTAAATTAAACATTATCATTGATCACATGATTTTCTATAAGAAAATCTCCATTATTGAATCTGAAAAAAGTAAGTTGATTTCGTATGTTAACCGCAATATAAATATGTTTTGAAATGTGTTTATAAGAAATACGTGTATAAAACAGATGTACAGTGTCGGCAGCAAAATTATTGAAGCGCTAGAAATAATTTCTATTTAAAAAATGTGCACCTAATACTTTTTTGTTAAGTAAATATTTGTCGAGTCATGATCTTAGTCTTACGCGGTTTATAAAAAAATAAGTTGATGATAAAAATTAGCGTTCAAATTAAAAAATATATATGTATGAAAAATGTGGATGTGTCCTTCAATAAGTTTGCTGCCGACTGTATACGAAATATTTTGTGAGTCCTTGTACACAAACCAAAGTTTTTATACGTAGGTGTTTCTATAGGAATAATTCTACATTAAATTTGAAAGTCCTAAATAGCATATATCATGAAGCATGTAAGCAATTCATTGTAAGCAAGTGATGAAGCACAAGGTTTTATATCTATTAATTTAAATTTAAGCTCCCTGTATTTATATTTTTAAAGCATTTATGGAAATCAAAAAATACCTATTGAAATGAAAACTCAGGCAGACAGAAGAACTAGTATCACTGTTAAATTTTGATTAAAAATGTTTTTAAAATATTCAAAGTCTTCCTTAAGTATAAAGATACATTACATCAAAACATAAATTTATATTTCTTAAATTATTACATGCATTATAGAAATAATGAAACAAAAGAAAGAAAATACAACGAAATAAGTTTAACAATTTTCACTTTGTTTGTAGGCTTTTCTTTCTTTCTTTCTTTCTTTCTTAATTTTTTTTTTTTTTTTTTTAATACATTATGAAAATTTTTGTAGCCCCCTCTTTTGCATTGAGGTATTTTGCTAAATATATACCTTATACAGAAAAAGTTTTTCAACTTATAAAAACGCCAAAGGGAATCAAGAAATTACAAACAGATTTTCGGCAGAATTTAGCGTATCTTCTTCAGTGCACAATGAAGCAAAAGAAATCGGATTCTTCCTGGGAGATTAGCCAACAGAAAATTGAGAAAGGTAGCTCTGAAAAATGCAATAAATAAATAAATAAATAAATAATAATAATAATAATAAATGTAGATAGAATATAAAATTTCCAGCAATCGTAAATGCGATCACAATTAATATTTTTTAAGATTTTTATAGGTGTAAATAAATCTTCAAGAAGATCTAGTTTAAGTGTAGATTTGGATTTTAAGTGTACTTCTTGCCTGATTGTTAGAAAGTTTACATTCAGTTCACTTTCTTGAATTTTTCTACATTTTCCACGACTACCGTTTTTCTATTTCTTATTAGTTACTCTTCCACATTCACTCTAATTCTATTGAATAAAAACAGTCTTAAAATCCGCCTCTTTTCTTGTATGTGGGAGCCCTTTTCTTTCGTTTCGTTTTGCACTGATGATGGTATATTAAATGCTACCAAAACAGTTTCCTAATTTAATTATTATTATTATTATTATTATTATTCCGTTTGGCTTTTTATAATTTGAAGATTATCCCCGTATTTCTTTATCTAGAACAAAGTCTCCTTTATTTTTTTTTCTACGAAAAAAAAAAAAAAAAAAAAGAGACAGAGAGAGAGCATATTGAGAGTATATAAGAGACTTCTATTAAGTTCTTTTTGGTGAAATAAAAGCCACGAGGTTTTTAAATATTAATTTAGTAAATACCTCAAGACAAATTTAGTACAATAATTTTATGATGCCCTTTTATTTCTACAATTTTAATTTATTTGAAATTTTGCATTAATTATTTCCAGTGCAAGGGAAATATTTAAATTTTTACAAAGTTTGCATAGATTAAATGTTTATACACTGGTTCTCATAATTATAAGAACACCCGTTTTTCTATATTAACTAAACCTGACCACTATTATTTAAACAAATATATTTTTTATTAATTTGAATTTCGTTAATAGACGATATTTAAAAAGTTTTATCGTTTTTCTGTCTTAAAAAACTTTAAATACGGTCAAAAAAATGATTTTTCAGGTGTTCACAATTATAAAGACAGCTTCAATCTTAGTAATTTTTTTTTCAGTTATTCTTTAAATTAATATTTTATGGGGTCTCTTTTTAGGGTGAAACAGTCAGACATTCTCTCTGATATATATATATATATATATATATATATATATATTTAATATCCAGTTTCAATACCATTTCATACAGCATAGATGATATTCTGAATACATTTAAACTATTTAAAACTGCTTTCAACTTGCATGCACTTTTCTAATTAAGGTTCTTAAGTTAAGGTTTTTTTCAACATTTAGGCCACGAGAAAGGCCATAATATAGAAGCTTCTTTCTTCAAACTATTTTCTATTGCTCTAGAAGTAGAGCAAAAATGTAAGTCTTGTTGAAAAAAAATTATTACCCCCCTCCCCCCCCCACACACACACCTCTCTAAAATCTAACAAAAATCTGAGAATTCCACGTTTAAAATTTGCGGATACTCTCTTGATGTTCATAATAATAGAAAAAAATTACTAAATTCATTCTGCCTTCAGTAGAAACAGCTCCCCAGAGTACCATAGATCCACCTTTAAAATGCCCGATTCATATCTGCCTTTAAAAAATCTGCTCTCTCTTTCGCTATCTTCAGATCGTGGCAGTAACTGTTAAAATCATTT
This sequence comes from Salticus scenicus, assembly GCA_963930645.1. Classification (NCBI taxonomy): domain Eukaryota; kingdom Metazoa; phylum Arthropoda; class Arachnida; order Araneae; family Salticidae; genus Salticus; species Salticus scenicus. Next base: position 229,618,075 of record OZ005657.1, read on the forward strand.
GATTAATCAAGAATAAAATGTTTTTTGTCCGAAAATGCAACATTTTACCATTTCATATTGTCTTTATTCAAATTTAACACAGACGTTCTTTCCTCCATTAAATGCTTATTGATTATTACAGGTTTTTTATTCATTTTAACATATTGTTAATCATTTTAAGCATGCATAAATGTGGATCCCAACCTTTCGATAAAAATTACGAGCAAATTCAGCAGCAGCCATTTTTGAGTAGAACAGTAAGAGGAATTATGAGTCTTCGATCTTTGTAAAACAACTCTGATTTTGCATCAGATCTCTCTCCTATTGAACCAGCAGTTCAACGTTTGATAACATTTCCTTCAGCAATTTTAGATCTTCGAATTTTATTAGAAAGACGGCGGATTGAAACTATCCCTCCACTTAAAAAACGCATCTACCATACTTCACTACATGAACGTTCTTTTTTCTCGAGGAATTGTCAGTAATGTCCGTCCAAGAAAAATTGAAGGCTTAATCTAGCCCAGTAGTTACCAAATTCGCATGTCAACTGTAATTTATCCACTAGGAAGTTAAATAAAACGAAAAAATCTTGATTGTCCCTATAATTATGAACATCTAAAAACGTGGAACAAAAAATATTTTGCACTATTTTTTATTAATTTTGTTTCATATTAAAAAAATTATAACAGTTTTGGTTTTTAGAATACTAGATATATTAAGTGCACTTAGTATAATCTTGTTCACAATTATTTTTACATTAGTTATTTCAAAACGTAAAGTGTCCTTATAAATATGAGAAGGAGTGTATATATATATGTGTGTGTGCTAGTTTTGTTTTAGGGATATATTATTTTTTTCTCATCTATGTTTTATCCATGTTATATCTATGTTTATACATGAATACTTGAAAATTTTTGATTTCCAATTTTCGATGAATTTGGGTTCCGAACAGAAATTAATTGTTTTTGACAATGTCTTTGTATGTTTTACAAAAATTTCTGGAATGGTGCATTATAAAGACTATGTTGAGGCATTTGATCAACAAATTAAGCAACCAACATAGAAAAAAAAAACAGTAAAATTAATTAAAAGTATAACTAAAATTTAAAAAAATGGATGGATTCGAACGCGTTTTTTTTTTTTTTTTTTTTTTTTTAAGGAAAATTTCTCAAATAAACACCTATGCCCCAACAGTGGCCGAGAGGTTCTGCTCTCAAAGCTGGGAGACGTGAGGTGCTCTCTCTAGGTCGCACTCTTCGACGTAACCGTTTGGAGTTTTTTGTGGCTTTCTCTGAAACTTGCGTAAATACGGGCTAGGACCCCTTAGAAAGACCCTCACGGACGGCACTTCCCCTCAGGCCTAGGACCATAGCGCAATCAATTGGCTGTACTACCAAAAGCAAAACAAACCAAACCTAAACATCTACTTCTTATTCAAAAAAGTTGCGTGTTTGAGTTGTTGAAAAATTGAGTTCTTGTTTAGTTCGTATGTATGGAGGGAAAGAGAAGAAAAAAATCTCATTCAATATGAATTCCAAGGAGTGTTCTTGGAGCTGGTCGACCCCAGATGACCAAGAAAAAAAGTAAATCATGTAGGTCTGAGAACATCTTTAATAAATGTTTCTACACTGAGAAAAAAAAATATACCGCCTTTCTCTAGAATGAATAAGTGGCCATTTTCTAAATCCTTTAACTAAAAATATAGATTTCCGAACTATGCGCATAAGGCACGCCAATAAACTGAATAGACGAAATTATCGAGAATTTCTAGTGTACACATTTCTAGATGGTGAAACAATATTCTGAATACTCTAAATATTCTGAATCATTTATATTGCGAGAAATTCTCGCTTGATTTTCTAGAATTTGGTAATAAACCAAGATTATATTTGCAGAAACTCGCCTCTTGTAGTCTCATTTATTTGCAGATATTTTTAAATAACTTTGCCCTCGAGAATATAGGCAAACGCTCCAGAATTCTAATAGGGGCTTCTAGAACTCGCTTTCCAAGGGGACTAGAATTTATAAGGATGAATGAAACTATTTTTTCTAGAGCTACAATTTAGATTCTAGATGTCAGCTACAGAATTTTTTCTCAGTGTAAGGATAAAATTGTCTTAACAAAAACGTAAAAGTGAATTTCTATGAAAGCTTTGATTAAGCCAAAATGGAATTATTAAACTGAATTAATCATCTTAATAGGAATATAATTTACTATAAAAAAGGCAAAAAATAGGCTATTAAAAATAAAATTCTACATTTTGCCAAAAAAAAAAAAAAAAAAAAAAAAAAAAGATGTTGATTTATTTAGAACTGATTTTTTCAGAAATTTGATGCGCTAATTTTTACATTTCACTAAATACGGCATTAACGGTGAAACTTAGCGTACCAAATTTCTGAAAATATCGGTTGCAGCTACTTTTTTTTTTTTTTTTTTTAAGGGGGGTGGAGGGGGGGGAAGGGTTGTTAAAGAGTGAAACAATATATAAATTTGTAAATTTGAAATAACGTATAAATATGTATTACTTACCAAACATGAAAAATCGACACAAAATTGTAAGTTTGCACTTAATGACTACTAATATAACAACTTTTTGTATACGTTTATCCATTAACAAAGTCTGCTAAAGTACCATTACTTGATCAAATTAATACCTTGACTTCCAACCTTTTACTTTATTTAATCTGAAAATTCATAGTGGTTGTTTTTTCTTATATATTTTTTTACGCATTTAGGGTGCCTTTCAGAGGGGAAGATTGATGCGATAATGCAAATGGACTGCATTGGTAATATCCCGTTGTCTTTTCCATGAAAATAATGAAAGAAATGTCGCTTGTACCTCAGCAAGACTATAATTTCAGGGGGAAAATCGCAGCTTCGCTTCTCTCTTCGGTTAATCAATGCTTCTGTTTTTTCGCCACTCCCTAATGGAAAGTAATCATTCTAAATATTATTTCACACATTCGAACTAGAATGCAACCTGAAAACGTAGTTATAGTTAATTTCAAATTGACGTTTAAATAAATCAAAGCACCCTTATTTCAGAGGGAGATGTATATATGGATAAAGATTTTTGTTTTCGGTCTATTCCATATATTTTCATGTGTTTTTTGGAGATACCTCAATTATATGACCAAAATGAATTTAACATTTAATTTTTTTGTAAAAGTTATAAGTTACTTCTTTATAATATTTTTAATTTACTTATTATTAGTTAAAATAAAAGTACGATTAAAAATATGGTTTGAAAAAAAAATAATTTCTTTAATTTAACAAAAATAATGTTATATAACATAACTATTATTTATTGTAAATAAGGCTTCTTTAAGATAAATTGTCAGAAGCTTTTACTTATTAAAAGCAAGTTCATGAATACTGGGAAATCTGGGGGGAAAAAATATTCTCATACTAAAATTTTACCAATATTTACCAATTTACATTTTATATAATATCTCTTTTTAATGCTTTCGGTAGATGACTTAGCTCTTAAGCATTTTGATCTTAATTTTTTGGCATCGTGATTTTCTATATTTTTTTCTCACAATTTTCCTTTTAGAATTCGGATAAATCCTTTAGATAATGTATAGAGTACGCATCTAAAACTTTCTACGGTTCGAATTTTGTAGGAACACTATTTTCAAATAGAAGTGTTTTTATAATTAGTTTTAAAAAATAAATAATGTGAATATTACTTTAAAAATTTGGAATCTAGAAAAGGCAAACCGAAACAACCCTATATCAATTTCGACATATAATTGAAAATAAAAATGTAATGTTAATTTAGTTGTTCTGCACATTATTATTATATAAGGAAAAATTGATTTATTTGAATTTTTAGAAGCGTTCTTAGTTTCTGTTTATTTGGTTTTCACATAAGGCTCGTATTAATAATTAAGACCATTTTCTAATCTATGATTTAAACTAGTAATCAAATAACTGATTTTTTTTCTACATTTCACAGTCGTGAAAGATTGACAACTTAATTATTTTTTCAATCAATTTATTTCTGGGTAAAACACTGAGTCCTCAAAATGGTATATACATGTATGTTGTACCATTTTGAGATCAATATTTCTTCTATCAACGATCGCATGGCAGCCTGAAAACGCCATGTAGACGTCTTCATAATGGTACGTCATCGCATGTCACAGGAGTGGGTACTATCTTACCTTGAACTAGTGCACAGAGAATGTGAGCCATGAAAAATACTCTAATTCTGCATTTAAGCGCTTAGGGAACTTCTCTTCTAGGCCGTGTCCATGGTCTCTTTTTAATCCCTAAAATTACTGGAAGAATTGGTTCTTGTTTTACGTAAATATTTATTATAATTGAAAATTCATACATGCCATCTGCTAAAGAAAATCTACCAAAAAGTTTGTATTATAAGATCAAATAACATATTCATATAGAAGAAGGTATATTTGCTGTACTCTTCTGGGATATTTACTGTACATTACAAGATTTTTTTTCAACAGTATCAAATTCGTCAAAAACAGTGGGGGAATTTCTGGACGTTTTCCAGTGTGCACATATAAATTATTTGTCTGTCAGAAATAATGAAATTAAATTAAAATAGCGTGATGTGTAATCGATTTTATGATGTTTCGTTTATGATGCTAAATGATATTTTTTAAAGAATGTAATTATTGGGATATCTAAATAGTTATGATTTTTTTATTGACACAAACTACACACTGTTTAAACTACATAGTCCATTGAGGATCAAGGTAATTATGCTTATTTAAAATGCAAAGGCACCAGAATTTTCGAGCTGATTTCAAAGAAGAAAAAGGAATAAATAACAAAACTCTAACTTGTAACAGTAAAATTTGGTTAAATAATTCTGAGATGAATTTTTGCAATTAGGAAATTGTGTCCTCATGTCAAGGTCACTGCGCGTTAAAGGGTTAAACAAAATTTATTAATATTTGAATATTTTATCTCAATAAAAATATATATTATATAATTAAAGTATTTTAACCTTAATGTTTAAAACATTGTTTGTGTGTCTCAGTAACAAAACTGTTAAATCCAAAGCATTCCATTCTCAATAAAGACTCTTCTGTAATGAGTCTTTTAATACACTGTAAAAAATATGCCCTATTTGCTGCCAGAAATTCTCTTTAATTTGGGAAAATAAGCGTAATTTACGAAAAAATTACGTTGTCAGAACGTATTTTTTGTAATTACAGAAAATTTCTGGCAGCAAATAGGACATATTTTTTACAGTGTAGTAATTGAAACCCGTTTCAGGAAGCTGTAACGAGTAATACAGCTGTAATGAGAAATAAACGGATAAACCTAAAAAATTTAAATAAAAAACAAATTTTATGGGGTTTTTCCAGTGACATAAATACCAATATCATATTCAAAAAGCAAAAAATGAATATATATATATATATATATATATGTATATATTATAGTGTCCAGATGTCCTCTTTTTTAGAGGACAGTCCCTTTTTGTAAGGCGTTTGTTTAAGTTTTGAAACACTGTTACAAGAAAATTATTTATCATAATTATCAGCTTTTCGGTTCCCATTTACGAAAAACACAAAACTGTCTTCCTAATTAGGAAATTGCAATAATTATTAATACTTTTAATTTATAAAGGTACTCTAACCTGGTCACCATAATATTTATATATATATATACATACAGTCGGTAACAAAAGTGTCCGAACACTAGCAAAAATTCCTATGTAAAAAAAGTACACTTCATACGGTTTTGTTAAATAAATCCTTGTCGAATCCTGTTCTTAGTCAGTCTAAAAACATGATTCGATAAGGATTTATTTAACAAAACCGCATGAAGTGTACTTTTTTTACATAGGAATTTTTGCTAGTGTTCGGACACTTTTGTTACCGACTGTATATATACTAGATATTCTCACGTTGCTAAACTGTGTGCATTGAAAATTAAATACATTTTATAGTATTAAAAGAAACTGTTAAAAAATAGAAAATTTATGTAGCTTTCGTGCAGAAAATTTCTATTTTTCCAAAACTACAGAAATTTATAGTAGAATTACGTCTCAATCTATCAAAAGAAACATTTATTTCTGTAACCAGATAAAACCTATAAACATTGATACAGATTTTATCTGACATTTGCACATTTTTTTCTGTTTTGCTTATGAAGAACTTCGTATCAAAGCAGGATTGGGTAATGCTAAGTAACAGCGCAGTTAGTGATTTCGCGGTTGCGAGGTAACATCGTCGCCTATTATTCCGTGGACTCCAGTTCGATCCTGGCTGGTGGAACTGGAGCGTTTTATTTAATGCGACATTTTATTTTAGTACGCACTACGGAGAAAACTTTATGTACATATATTTTCTGTATTGTTCTATTTCAAAAACATTTTAAATTTATTTTTTGCATAGCATTCGGATATTTTCTGGCAACTTCGGTGCTATGCATTTATAAAACATGATTTATATATGTACGTATATATGTATATATATACCTTCTTAGTTCCCTTAATTCATGTTCCCTAACCCCTTTATGATCTCGTAATTTTCAAGAAATCGGGAAAAAAAGTGCCTATTTTCTTATTGAAGAAAATTGTATAAAATAAAGAGCATGAGCAGTATATGCATTTATTTTACATATATATTATTATTATTATTATTATTATTATTATTTTTTTTTTTTTTTGGCGGTTAAAATAATTTAAGTAAGAATTTTTTTTTCTGCAATCGTTCGGGACTAGGTGTTTATAAGCGGCAGGTGAGCATTTCCCACTATTTACACACTTACAAACACATTTTTTTTATAAATATTTTGCATTTACACATTTCACATTTTCATAAAATTGATCTTTCAATTCTTGTGGGGAATATTAGTAATCAATCATCGATAAATTGATTGGTTTGGCTCATCCTGAAACTTTAGAAATATTTGTTTTCGGACGTTTGTAATAAAATTTTCTCTTACACTAACACATTTTCAATCATGTTTTTATACATACACTATTTCTAGGTTCTATTAAATAATAGCGAGTTGTAAAGTTTTTTTAATGATAATTTATACACATTATAATTTTTATTTTCTACATCTCAAAAGTTTTATACGTTTCCCATTTTAAGATTTAAATTTTATGATTTTGTGCACCACTGTTGCATTTAATGACGTCTTGAATGTAGTAGTGTTTGTTTGGTACTCGGGGTATATTTCTCTCTTTGGAAATCCTGGCCAGATTTCTTTATGGGGAGAGATCTGCCTTGATTACCTTGCATTGCACAATTTTACTTTTGATAGAATTTTATTTTCATTTATACAAAATATTTACTTTGCTAAATTTACAGTTCTGCATTTGTTTTTCATATACATATGTAAATAAAAAAAAATAATAATTAAATGAAGGCAATAAGGTAATTAAATTGATAAACATTGTTTCTTTATTTATTAAATTTTTTTTCTCATTTTTTTTTACATTTGTTCACTGCATGTAGATGTGACGGGATTACGTCATTACAGTAAAACAGCTGTTGTTCATAAAAGACTTTCCCGCCCATAATATTTTACATGCATGATGTTCTTATTTTCACACATTATGGCATGTTTTAATTGGCCTCACAACCCAATTGTTCAGCCATGTCCTCTTCTGAGTTTGTACACTTTTCTCTGACTTAATTGTTTGGCATGTCGTGTGTTCACATGTCGGGTGATCAGCAATATTTTAATTTTAAATTTGTTATTTTTTTTTTGTAAAATATAGTTAGAAATTTATTAAAAGATAAATTATTTATAATTATAATAATAATAATGATAATTTTATCCATCTTACACATTGCACACAAAAGGAGGAATGGACACATAAAACGAAATTACCTTTCCTGTGGTATTTTTAACACATCAATGCAGTGATATGCATTTGTATCTCATTTTTATCATATACATATTTTTTTTATATTTTTTCACAAACTTGCTAGGGGTCTTCTCATAATTCTAGTTATTGAATATTTTTTTTTCATTATTCTTATAAATTCTTGAATTTTTAATGCAAAGATTTCATTTTGTTAGTCAAAATTTAAGGTAATTTTTGTGTGGGGTTATTGTGTTTTGCAGAAGGATGGCTCATGCATTTTTTAGGCCTTTATGTGTATGGGACGTTTTCTGTTTTGTTATCCATTGTCCAGACAATTCTTTTCGGCTGGACCGATTTATTTTTTTATTTATGGACAGTGGGTAAAGGGACATTTTTGTGAAACATTGCAGTTTCTTTCAAAAAATTTTTTTTTCAATTAATTATTTTTGGCCTTATGATTAAAAATTTACTTTAATTAGATAAATTGCTTTTTGATACATCTTTAAAAGTAGTAATGGCAATGAATTATTTAAGGTAATATAGAGATTTATACAAAAACAAACAAAAAAATTTTTTTTAACTTGTGCCAATTCATGGTAACATATTTAATCATAAGGGTTTCAAGCTAAAAAGGAAATCATATGCCATTATGTATTAGTTATTGATTTTTGTTTTCAAATAATGGTTTTGTTCACACATACACGAGAAAACAAATAAAGTTAAAGAGTCTTTATCATTTTTTTAATCAATGATGCAGAATGTTGATTACAAATTTCTTGTTCTTTCATATTATGGATAAAAAAAAAAAAAAAAAAAAAAAAAAAAATTATTATTCCACTTGAACATATTTTTTTATTTTCTTTCTATAGTGTTTTTTTTTTCAATTTGCGTATGTGATTTTTTTTCAATTTTTGCTATAGTGATTTTTTTTTTCATTTTAAAGGATTCACATGAATGTATAGTTTTTCGAGATACAGATGTTTTCTAACTGTACACATATACACTTATATTTTATTTATTTTATACATACATAATACCACATACACAATTACAAAGAGTTTCACAAATACTTCAATTTTTATTTAATATTATTGCCCATTTTGAAGGTAAATTCCTTATTTAAAAAAAAAAAAAAAAAAAAAGGAACTATTCAATTTTTATACACTATATACATACACTTTTAAGGTAACCTGCATGTAAATCTAGTCATTCTAGTCTTGCAATAGGGTTACTTTTGTTAAATGCACATAATTTTATCCATCTTACACATTATTTCACATGGCTTACCAAATAATTGGTATTGTATAAAAATAAATAAAAAAAATATAAAATATATAGGTTCTAATATTTACACATCTTCGTCCAAGACGTAAGTGATCTAAACACACACACACACACACACACACACAAAAAGTATCGTATCATGCATACTTAACAAGTTTAACATTTTGTATTTCTCAATTATTTAATCATTATTCAATACAAACATCACGAATAATACATATTATTAATAGAATAAAATATAAATATTATTAAAATATTATTAGAATTTGTTCATGTTGACAATTTACACTTTTCAGTTGTGATTCATGTTTTATAAATTATTATATTTGTTAAGGAAAAGGGAATTAGTAGTATATTGATATCTTTCTTCATTTTTTTAAACCACATATTGTTTGAAAAATGAACTTACTTCATTTTTTTTTTAGAAATAATTAATTATAATTGAACAAAAAAAACTAATTACATTTTCTATTAAAAATTTTCCAGACTTCATACTTGTGTCCTATTACTTTATTGATTGGGCTATTTTTTTTTCTTTTTCGCAATTTACTTTACACAAACAAAAGACATTTAATTATGTCGTGTTGCAGAATGCTTGCTGTAATCTTATTTACACATAATATATATGCCTCTTCTGCCTCACACCCTAACTCAGTAAGTTATTTTTGGCTGTGGCCTCACAACCCATAATGTCAATTATAATTTGTATACTGATTCACACACACTGGCTCAATTTGTATAAATTTTAGGTCTTCACATATTGGCGTTCTGGTACTTTCTTTATATTCTAAAAAAAAAATTTTCATACCAAAATATCTCATCAAAATAATGTTTTATTGAAATTAGTAAACAATAAATAATTTCAGGCAAATTAATAGATTGCATAAACTTGTGAATACTTAAAATATTTTAATTTTGTAATTATTGATTTCCTTTTTCCTTGCCTTCAATTTGTCATACATTTTCAAGAAAAATTTGTTGAGAATACATTGTCATACAGCTGTGAATTATTATAAATACTACATTGCATTGCTTATTTTATAATTATAATGTCATGATTTCAATATACATTGTTGCTTCTTATGAAAGATAACTATGTCCAGTACAAACAAGTTCTAATTAGTTATTGGTATTATATATATTTGATGTTTAATTTTACATTATTAGCCACCTTGTAATATGAAAAATATTTTTGAAGTAATATTGATTTTATATAGAAAGTTATTTTGAAATTTGTAGTATGTTTTTGTCTTGATGCGAGAGAGAGCGATATTTTTGATTACCTTTCGATTTTTTTTTCTTTTTAGGCGAAGGGGAGAAATATGTGAAGGTGTTCACATATGTTTGGTTAAATTTTAATTGAGTTTTTATTTAAAACAAAATCTAATGATAAAATAATGCATTATCGCAATATAAAATAATTAAATTTCATGTGTGATATTTTATTCACATAATTTATTTTCAGACATTTGAAGAAAGAATTGTTTTTTTTAAGTGTCATTAAAAATTACACAATTTTAATTATACATACGACCTACACTATTTATTAACATAAAACATTAACACACATCGTTCAGAAATCTAAATTGTATATGTTTTATATCTAAATTATAAATAACATGTTTATCTTTTAAATAGAAAAGTACTTTATTTTATGCGATAAAAAAAAAAGAAAATAAAATAATAATAATATCTAACGGAAATTCTGACATTAAACGTAATTATAAAATAAAAAGTGTTCTCAAATAGTCATAAAACAAGGAAACTCATTGTCAGAATTTATATTATTTCAACACAGGATGTAATTTATTTTAGATTGCGCAATATTGATGACTGCATTTCTCAACCGTCTCTTTCTCTTGTCTAACGGTAATTTGGCAAAATGTTGGCGATTAAAGGGTTACTACAATTATAAACCGTCATTACAAATTCAAAAATTAACATTGTTTTATCCGATAAACAATGAAAGTATTTGGCACTATAATTTGGCTGTTTTTCTAAAATTTGGCTCTTTTTCTTCAGACATCTCAGATCTGTTCTAGTGTAAAGATCTCAGAACTGCTCGAGATCATAGTATAGTTACGATGTAATTACGTTCGCTCTCTCCCCCATCTTATGCGACAATCTCAACATTTTACCATGGGTTTATGTACTTCATTATTAAATGTTTCACAACGCTCTGTACCTAATTATTGGATATATTAATACTTTATATATTTTTGCAAGAATTATTCAATAAAAGGATCTTGATGACAGAAACTGGACTTGTTATTGAAGTATTGCTAACCTGACTTTCTTTACAGAAATCTACATTAGTCAACGATCACGACTACGTGAAGAAATACAACTTCACAGGGGGGGATTTTTTTTTTTTTTTTTTTTTTTTTTCCTTCAGCTTGCAATCAAGAAAATTTAACTTTGCATTAAGTTGAAAAAATAAAATATGTGTTTTAAGCATTAAAACTGAATTTTATGAAAAGAATTTTACTTATAATACAACAGTATACAGTCGGTACCAAAAGTGTCCGAACACTAGCAAAAATTCCTATGTAAAAAAGTACACTTCATACGGTTCTGTTAGATAAATCCTTATCGAATCATGTTCTTAGACTGACTAAGAACAGTATTCGACAGGGATTTATTTAACAAAACCGTATGAAGTGTACCTTTTCTACATAGGAATTTTCGCTAGTGTTCGGACACTTCTGTTACCGACTGTACGTATAATATACTGTTCTCAAATTCGATATCCGAACTTTGATAAGTATCACTTATTTCTAAATCACTCTCAAATGCATTTATACTAAAATTAGAATCCGAGTCACTTTGTGATTCTGACTATATAATGTACACTATGTTAAAAAATAAATATAAATAAATATAAAAATAAACAGAACACAAAACCACGTACAATCGGTAACAAAAGTCTCCGAACTCTAGCAAAAATTCCTATATAAAAAAAGTACACTTAATACAGTTTTGTTAAATAAATCCTTGTCGAATCCTGTTCTTAGTCAGTCTAAAAACAGGATTCGTCAAGGATTTATTTAACAAAACTGTATTAAGTGTACTTTTTTTATATAGGAATTTTTGCTAGTGTCCGGAGACTTTTGTTACCGACTGTACATTCATAAGCCTAACTGAGCTGAGATTACAAAATAAATATTACAAATATTTAAAATTGGATAGTGCTTACAGTTTAAAATAAACCTATCTCCAATTACATTTTAAATAGTCTGCTACTCCCATCTACAGTCGGTAACAAAAGTGTCCGAACACTAGCGAAAATTCCTATGTAAAAAAAGTACACTTCATACGGTTTTGTTAAATAAATCCTTGTCGAATCCTGTTCTTAGTCAGTGTAAGAACATGATTCGATAAGGATTTCTTTAACAAAACCGTATGACGTGTAACTTTTTTATATAGGAATTTTTGCTAGTGTTCGGACACTTTTGTTACCGACTGATAAGATATAAAAAATTTTCCTAGTGTCTGAAATGGTTTGTTTTTAAATCTTTTCAGTGCGTTACTTTTGAACACTACAGCTCGGAAGTATCACAGGCACGAGAAACAGAGAGCGAAACTCATCCCATCATTTTCACGGGAGCGAGAAGGAATAGGGGTTAATACATTCTCCAGTACAAAAGTTCCCAGGGATGAACTGATACGAAAAAAAAGATATATATTTTAAAAATATTTATAAATTATCACACCTCACGGCTGTATCAATATATAAAGGACATTTAATTTTCACAAAAGCGAAAAGCGAAAAGCCACCATTTTAATATGGTCGAACCTGGTTGCTTGGTCTAACATGATCTACAAACCGAGCTGTCCGGTAGACATCTAACAAATTATTCAATCAATTCAAAGTTAGAACTATTCATCTGGCCAGAGAATTAGGAAACAATGTTTAAAATGAAATAATTTTAATTCTTTTAACTCCTGTATTTCTGGATGACAAACTTTTATAACTTTGAGTAAGTGTAACATATTTTAAAAAATAACGAAAAACTGCTGTTGAAAGGAAATAATAATTTAAAAAAAAAAAAATCTTTGTAACAAAAGACCATAAACTGCAAAAAAATCACAGCAGTTATTTCAGAGTGAAATAATAACAAGATCCTTCATCTGCCGAAAAATTAGTCAGAAGTGCAGTATGAATGTGGCAACGAAATAAATGTTTATACGAAGCGTTGTGTTAGCATTTCGAATCGAAACAATTGATTCGAGTTTTTGAAATGTATGATATTTGTTTCGAATGTTTTTAATTCAATTTCTAACTGAATGTTACGTTTGTTCAAAGCTAAAATATCCAAATAGATTTCTTGCGCTATGGTTTATACAGCTGTAATAAACAGTTTTAAAAGGTTTATTTACCAAAAAAAAAATCAAACTGAAAAAAAAATATATATAAAAAATTAATGACATCAAAATTCTCAGAAAATATCCGTAACTATGGGGAAAACGTGTTGACAGAAATTTTCCTTTACATAACAATACAGAAAATATTCATACATAATAGACTTTTTTCTGTGGGGCAGTGCGAAAACAAAACTCGCAATAAATAAAATTTGCCTTTTCGTCCAACCAGGGTCATAGGAAAATGAGGGTCTCAATAGGCTCAAGCCCCCCCCCCCCTCCCCCATTGGTTATTACAAAATTTCTATTTAACACTAAATGAAAGAATCATCCATTTAAAACCAAAATTAAAATCTTATAAATGTTCATAATTAAATGTTCATAATTACTGATAATTTGTAATTAATAATAATAATAATTGGTGAATATAAATTTGCAGTTAATTATCAATTGCTTTATTATTATTATTTATTTATTTATTTATTTATTTATTTATTTATTTTTAAAGAATAATTTTGTCATTTTTTAAATAATTTTTTTTAACCCCTTCCATGATTTTTGAATTCGTACACCGCTGCGTCCAACCCTGCATTAGACGACGGTGTTGTCACTATGCCACGTTACAACTTATCTTATCATGAGGCCACTTAACACTTCAGAAACAGCTCTTTTATACAGGATCCTTTTCACACAAAATCATTGACTCTTGCGACTGCAATGGGCTTATGATCATAGGTACTTGTGGGCAGATTGGGAACAAGTGGTTCTCTTTGACAAATCCCACTTTAATTGGTGGTACCATGAGGGCGGTATACATGTTAGACACTATGCTGGTGAACGCTACCTTCCAGAGGGCATTACCAAATGCCATAGTGTACGAGCATCTGGTATTATGATCTTGGGTGCGATTGCGTATCATAGACGATCTCAGCTGCTACGAATTGTGGGTCATCTTATCAGCAACAGGTACATCAGTAAAGTGCTGGAGCCCGAAGAAGATCCTTTCCTTCAAGGCATTCCAGGAGCTACAGTCGGTAACAAAAGTGTCCGAACACTAGCAAAAATTCCTATGTAAAAAAAGTACACTTAATACGGTTTTGTTAAATAAATCCTTATCGAATCATGTTTTTACACTGACTAAGAACAGGATTCGACAAGGATTTATTTAACAAAACCATATGAAGTGTACATTTTTTACATAGGAATTTTTGCTGGTGTTCGGACACTTTTGTTATCGACTGTACCTTTCAACGGGATAATATCTGCCCACATGTTGCAAGAAATATTCAAAGCTTCTTTTCAACAGGAAAAATACAGCTTCCTCTTAGGTCTGCTTATTCGCTGTATATGCTGACTATTGAACATGTGTGGGATTTTGTTGGTCGGAGTCTCTCTCGTGATCCTCATCCTACAGCTTCTACAGATGAACTTTGGGTATGCATATAAAAAGATACGGAATGCTCTTCCCCAAGCAGAGATTCATATCTGTTTAACTCTATGGCACGTCGTATAACAGCACTTATTACAGAGCGTGGTGACTACACATTACTAAAGATAAGAAAAAGTATTAAAGACAAGATAAAAATATAAGGGAGATAATGGCCACCAGATTTACTGGGCTAGACCCCTTTATGTATCTTTCTAGTAAGATTGGTAAAAGAAAAAAAAATATATAAAACGTGTTAGGTCTATGTGTTAGATTTACATGGGCAAATTACAGAGAAAACATTTAAGACCACACTGCACAGTCCTTGTTACAAATGGTGCTCACTTAGAAATATAAAAATAGCCTTTCGATAGTTTTCTCAGCTGTAGTACTTTGTAGTAATTCAGCTTATTAGCTATAATATTCAGCCATTAGGTAAAGTTTCACAGTGCAATAATTGTTGCACTCGATTTTCAGTGATTTCGAATACATGTGCTTTTTTTATCAGGTCATTTTACGATAGCAAATTAATTTAAATTAAAGAAATTCTAGAAAATATACAATAACAATATGATGAAACTCAAAATGTTTCTAGAGTCAAAATTAGGTACTTTTCTTTATGCGCCTGTAATTCATAAAAGTCAGTTCGTAATTTTTAAATGGTCCGTCGCTTCATCATCTTTCATACAGTTTAAGTTCAACGGAATCGAACAAAGCAGGAATGGTGTTTAAATGAGGGATGAAATTGTCTCACAAATCGTTCTAATCCAATTACGCAATAAATCTATAACGCGTCACTCCCTTTTCTAGTCGAGGCCAAAATACACATGAGATAAAATAAAAAGAAGAGTCCCATAATGATACATATTTATATGATCTAAAAGTAAGAACGATCTGATATTTTAAGTGGTTCAGTGTCAGTGAGTTATGAAAATAGTTCTTTTTTTCTTTTCTTTACTAACCCCCCCCCCCCTCCCTCTAGTATTACGATTATTATTTAAAGTGGCACTCGTGCAAAAAACTAAAATCAAGTTTAACACCAAAATTCTTTTAATTTATATATATATATATTTATTTAAATCCTTTAGCATCATATTTAGCTTTTAAGCAAAAATATGAGAAATCAGTCGCGTTCTGAAATATATATAAAAAAAACTTTTTGAATCGGAAACACTAAAAATTTGAATTTATGTCAGATAAAGAAATTAAACAAAAAATTTAAATGTTTCATATCCCATTCTGTAATAGTAAATAAACTGAAAGTGAAAACTTATCAGAATACTTTTTCCATTTACAATAAAATTATTAAAACTCTCATATTATCGTGCAAGATTAAAGAAAATTTTTAATAAAGTAATCAGACAGCGTTTATCCTAGCTAAAGTTAAAAACAAATTCGTTTTTTCTTTTCAGCCAATGAAATAAAAATGGTAATTAATTGCTTTCGAATTAATAATTTTGATCTTGAAGAAAATG
The DNA here is from genome assembly GCA_963930645.1 of Salticus scenicus. Classification (NCBI taxonomy): domain Eukaryota; kingdom Metazoa; phylum Arthropoda; class Arachnida; order Araneae; family Salticidae; genus Salticus; species Salticus scenicus. The sequence goes on from OZ005657.1 coordinate 229,634,409, forward strand.
AGTATCTCTTTGATACCTATTTTACCATTATAGTTAATTATTTAATTTTATATAGATAAGAACGCAATGAAAAACGTGACTCTTTTTTGCATAATATTTCTTTTTTAATAATAGTGTAAGTATGCGACTGATGATTATAAATGAAATTCGTTAAATATTCAGCTGTTGCTTTTTTTTTTTCAAAGTATTAAAAAAAATTTTTTAATGTATTAATGTTTAAAATTCTGTGCTATATAAAGAAAAAGAAAGAATAGTGAGTTATATAATTATCCATATGTCTGGAAACACTCATTGCTAGCGTAACCAAAAAAGTGTTAATAAAACTTACTAGACTCTCAGAATATAAAAGATTCCCGACTTACACGTACATTCGGTACTCTTGTGTTATTAGAACCAATTTCATGAAAGTCGTCTAAGCCCGTGCTGGGTATCTCAGACGGCTGTGGAAAGGATGCTGATAGAGCTGTATAAAATTAGAATTGTGCTATTATGCTAATGGCGGCATTTATATTTAATGAGCTACAGTTTTTGGCTGTGAAGTTTGACCGCTTTTGCGATAGTCAACGTAACAACGATTATGTAGCTTAAAATTTATTTCGTCAAGGGAAAGAAAAAAAAAAAAAAAAAGGGTACTGGTCCTTTTGGCCACTGAAACTTTTTTCATCGCGAGGTTCATTTTTGATTGCTCTCCGATTAATAACCAACTAATCATTTTAAACAGTCCCTTTAACCCCTAATGTTTAGCATTTCCCCCAATTCCAAATCGTATATTTATTTATTTCTCTTAAACGCATCATGATTATACTGATATGTGTTTAATGCAGATTTATTTTTAATATGATCAAATAATTATTGTAAACATCTTATAATGTCTTATCATATAAACGAAGACAGAAAATATTTGCTCCGTACAAAAATGATTTCAATATTAACAACACTTAATGGTGGATCTATTAATGTCTATATTACAGTTCTTTTCCCCCCCCCTTGAAATAACATTAATATTCGCTGTATGTTTGTTGGAGAGTTTTTGTTTAAATACAAAATTATGAATGCAATAACACGATAAGTATTCTTCAAAAGGGAAGTAAATACTGAAAAATTTAATATTAAAAGAATATCTAGACGTTTTACAAGAACTGTATTATGTATATTGCCCATATTAAAATCATGCCATCCAGACGGTGTATTTTATTATTAATTATTTCATTTCATATAGATAAGAATACAATGTAAATTGTGACTCTTTTTTTTGCATAATTTTTCATTTATAATTTATGAAATTAATATGCATAATTTTCATAACAATATTCGATTTTGGATATTTAATGATATCCAGTTTCCTGAATTTTAGATATATATTCTTAAATACAAAAGCAGAGAGTGGTTAGCGACCCTGACTACTACATGGTTGATCCGGGGTTCGAATCTCGGACAAGACATTTATGTGTTTTTCCTGTTAGTGGTAGCAATGAACGCCAACTGGGTACCCCTTCACAAATGATCATCAATTCGCCACCCCCCTCCCAGCCAATGCTTAGTCTCAAGTACCACACCAATGAAAAAAATATATGTATTAAAATCATTTAAAAAAATTCATTTAACCATTAATGGTCGATGTAGCGATGGTTAATTTAGACAATGTAGACAATAGCAATATAGACAAAGGTATTTATTCTCCAAACTGCTCATTAACAAACTTTAAGAAAATAATTTTCATCATCATCATTATCATAACATCGATTTTAGTTGACCCATAACCCGCTACCCATCACAAAGCGTAATATTTACACCCGAACCTGAACTAATATGAAGCTAAGTTAAAACAAAATTTAAATGTAATTACAGACAAATTATCTATAAGAAGGAATTATCAGATGATTATATACCAAATCATTCATATTCAAACATTTTATTTTTCCACTGATATTGGAAATCATTCAGAGTACTGACATTTAAGCATTAATGCAAATGATAATCTTCTACTGTAAAAGAAAAAACAAGTTAGTCACATTAAGATAATTAAAACTCCATTTTTGTATTTTTAATCTAGGAAGTACATTCCGTATTTAAATTAAAGAAAAAAAATTGTAGGCTACAGATGCTGCACAAGATAATACGCTGAAATTAGATAACTTTCAACTTTTAAACTGGTCACTTAACTTTTACTTCTTTTTTTTTTTTTTTTTTTTTTAATTAGTTTATTCTCAGTTCTTCACTACTTTTAATTTTAGCAAGGTAAAACAGAGAATCGGATCTTATAATTCAAAATTAAAATGAGAATCAAATAAATCAGTTATTGAAAAAAGAAAGAAAGAAAGAAAGAATATGAGTAGGCAAAGAAGGCCGGTTCTAGACCAGCAGGCGGGTACACTGGTGCACCGGCAAGCCGTGCGGCTGTCACACCACCCCCTGAGGGTCTAGATGAGTTGGTATCGTCCTTGACACCCCGCACTGACAGTATCGTAAAAGATAACGAGGGTGTTAATGAGGAAATTTAATTAAAAAATTAATTAGTGATTTTTGTAAAAGGTGACGATGGTTTTAAAGAGATGTTTGCGGTAGAATGAAAAAATCATGATATTGTTTGTGAGTCATTAGGGAATTAATTAGGAAATTAATTAAGAAATTAATTAAGAAATTAATTAAAAAATTTAAAAATTTGGAAATAAAAAAGGAATCGATAAAATATATGAATTTAAGGATGTTGATGTTGATATACTATGAAAGAAATAGAGAGATCTGACTGGGGTTCGAAACCGGTACCTTGCAGTAAAAATATTTCCATAAGACTGTAGTTTTCGCGTATGTGTGAGTGATTTTTCTATTATATACCTGCATAGATCTTTTTTAACCTAAGAATGCTATTGATTGAAAAAAATTCAATCGTTGAAATGATATTAATTACAGAATAATAATTAAGAAAAATAATAATTGAAGATCTTGTAAAAATTCACCAAATATTTTCCGAAAAAAGACAATGAAAGTAAAAATTAAGTAGAAAGAATGAAAGAAAGTGTAGAAACATAGATTTTGACTGAGATTCGAACCTGGTACCTTGCAGTAAAAAAATATTTCAGTAGTTTTCGCGTATGTGTGAGTGATATTTCTATTATATACCTGCATAGATCTTTTTTAACCTAAGAATGCAATTATTCGAAAAGAATTCAACTGTAAAAATGGTATTAATTACAGAATAATAATTAAGAAAAATATTAATTGAAGATATTGTAAAACGTTGCAAATGTTTTATGAAAAATGACAATGAGAGTAAAAATTAAGTAGAAAGAATGAAAGAAAGTGTAGAAACATAGAAGATGACTTGTATTCGAACCCGGCGCCGGTTTGAAGTAAGGAAATAGTAGTTTACAAGTACTTCAACCACTGTTCTTTAGAAATATGCCTATGCAGATCTTTTTAACCTAAGAATGCTATTGTTTGAAAATGATATTAATTACAGAAAAATAATTAAAATAAATAAATAAAAATTAATAATTGAAGATCTTGTAAAAATTTGTCAAATGTTTTTCGAAAAAAGATAATGTACGTAAAAATTAAGTTAAAAGATGTTTAAAATCTCAAATGTATAAGTGAAATTAGATTAGGATGAAAGACGAGAATTGTTTTTTGAAAGATAACTAAAAAAGAGTGATTAAAATTTCTTATTAATTACTTAATTGAAGAAAGTTTGTTAAAAAAAAAAAAAAAAACTTTTAACCATAATGATTTTTTAATTATGAATAACTAGTATCTATTTTAAACTGTATATATTTTTTACATTATAAATAGGATAATATCTTAACACAAAAAGATCGACTTCATTCGTCAATGGTAACGTCACAATGTTTTTGGGAAAGGAGGTGACCATTCCTTCGAGCATTTTCTTAGAATCGAAGAGGGATGCTATTGTAACTTCTCAGAAGAAAGAGGAGGAAACATTCCAGATTTCTCGCTATCTTTAGTCGTGTTTAAATTTGATTATTGTTTAAAAATATAAATTCATTTCTTTCTTTCTATCTTTAAAATAATCTTATTGATTATTTGATATACAATATGGGGATATAATAACTTTTAATAATAGACATTTTCAGTAGATTTTTTACAAATCGCTACAAAAAATTCATTACAACTTCAGAAAATCAAAAAATTTTAGGTATAAATTGGAACTTTTTCGAATAATCCTTCACATATTAGACTAATGATCAATTAGTTCAATGTATTTTTTACCTATAGTTTAACCATTTTTTACTGTAACTCCCTTACATTTCTTTAGTGTAAACCCGTGAAATTTTACCAATAAATTGAGAAATAGGGTCGTAAAAATAAGAATTTGGTATGATTTTAAATAAATTTTAGGATCTATCTACAAAAATTTTAGAGTATTTGGCGATAATTCAGGTTTGGTAGGAATCATACAATATTAATTTCGAGTGAAGTAAAATTATGACACTTGCTAACTTATTTTTGCGGAGTGAAGACATCTGTTTTTTAACCTGAATTCAGTGTTACATAATAAAAATAATATTTTTTCAAGATGGATGTCAGAACAGATATCATTTTGTTAAATGCATTTACTCATATATTCAATCGATCACATCTACGCAAATCAGAACTAGAGATTATAAACCAGCTTAAATTTCGAATGAATGAATTTATCAATTCCAAAATTAGCAATCAACTTTATGAAAATGTTGATATGTTATCTGAGGAAAGTTTTTACATCTGTTTAGATATTGTCTTAAAAGAAATGATAAAAAATGAAATTAATTGGGACAAAGTTGTAATTTACTTAATATTTTCAAATGAGGTTATGGCGAAGCGCTTTAAGAGATCTGGGAACTTTATCATACCTTGGATAAAATTTTTTAATATCTTCCAGAAGTATTTAGGTAATTGGATTATTGATCACCAAGAATGTACAAAAGTCAAACAAATAAAGAAATCAATTTTTCAAAGAATATGGAGTTTTATCACTCGATCATAATATGAAAATTGTAAAAATATTATCTGTTATGTTGAATTATGTTCAGTTCAATCTGTATAAGAACAATGTTCAAGAAAAATGTATGTAATGAGAAATTGAAAGTAAATAAAGAACTTTAAATGGAAATTTTGTTTAAGAAAAAATTATTTGAAGTAAAATTCATCTTTAAAAAATAAATAAATAAAAATAAGTTGATCAATGTAAAAAACTGAAAAAATTCAGTGTTTGAAAAGAAGTCTTTGTAAGTTTAAGAAAATATCGTATTATATTTCACCTAAGAGAGTGAATCCATCATTTTTTTTTCAGTACTTTAGTGTAAAATAATATCTAATGTCAAAAATGTCCTACCTAAAACAGTTATACTTTAGATATAACTTTTTGGAATCTTCTTATCACTGTCATTGAACATACGTGTATACTTAAAAATTTTTACAAAGTGGTATTTAATTATAAATTTTCTTTAAATTTTCTAATACTCATTAAAATATTGTAAGTATTTTTATTTAAAGTTTTATGTTATGCTGGAAATCTTCCAACATTCTTAAAATAATATAAGTTTCTGAACATAGTGATAATTAGAAATTACCATTTTTTTAGTTTTTAACGCGATCTGGAATCGAACCTGACACTTCCCTAATGACAACGTTAGAATTTTTTTTGTAATTCATTCCCAACATTAGTTATTTTAAGCTATATTTCCTAAGAATTATTCAATGATCTGTGTCAAATAAAGACTTCTCAACTACATTTTTTTTACTACTTTTCACTACTTTCTACCACTTTAACATAGTGAAATGTCCCACGTCAATGCTACCTCTCACACAATTTTTCTTTACAGATAGCAAGTTTGTAAATGATGAAAGCTAACTTTAAAAAATTCAGAGTTGAAAAAATATTAATATATGTTTTATTAAATACATTCACGTTCACAGATGCATACTTAAGTTTTCTAAGTGTATTTAAACATACTTAAAAAATATTATAACCAAGTATTGTAGATTACAAATATATGTATACTTGAAAAATTTTACAAAGCTTTTAGAAATTAAGATAACTTATTCTTGAATAAAAATATAAGAAACTCATTTTCATAATAATAAGATTGTAAATGTAGGATAAAATCACAAAATTACCAGCATAAGAGACTGTAGATATTCGAAAAAAATCACGAAGTTAACAAATTTTGGTGTTAACAACACATCTTATTTTACAAAGTACTAAGTTTTTTAAAATCATTTAGTTTGAACTTTTTCAGACTTATGCTTATAAACTGAAATTTTTGTGAATGAAAAATTTTTTACACAAAGTGTTTTAGAAAAAAATATCATCTCAGAAATTAATTAACTTATTTTTAGAATAAAAATATAAGAAACTTATTTTTTCTAATGATAAGAATGAAAATGTAAGATAAAATCTCATTCTTACCAATTTAAGAGACTGCAAGTATTTGAAAAATTATGAAGTATGGAATTTTAATGCTTCACATGTGTTAATAACGCATGTTATTTTACAAAGTACTAAGTTTTTTTAAAGTCATTTAGTTTGAAGTTTTTCACATATATGCTTATAAACGAAATTTTTTGTAAATGAAAAATTTTTACACAAATTATTTTAATACAAATACTATCTCAGAAAAATTAACTTTTTCTTTTTTAGATTGAAAATGTAAGATAAAAATCTAACACTTATCAAATTTAGAAGCTGCAGATGTATAATGAAATCATGAACTTGAAACTTTAATTATTAACAACCTACCTTCTTTGAAAATACTAAACCACAAGTTTCGACAAATCTATAATCAACTGTTAAAAAACATAGATATTAGAATATTTTTTACCCTAAAATGTTTAACGTAGATGCTACATCCATAATAATACAGAGTGAAAGTGTACAAATTATATGTTTAGACATGTTGATAAACTAGAATTTTCCACAAGATTCTAGTATTATAGCAAGGTATGGGATAATATTTGGCTAAATTTCCACTAATATTGGCGATAGTTATAAAAATTTGGCATGAAATAAGAGAATTTGGCGTAAATTCTTAAGTAAAACTGATGAACGAAGAAAAAATTTGAATTAGTTACAATCTTTTCTCGCTGTAGAGTTGTCTAAGTTCTCATACTTAGTAGTTTTTAAACATTCTTAAAGTCTTACTTTTAGAGTGATTTTTTATACTTTGCTAAACTGAAGTACAAAATGGATAATACTTTACCGTCTGAGGAGACATACGTTTCTGTTCAACAACCCCCTTCATCAAGTTTTGAGGATGAGAATTTATCTAAACTTTTTATTTGCCCAACTTGTAATAAGTCATTTTTTAAAAAATCCTATCTTACTAGACATGTGAAGGTTCACAATGATATTAAACCGAATATTTCTTACGTGTGTGAGAAAGCATTTGTTACTTTACATCGTTTAAAAAGACATATGGAAACCCATAGAAAAATTTCCGTAAGATACAAATGTGAATATTGTATTGAAAATTTCAATCGCAAGTGTGATTTATTTAAACATAAGAGATTATTTCATCAAAAAGTCTTACCTGAAAATCTATGTATTATTTGTAATGCTGCTTTTAAACACAAGTATGAATTAGAAAAACACAAGAGGGTGCATTATCGTAAACCTGAGTATCTATGTGAGGAATGTTCTATAACCTTTCCAACTAAACATGCTTTTTCAAACCATAAGCGAAAAAGTCATAAAAAGACTTTACAGACATACTGTTGCGACGAATGTACTGATACTTTTTCAAACAAACGACATTTTTTAAAACATAAAAGAAATATGCATAAAAAATCTTCAATGCAAACTAGATGTGATGAATGCAGTGAAACTTTTCAGTGTAAGTATGAATTATTGCAACATAAGAGAAAGAATCATCTTAAAGACTTTAACATACGTAGAAATTGTAATGAACGAAGTACTAACAATGAATTAACAACAGTTAATAATGACAGTGAGAATCTGGACTTGTTAAATTTTTTGGATAATTTTCACATTGAATGTATGAATGGTGTTTTTGACTTACCTTCCAACAACTTTCAGAATGAAAATATAGACTCAGACTTAAAAATTTTTTTGAACAATTCGAATGTGGAATATACAAGTGAAAATAATATTGATGGTTTATCTACCAAAGTTGAAAATAAGGACTTAAATAATTTTAACCTGATACAAACTGATTTACCTCTAGTAAACTGTGACAATGAAAATCTAGACTTGCTAAATTTTTTGAATAACTTTAATATCGAATGTATGAACGATATCCCAACAATATAGATTTTTGTGAATTTGTTGTCTTGTATTATTGTGAATGAATTTCAAATAAAAAGATTTCAATGAAAATGGTTTGTTTTAATTTTTATTACAAAATCACCTTTCATATAATATTTTCTATTAGAATACAAACTTAAGTGTCATCTTTTTAAAATAAAAAACATGCAAAAAGTTTACTTGTGTATTAACGATATACTTTTTCACTACTGTAGTAGAATTGATTGAGTATAATATTTAAACACTAAGTAAAAATTATACACGATAGTAGTTTTATAAACTATCAAACTTAAATCGAAGAAGAAAAAACTTGTAAAATTGTTTTACCACTCAATTGTAAAGTACTTGTGAAAATCTTAAATGAATTTATCATATTAACAATTTCCTGAAAAACTAACTTATAAAAATTTTAGATATAATTATGAAGTTAGTATTTTCCTAAGTACCACGATTGAATCTTACTTTGAATATGCATCATCAAAGTGCTTTGTACTTTAACTAAAATCACAATCTCTATTCTAAAGAGTGTAAAAATAATTTTTGAGTAACAACTTTTATATATAGATACTTTCACGATTGTATTTTAACTTTTTTTTTTATTTTTAGAATACAGAAAATATTTTAAAAGAATTGTGAAAGATTAATTTTAGGAGTTTGTAAAATTTCACAAATTTTTTTTAAACATTTTTGTCTAATGCTTTCCTCATGTCACATCACTTAGAAAAAATTAATTGTGTTTAGCAGAATTGCTAACACAAAACATTAAATTAGAAAATTTATAGATAAAACTTAAAAGATATGAAAAACCATATGTGAAGTAATAACAAAAAGTATACATACTTTCAAGTTTAGACATGGTTGAACAAGCTTGAGGAGACACTAAAACCTGTTGCTGACGTCATAACCCCTGTGACGTAAATTCCCCCTTACCACTACGTCACAAATGTATAATTTAACAAAAAGTACTTATGTCTACCCACAATTCCTGTCTTGTATTATTTTACTTTGTGTATTAAATCAATGATCTGTAAAAAAACTTTGTCGTTTTTATACACTTTGAAGTAAAAATTTTCTCCCAAAACATCAAATTATATTTTACAAACATGAATTGATATGTATTTGTTTTAAATATCTCTAAGTTACATTATACCAAAGTATCTTTTCAAATATTTAAACAATTTTCATTTTACAAAAATTAACTTCTATGCATTTCTAGGTCTTTAATAAAAATCTTTAATTTTTTTCTCAAAGACTTCAAACTATTCGAGATGTTTGCAGCTTAAGTACAATCCAATACTATTTGCATAACAATGTGGAATATCATATGTTAAGAAAATCTTAAATTTTGACTAAGTTGCAAATCTCAGTGAAAGTATTTTAAGATTACTTTGCTCAAATTTACTAAGTATTATAATATTTTTCAGTTATTAAACGAAAAATTGTGTAAAATTTACTAAGTGTTTCATTAAAAAAGAGAATTACACTAAAAAGTTTTGTCAAGAAATACTAAATTCACTAAGTCACATACGTGGACGTAAACACACAATATAAGAGAAATCTTTAAAAACATTATTGAAAAAACTAAATTTTTTTAAAAATTGTTAATTTTAGATTGTAAAAAATATTTAACAATATTTCATAATGATTATAATTACAAGCATGTGTGTATGTATACGTGTATGTGACTTAGTATTTCTTTTAGTATTTCTTGACAAAACTTTTTAGTCACTTTTTAGTACTTTAATACTTAAAGTTTCAAGTTCATGATTTCATTATACATCTGCAGCTTCTAAATTTGATAAGTGTTAGATTTTTATCTTACATTTTCAATCTAAAAAAGAAAAAGTTAATTTTTCTGAGATAGTATTTGTATTAAAATAATTTGTGTAAAAATTTTTCATTTACAAAAAATTTCGTTTATAAGCATATATGTGAAAAACTTCAAACTAAATGACTTTAAAAAACTTAGTACTTTGTAAAATAACATGCGTTATTAACACATGTGAAACATTAAAATTCCATACTTCATAATTTTTCAAATACTTGCAGTCTCTTAAATTGGTAAGAATGAGATTTTATCTTACATTTTCATTCTTATCATTAGAAAAAATAAGTTTCTTATATTTTTATTCTAAAAATAAGTTAATTAATTTCTGAGATGATATTTTTTTCTAAAACACTTTGTGTAAAAATTTTTCATTCACAAAAATTTCAGTTTATAAGCATAAGTCTGAAAAAGTTCAAACTAAATGATTCTAAAAAACTTAGTACTTTGTAAAATAAGATGTGTTGTTAACACCAAAATTGTTAACTTCGTGATTTTTTTCGAATATCTACAGTCTCTTATGCTGGTAATTTTGTGATTTTATCCTACATTTACAATCTTATTATTATGAAAATGAGTTTCTTATATTTTTATTCAAGAATTATTCAAGTTATCTTAATTTCTAAAAGCTTTGTAAAATTTTTCAAGTATACATATATTTGTAATCTACAATACTTGGTTATAATATTTTTTAAGTATGTTTAAATACACTTAGAAAACTTAAGTATGCATCTGTGAACGTGAATGTATTTAATAAAACATATATTAATATTTTTTCAACTCTGAATTTTTCAAAGTTAGCTTTCATCATTTACAAACTTGCTATCTGTAAAAAAAAAATTGTGTGAGAGGTAGCATTGACGTGGGACATTTCACTATGTTAAAGTGGTAGAAAGTAGTGAAAAGTAGTAAAAAAAATGTAGTTGAGAAGTCTTTATTTGACACAGATCATTGAATAATAATATTATTTTTTAAAGATGAATTTTACTTCAAATAATTTTTTCTTAAACAAAATTTCCATTTAAAGTTCTTTATTTACTTTCAATTTCACATTACATACATTTTTCTTGAACATTGTTCTTATACAGATTGAACTGAACATAATTCAACATAACAGATAATATTTTTACAATTTTCATATTATGATCGAGTGATAAAACTCCATATTCTTTGAAAAATTGATTTCTTTACTTGTTTGACTTTTGTACATTCTTGATGATCAATAATCCAATTACCTAAATACTTCTGGAAGATATTAAAAAATTTTATCCAAGGTATGATAAAGTTCCCAGATCTCTTAAAGCGCTTCGCCATAACCTCACTTGAAAATATTAAGTAAATTACAACTTTGTCCCAATTAATTTCATTTTTTATCATTTCTTTTAAGACAATATCTAAACAGATGTAAAAACTTTCCTCAGATAACATATCAACATTTTCATAAAGTTGATTGCTAATTTCGGAAATGATAAATTCATTCATTCGAAATTTAAGCTGGTTTATAATCTCTAGTTCTGAATTGCGTAGATGTGATCTATTGAATATATGAGTAAATGCATTTAACAAAATGATATCTGTTCTGACATCCATCTTGAAAAAATATTATTATTATTATGTAACACTGAATTAAGGTTAAAAAACAGATGTCTTCACTCCGCAAAAATAAGTTAGCAAGTGTCATAATTTTACTTCACTCGAAATTAATATTGTATGCTTCCTACCAAACCTGAATTATAGCCAAATACTCTAAAATTTTTGTAGATAGATCCTAAAATTTATTTAAAATCATACCAAATTCTTATTTTTATGACCCTATTTCTGAATTTATTGGTAAAATTTCACGGGTTTACACTAAAGAAATGTAAGGGAGTTACAGTAAAAAATGGTTAAATTACAGGTAAAAAATACATTGAACTAAGTGATCATTAGTCTAATATGTGAAGGATTATTCGAAAAAGTTCCAATTTATACCTAAAAACTTTTGATTTTCTGAAGTTGTAATGAATTTTTTGTAGCGATTTGTAAAAAATCTACTGAAAATGTCTATTATTAAAAGTTATTATATCCCCATATTGTATATCAAATAATCAATAAGATTATTCTAAAGATAGAAAGAAAGATATGAATTTATATTTTTAAACAATAATCAAATTTAAACACGACTAAAGGTAGCGAGTAATCTGGAATGTTTCCTCCTCTTTCTTCTGAGAAGTTACAATAGCATCCCTCTTCGATTCTAAGAAAATGCTCGAAGGAATGGTCACCTCCTTTCCCAAAAACATTGTGACGTTACCATTGACGAATGAAGTCGATCTTTTTGTGTTAAGATATTATCCTATTTATAATGTAAAAAATATATACAGTTTAAAATGGATACTAGTTATTCATAATTAAAAAATCATTATGGTTAAAAGTTTTTTTTTTTAACAAACTTTCTTCAATTAAGTAATTAATAAGAAATTTTAATCACTCTTTTTTAGTTATCTTTCAAAAAACAATTCTCGTCTTTCATCCTAATCTAATTTCACTTATACATTTGAGATTTTAAACATCTTTTAACTTAATTTTCACGTACATTATCTTTTTTCGAAAAACATTTGACAAATTTTTACAAGATCTTCAATTATTATTTTTTATTTATTTATTTTAATTATTTTTCTGTAATTAATATCATTTTCAAACAATAGCATTCTTAAGTTAAAAAGATCTGCATAGGCATATTTCTAAAGAACAGTGGTTAAAGTACTTGTAAACTACTGTTTCCTTGGGGTCGAATACCAGTCATCTTCTATGTTTCTACACTTTCTTTCATTCTCTCTACTTAATTTTTACTCTCATTGTCATTTTTCATAAAACATTTGCAACGTTTTAGAAGATCTTCAATTAATATTTTTCTTAATTATTATTCTGTAATTAATACCATTTTTACAGTTGAATTCTTTTCGAATAATTGCATTCTTAGGTTAAAAAAGATCTATGCAGGTATATAATAGAAAAATCACTCACACATACGCGAAAACTACTGAAATATTTTTTTACTGCAAGGTACCAGGTTCGAATCTCAGTTAAAATCTATGTTTCTACACTTTCTTTCATTCTTTCTACTTAATTTTTACTTTCATTGTCTTTTTTCGGAAAATATTTGGTGAATTTTTACAAGATCTGCGATTATTATTTTTCTTAATTATTATTCTGTAATTAATATCATTTCAACGATTGAATTTTTTTCAATCAATAGCATTCTTAGGTTAAAAAAGATCTATGCAGGTATATAATAGAAAAATCACTCACACATACGCGAAAACTACAGTCTTATGGAAATATTTTTACTGCAAGGTACCGGGTTCGAACCCCAGTCAGATCTCTCTATTTCTTTCATAGTATATCCACATCAACATCCTTAAATTCATATATTTTATCGATTCCTTATTTATTTCCAAATTTTTTAATTTTTTAATTAATTTCCTAATTAATTTCCTAATTAATTTCCTAATTAATTCCCTAATGACTCACAAACAATATCATGATTTTTTCATTCTACCGCAAATATCTCTTTAAAACCATCGTCACCTTTTACAAAAATCACTAATTAATTTTTTAATTAAATTTCCTCATTAACACCCTCGTTATCTTTTACGATACTGTCAGAGGGGGGTGTCAAGGACGATACCAACTCATCTAGACCCTCAGGGGGTGGTGTGACACCCGCACGGCTTGCCGGTGCACCAGTGCACCTGCCTGCTGATCTAGAACCGGCCTTCTTTACCTACTAATATGAACTAAAACAAATATTGCCAGATACACTATTTAAAATTAATTTTGAGAGAAGGTAAAAATAAGAACATATCAATTAAAAATAGTTAAAAAAAAAAAAAAAAAAAAAAAAAAAGAGATAGAGAGAAGAAAAACGAGCGAAGAAAAACGAAAAATGTAGTATTTCCAAAATAGAAAAAAAAAAAAATGTAGCAATACAGCATAAAAAAAAAATACTATTTTTTAAAATTTTATTCATTTGCTAAATTTTCAAAATGAACAATAATAAAAAAATAAATATTGAAACATAACATTAGCTTTTCTGTAAAATGTGGGTTTCTTCTAGAATTAATGACTTTAAATATTGTTATTTAGCCTTTTTTTTTAATTAATAATTTTAAATAATCATTAAAAAAAAAAGAGAAATTAATGCGATTAATTAAAATTACATGAAAGGCCTTTGTATTGAAGAATAAATGTTTGAAATTCAGCAAAACTGAATATTATTAAACATCGAAAATCGAATATTTTTACGAAAATAACAGTAATTATAGTATATTTTGAAAGAGTTTAAAATGTATATATAACTTTTTTTTTTTTAATAACCTAAAATTTCCTTATAAAATATTCGGCTTTCATAGCGAATTTGTTCAAAAACCACGATTATTTATTATTATAAATGCTGCAAAAATTAACAGATAATTGGTTTAACTACCTAATAAGTAATTTTATTACTCAGAAAAGGATTTTGAAAAGGATTGTCGAAATATTTAAAAATATATATGTGTGATATAACTGGTGTAGATACTTGAGAACAGAAATTCTCTATTTACTCTTTTACTCTTTTCTTTTAATATAATACCACACATGATGATGAAAATATGTACACTGAGATTATATTTACATATGAGTACACATGTAATAAAAATAAACAAGAGAATAAATCTTACTCAGGTGCGCCAATTGCACCCTACGTTAACGGCCGAAGGCCAGACTCTTTCTTCCCCAAAAAACCTTCTCCCGCTCACAGCGACCACGAAGGTTGGTTGGTTGCATCAACTAAACTGAGGAGTGGTTGGTGACATTAATCAGCTTCCACTAATTAATATTTTTAGAAATTATTTTGTTTTGAGGCCCAATAGCGATCTAAAATCACAAACTGAAATTTATTTTAATAAACAAATTAGTGCGTTACTGTTAATATTTAGTTGATGATTGAGTTACCAGTACACACTTGTTCAACTTTTTCAATTTTATATTTTAAAACCCTTTAACCGTTGCAAACGGCTTTTTCCGTTTTTAATAGTTGAAATAAGAGGCTAATGTAGCAAATTTTGGAAAAATATGATATTTTTTCCTAGGACATAAGATTACTGAATATCCATTGATTTCAAAAACTAACATGCTTTATTCCTACTTCACTTAGTATTGATTTTATGAGTTATTAAACACATATGCTAAAAAACTCGACACGGCTAAAGGGTTAAATGTCTATTTTCTTCCTAAAAATATTCCTCTTCTTATTTTATTTATTTATTTATTTATTTTGTATAGTAGTATTTATTTTGTATTTATTTATTTTGCATTGTATTTATTATTTTGCAATGTAGTTATTATACGGAAAATTAAAATTTGTTATATCTTCCATAAATAAACTATAATGATTAAAGATACAGTTATATAAAATAAGCAACATTTTGAAATAGCTATTAAGCTAGAATAGTTTCTGCTAATATCAAATGTGAAGCATTTTTTATTCACTTTATATGCGTAAAAAGCCCTATCTCTGATTTTTAAATAAATATTTTTGCTCATATTATTACATTCTATACTCACTTACGCTAATCTAACACATATCCATTTAGAATTATTATTCAGTTCACGTCTAAACTTCAATGACGACATTAAAAATAATGTAAATATGAATTTATAGAATCATAATTGAACATTAAAGTCATCTATCACAGCTTGCCTGAATATCATCGAGTTTTAAAAACATTACAAGCTTTCGAAGCTACTGCTAGTGTCAGAGTGATGAGCAATATCCTGCCAGGTAGACCTAATTCAAGAGAAACCCATTTTATAAACTGTTATCATGATCATTACTAGAATTAGACTGGCACTCTGAGAGTAGAAAACAATTTATTTTCTATGTCTGAAGTGACATGGTGACTCTGCTGGCTATTTTAGAGATGAAATGTTTTAGGGGCGGTTTCCGAATTACAAAAATGCATCCCTTTGTTTGGAGTATATCTGTAAAAAAAAATAAGTGCAAAGTTTATCACTTCTATATTATTTCAGACTTGATTTAAAGGGAAATAGAATACAAATGATATTTACTTGGACTACAATTAATTTATAAATTAGTTCTTGATCACCTAATAAAGTGCTGAAGAATATACAATCAATAAACCAAATTTTAACCCGATCAGGTTATCGCTTTTTTCGGCACCTTATCAGTTTATCATGGGTCTTCTATTCATAACTTTTAAACAAATTGAGATATTTGAAAAATTCAGATTGCATAATAAAATTTAAAAATGGTATTTTTACGGAAAAAAATCATGGATACGATGGATAGGTATTTCTTTTATGTATGTATTCTTAGGTTTGAGACAAAAGAAAAATGGCTCGGGTCTCCAACGACCCACGATAACTTGATCGGGTTAATATAACTTTTTAATAAATTATTTAAGGATAGATTAATTCATTAATGTAACTAAATATGAAGGGCTGGTGTAGTATCTGGCCGCCTTTTGTTGTTTTCGAACAACATTGCATTTAAATACTTGGGATCCAATCATTAAGCTATATATTTATATAAATTATATCCCTTTCAAGACGGGCCGCGGGAAGATTGCGGTTTCGGTACTCGAGCCGGTCAAATACCGTCGTGTACACTAATGGTGGCTGGTGCACGTAAAATCTGTCGTGGCCACAATGTCCTCCATGTTCCCATAAAACATTATACCTCTGGAGGTCACCGAAGTGGGAGAGCCATCCCTTCCGTGGAGGATCAAAATTGTGATGGCATCTCTCCGGACTACCTCTAGGGGTGTGTCCCAGACCGTCGCCAATTGCCCATCTGCGCAAGACTAGTGCGACGTAAAACCCAGCCATCCAACCATCCCTTTCAAGACATTTATTAAAAATGAATAATTATTTTTCTTCATATAAGTGATCTTTTCATTTCTTTCTAACATTTTAATAATGAACAATATTTCACTGTTTGAAATCTAAGCTTGCTTGTGTGAACTCTGCAAGCGTTTCTTGTCCGTATTTGCGATACCACCTCAAATTGTACCCGTAGAATTCCACGATTTAAATCTCACAATAAATTGGTGGACAATGGCTTGATAGACCCCCATACACAGTTTTTAGGTCGTAGGTTAAACAGTCAAGCTTCTAGTAATCTTTTTTAAGAATTGCTGCCTCAGTTCAATAATAAAAAGAAAAAACAAAGAAAGAAAGAAAATCACTTAAACTTCAGTTACTTAATAATAACACTCCATTTTTGTAAAATAATTTGTTTTTCTTAAACAAACATTTCACTTCGAAATACGACTGATAAGATGATCATTACTATCTATGCTTGTTATCGAAATAAACAGTTTGCTTCTATGCGAGATCCTTTTCGTCAGTCTCTAACAATTTCTGTAATAACAAAACCCTGGTGAGTCTGAGGAATGTTTTATGAGATAAACATTCGTCTAAGTTTTCAAACGAAAATGTTTGAATTTCATATAACGCCTCATATCTTCTTCTTATCCGTTATAATACTGACAGAATTATACAGGGTTTCAGGAAAGCAACTTGCTTTATGAGTATGGGGAACTAAATCCACTGGCTAGTAGCGGGGTGAGGAAAGATTTAGCGTTTTCCACCGGCTGAAAAACGAAGTAAATGCGTGCAGATTTTCTTCGAAGCGAACCTAATGATCGTTTACAATTAGATGCACTATCAACATAATTTAAAGTTGACAACGCCCTCCGGAGTAGCTTGTGTTTTTCGGGCTTGCGTGGGAATATATATAGATTTTTTTTTTTTTTTTAATCTTTTGGTATTTTATCTGGATTATACCTAAATAGAATCCTAATGCTTGACTTTGTAGTGTGAAAACTGGGTGGTCAGTGAATGCACAAAAACGACTTAATAAAAAAAAAGAAAAGCTAAAGAAAAAGCTAGAAAATGTTTATCTAATAATATATTTTTAAAGAAACCATTAATTTTTACCTTTAATGTGCCCCTTAACAGATTATTGTAATAAAAATATACTACGAAAGATATATTCAAAACATAAGATTTAATTTATAATTTATATTTTACATAGCATTTCATATTATATATATAGAGAGAGAGTTTTTTTTTTTTTTTTTTTTTTTTTCCCGTGGAATTTTATGTACCAACATTTTCTTCATGCAAATTTTTAAAAAAGGAAGCACTTCAAAATTTCATTATTAGAAATATTAAACGTTACATATAATCTTCGCACACATATTTAATACTAGAAGGCATTGCTCGCTTCGCTGGTAACTATATTTAAATTAACTCTTAAAATTACATGTAACTTATTAATATAAAAATCCCATAAAATCAAAGAAATAATAATAATAATAAAAAAAGATTAATTGAAATCCGTCAAAAACCTCAGTCTTTTTGTCCCCCCCCCACCAAAGAACAAGGAATTAAGCACATTTTTTATAGTGTGTGTTGAGTGTACATAACTAACCCACATATCAAGAAAAACATTTCTGAGTTAATTTAAAGAAGAGTTACCATAGGAAACGGGGATATTTCGCAAAATCAATTTATAGTACGTGTTGGGTAGACATAGTACACCCACATAACAAAAAATTGCTTTCCTGAGATAATTCCTCCACAAGGGGCGAAATTTTACAAAATCCACTTATAGAGTGTTTAAAGCACACATATTCAATCAATACACCGAAAAAACAACATTCTAGAAGAGAGTTCTAATTAGAAACGTGCTCTTTACCCACAACCCAAAGGGGAGGCACTTCGCAAAATCCCTTTTTAATGCATGTTGAGTACACACATGACACACAGATACCAAAAAACTTTTGTCCTGAGATAAATTGGGACAAAGTTACGCTTGGAAAATTGTTTTTGCCCCCCCCCCTCTCCACCTCCATAGGGAGGAAAAAGGGGAATTTCGCAAATCCCATCACAGTTGGCGTTTCATGCAAATAACCAACCCACTCACCAAAATTCGTGAATGTAGCTTCCGTGGATTCCCCAGGACAAATTTAACGTAAAAATGAGTTTCTCGAATCTACCCGGGCGTAAATACCCTCCCCCACCCCCTTTCAAAAAAAAAAAAAAAAAAAAAAAAAAAAAAAAAAAAAATCGAATATCACGAAACATCCTAAATTGTTTTTGGCAATACATTTCAGGAGATGCACAGCCAATTTCAACTTCTATCTGCCATTTTTGGAAGAGTTCTATTGTAAAATCCGGATTTTGCAAATTCCACCCCCCCCCCCTTTCCAAAAAAAAAAAAAAAAAAAAAAAAAAAAGGGGGGGGGCTTCCTCCCTAAAAATTAAAAATTCGAAAATTTACAAATTTATTTTTATTTATTTATTTATTGTATTTGAGTCTAATTCCCCCCCCCCTTCCAAACACAATTCCTTCACTGTAAAGCAATTTGAAGCCAGATTACGCTTTCAAACGCATTTTTGCCGTCCGTTCCCCTAGCAGAAATCGGAATTTTGCAAAACCCCGTCTTAGTGTGTGTTAGGGCTTTAGAACCAAGCTTCACACAAAAATTCGTGACCCAGTCCCCCACAGAATCGTCTCAGCAGTGTTGGCTCAGTTGTGGATGTACTCTTTTATATGCATAGATGAAGGGTATTGTTTTGTCCGTCCCCTCTTGCGGGCCGAATTTCTAAAATTTCAGAAATTGGTTTTTAGGTGTTAATATTTGCTATGTTTAAAAGCAAAAATCATATGTATGTCTGTTTCTTTGTTTGAGATATGAAGGATTATGTGAAATTCCTTTTGGTACACGTGAAAACACGTTTTGTCCCCCCAATACCTGAAATTCCAAAAAATGTTTTTTGATATTTATGTTTCTTATATTTTAAAGAAAAAATTGTACGGATATGTGTCTTTTTTTTTTTTTTTTTTTTTTTTTTTTTTTTAATTATAAAGAGTTATTTGAAAGCCCGTGTTACGCATGTGAAATCATGTTTTGCCAGGATTGAATTTCTAAAATTCCAGAAATTGTTTTTTACATATTTTTGTTAGCTATATTTTAAAGCAAAAATCTCAAGGATATATCTGTTTTTTGTATGAGATATAAAGGATGGTGTGAAATCACGATTTGTCAATGTTGAATCACGTTTTGCCCCTCCCCCCTCTCTTGTGGTCAAATTTCTAAAATTCCAGAAATTTGCTTTTAGGTATTTGTGTTAGCTTACTTTAAAGCAAAAATTTTACGAATAACATATTTTTCTTTCAGGTATAAAGGTTTTCGTGAAATGACGTTTCGCCCCCCTCCCTCCCCCTTGGGGGGGGGGGTGAATTTTTGAAATCGCTTCTGAGTTTGTGTCTACGTCACAGAAGGAATATTTTCACAATGTTTCGTGTTTCTAGGTGCAGGGGTTTGGGCTGGGCGATGATGAATCAGCTACTATCTCACTCACTCACTCAGTCTGGACAAACGATTTTATATATAGAGATAATAATATGTGTAGATTCAATAGTGTAGATTCAATTTTTATTTAATTTTTAACATCCTAAAAACTTTTCTTTGAAATGTTACTTAAAAAGAGAGAAAAAAGAAAGAAAAGAAAAAGGGAAATAAAAGAAGTAAAATAATAATTAAATCGCATTTTTGTATTGGGTGCTTTTTTCTGTAGACTAAATGCAATATTATACATACATATATATATATATATATATATATATGTTAACATTTCCTTCATAAGTTAAAAATTCTTAAAATATGATGAATTTCATTTTTATTTAATTTTTAAGTTCATACAAAATTTTGTTGAGAGTTCCTAAAAGACATTTAAATATCTGGATTAATTCACTGAATTTAAAGTTTATAACAAAGCATTTAAACATCTTTGAAAATTTCAGAAATTTAAAAGATAACGAAAGAGATGCATTTGAATACACAATACTAAATAGAGATTTCAAACAATTGTTATGAACATGATGAGTGTGTAAGTTATTAAGAAAAAGTATAAACGTAGAAAATTTTTAACATAATGCAGAGTAAAATATTGCAATACTAGATTTATTTTTTTTACATATATTTTGTAACTGCTTTCCTTACTGAAGGTATATTTACAACTTCATTGTGTCACCTCTATATGGATCATATACGATTCTCAATGTCTTATAATCTCTTATACAGTTTTTTACTGTAAATGCGTATTTAATATATGGATAAATTTGGAGAGCCCATCGTTCATGATAGAAGAATGAAATGTAAAATTGAATTTGAGGGTTGAATCCAATTAGGTTTAATGTTATTACTAGACGGTCTGCGCCCACTTAGAGTTCGATTTTTACACTTGTATTTCCAAATTTATTTCTCCTCGGCAGTTCAAGTTACTAAACATTGGTTTACTTGATCGTTAAGATAAATGGCTTCATCTTTTACATCGTGATATTATATGTTTTTGAAGTCCAAACGTCGCCAAGAAATTAAAAATGACACCGTAATCCATTAATTTAAATTTTATATTTACATGTCTATTTATTTATTCGTATTATTAATTTCTTGCGACATAGTTGAATTCTACATATTTAATTTCTTATTTATTCATTTATTTATTTATTTACCCTGACGTATTGGAATTCTGCATGACATAGCAAAGAGTATATTACAAAACAATGCAAACCATGGATAAAATTTTGTTTCCTTTATACCATTGTATTATTGCATTTGTGGTGCAAGCTTTTCCGTAACATATTCCTTTTTATTACTTTATTCAGTCAAAATATATGCATGAAAATCCTGGATAAAATTTTACTTTCTTTATTCTAATATATTGTTTTAGCTATGACACCATTTTCAGCGTTAGTTTAAGGAAACTTTGGCTTTCATTATTAAGAATGTATTAATTTCTCGTGACGTAGTTGGACTCTACATATTAAATTTATTATCGTTATTTTCTCGTTTGACGTTTTAAAAATCCGCATAACAACGGAAAGAGTTTATTTTAAAAACAGATTTTTTTTTATTTATTATTTATTGGGAATCCATGAACAAATCTCCCAAAACCATGCAAACTATGGAATTTTTTTATTTTTTTTTATTTTTTTTTTTTTATCTTAGTGCATTGTTTCGATTATGATGTAAGTTTTTCCGTTAAATTATCCTTTCTCATTATTTTATTCAGATTAAATACACGCATGGAAACAGGATAAATTTTTACTTTTTTTATTCCAATACATCACTTTAATTGTGACATCATTTTCAGCGTTAGTTTTAAGAAACTTAAGTTTTTATTATTAAGATCATTCTAAAAATAGAAATTTTGTTTTTATTTATTGAGAATCAATGAACAAATCTTCCAAAACCATGCAAACCATGGGAAAAAAATATTTTCTTTATTTCAATACAT
The DNA here is from genome assembly GCA_963930645.1 of Salticus scenicus. NCBI lineage: Eukaryota > Metazoa > Arthropoda > Arachnida > Araneae > Salticidae > Salticus > Salticus scenicus. The sequence continues at coordinate 229,656,854 of OZ005657.1, forward strand.
TTTTGCGATTGGGATGTAAGATTTTCCATTAAATTATACTTTTTCATAATTTTATTCAACTGAAATGCACGCATGGAACCCAAAGATAAAATTTTACATTCTTTATTCCAATACATTGTTTTAGTTATGACACCATTTTCAGCGTTAGTTTCGGGAAAGTTGGGCTTTTACTATTAAGATGATAGAGTATGTTTTAAATATTTTTAAAAAATCTTCTTCCAAAATGAAGCACTTTTTGAAGAATGATATCTTTAGTATATATTTTTTTAGATTTTGGACAACTACAGTTACCTTTTAAAATAAATAAAAGTTTTTCGAAGTAAAATAAACGATCAATTAAAGTGAGAGAGAGTTAGTTATAAGGAAAAAAATTAATTCTCGCGATATTTCATAAATCAAGAAAACAGTGAGGCATGAATTGTTCTATAAACAGTTGTAAATAGTTAACCCGTTAGTAGTCGCTATAGACAGCGCCACCTATTACATATTGCGCACTTTTTATTTAACTGGCACCAATAATTTTAAGAAGTGATGTGATCGACGTTTCTTCGATTTTATTCGCGTTTTATATATATCAAATGCCACTTCTAAAAAGTTTTGGTGGCTATTGAATAAAAAAATCCGGAAAAACTGAAGGATGGGCGGCAAATCGACCAACTAGCGACTACTAACGGGTTTTAAAGATAATTTATTCACTACCTTGTCATAAATGACCAGAAACTTTCAATTTTAGATGTTTTTCAAATATCTAGAAAAAGCACTTCACAAATTATCTTGAACTTTGGACACGTAAAGAACATGTAACACTTCATGTATTTCGGCGAAAGTTTTGTCTCGATCATCCTATAAAAATAATGCTTGAAAAGCGTTGTGATTGTAGCATATATATTATTAAGAGACTTCTTTTAATTAACTGTATTCACTTGTATCTGAATATTACGTATATTCATGGAGATATAAAGGTTCTTAAAAAAAAAAAAAGAGAGAGAGAGAGAGAGAGAGAAGAAGAAGAAGAAGAAGACGAAAAAGAAAAAAAGAAAAAAAAATTGAGCGTTTTTTTTTTTTTTTTTTTTTTTTAATTAATATATGCAGGGTATTCAACTCAATAAAAAAGTTTTTCTCGAAAACTAATAGGGGGACAGTAACAAATTAATAAAAACATACTATTTGAGATCATCCTGTAAAAACCAATTCTTGAAAAGCGTTGTGATTGTATGTATAGCATATATGATTGTGATGCTTCTTTAAATTAACTGTATTCATTTGTATCTGAATAGCGCGTAAATTCATGGAGGTATAAAGGTTTCTTTAAAATTTGAAAAAAAAAAAAAAAAGGAAGAAAGATGTTGCCGTTTATTATTATTATTATTACATGCAGGGTATTCATCTCAATGCAATGCCATTTTTCGGAAACTTGATACATTGCATTAGACACAACACACTGCAATCCGAATATAAATATATTAAATATGTGATGAAATATAGACTTTTGTTTTTACTAAATTTTCAACTGTGCATGCGCAAACGTTAAAAAATTCATTTGCATAATTTACTAGCCAAAATGTATTGATCTAATGAAAATCCCAACTAAAGATAGTGAAAATTCACCAAGTTATTGTCAATGAACTGTACTCCAGTTCCTCGCAAAAAAGAGAGGAAAATCATGAAAGGTTTTATTCATATTTGTTTACAATCAACGATCATATTTATTATTTTTATATTCTGATTGCAGTATGTTTTGCTTTTCTCTAGTGCAGTATGTCAAGTTCTCTTAAAATGGCATTGTACTGCTAGCTGAATACTTTGCACGTTGTAATCAGAAAGCGAACATTTTTTTTCTTCTTTTTTCTTTTTAAGAAACCTCTATATCTACAAGAATATATCTGCTATTCGGATATAATATAATTAAAGAAACTTTATATATTATTGAAAGAAACTTTATAATAGCATGCTAAAACTACAATGCATTTTAAGCATTTTTATTTTCTGCGGGAACCCAATTTTGTTGCGGGTTTCCTTTTTGCCTTCAGGACAAAACTTTCGTTAAAATTTATGAGGTATAACATGTTATTTATACGTCCGAAGTTTCATAATTATTCGTTAAGTATTTTTCTAGGTATTTGACAAAACGTCTAAAATAGGAAGTGTCCGGTCATTTACAGCAAGTTAGTGTGTAGTAGTAAGACAGCATCTGCGAACCTCTGGTCTGACAGTTCGTAACATCTCTCTGTCACTAAATTGACAATTCCTCTAACTTTCCCTTTTGAAGTATTTCTTAGCGTTTTACGTAAATTATTTGTCATCTTCCTGATTTACTAATTTTTCTTTGTCGTTATTATTGTATATTTTGTACATTTCATTTATGCATCTCATTAAACATATTAAAACATTTGGCTATTTTTCTATGATTTCCCCCCCCCCCTATATAACAGGAGAAAAAAAAAATCACTATTATCACGTAACATGTTGCAATATTCGGGTTAAAATTTTATAAGTACAAACTTTTAATCGTGATAAAATTCAGCCTTGTGATTCTATATTTAATGAAAAGTGTTGAAAGTAATGAAATTTTGCGTAAGTTCTTTTGCATTTCTTTTAACTACAACGGAGAAACAAAAAAAGGGGAATATTTTTACATCTGCTTTAGCCTTTACTAGAACTCCCTGATAAACTCCCGACCTCAATAAATAAATCTGTACAGGGGGAAATAAAGATGCTAACAAAACACATACATATAAAAAATTAACTTACAGATCGTAAAATTTTGAAATATAGCCATAAAAATGTATCCTCATTTCTTCCCTTATAATACAAAGAGACAAATTGTAACACAAAATATGTTGCGGGTAAAGTCTGTGATCAGATTACTTACCATTACTGTCGTAAAAGTTCCAAACATTTGTGTTTGGTGTCATGTTCTCAAGAAATCAAGTATTATCTGTTCACACTTATTACTGCTATTATGAAATAGAAAACATGGTTCAATCCAGTCTATTTATTTTCCTTTTTGATTCACTTAGAAAAAAAAAATTTATACATATTTATAATATCGGAATGTTTACACGTATTTTGAAGGAAATCATATATTCTATTCTATTTAGACGTATAGTTCAACGGATGTCTCTTTTTCTGGACAGGTTAGAAAAAGTTGAACAACTAACAACGAAACATTCAAAAGGTGTTGTCTTCAAAAAATATTGAAAAAATTATACGTGATTGAATGTCGTTGAAATGAATTACAGCGACCACAAAAAATATCAAAATTAAGCATTTTTGGCGATAAGTTCGCTAGCACCGAGATTGCCGTGTACGAACAAAACCGTGTTTTTCTTCTCCGCCAAGTACTCAAAATCAATCGCCTAACAGTGTGAAATCGCCAAATATGCCTAATTTCGATAATTTTTTGTGGTCGCTGTAATTCATTTTAGCCGGTAATTTTTTCGCTTTCTGGTGTTTTATGAAGAGTAGAATCACATATATTTTTTTTCAATATTTTTTGAAGACGACACCTTTCGAATGTTTCCTTGTAAGAAAAAATTATCAAGGATTACTAGAAAATGCGTTCCGTGTTTATTATAAAATAAATAAATAAATAGCGAGAAAACGCAAATTATTATAAAAATTATTTAATTAAAAAAATCTATAGCATATTTAAACGAGCGTAGTTTAGCGTAAATATTGTTTCGTCATTGTAACCATTGTTATAATTGTTATTAAACTATAATTATATCCTTCTATATATGAGTTAATTTTATATCTATCTTTTTATCTCTCTCTCTATCTATCCCTCTCTCTCTATCTCTTTATCTCTCTATCTATCTCTCTTTGTTATATAATTTAGTTTTATTTTTTCATCTTTATTATTGTATTTATTCTATCTTTATATGTGTGTGTATGCACCTCAGGTTTCTCGTAAATAACTCTAATTATTTCCATAAAAATTCAAGGTTAAGGGTTCTTTGGGGTGAAAAAATTATCTGACTCATTTCTCATCTTCAGGAAAATCAGCGTTCGCTGGCAATCCGGGCTCAGCTCGAACCAAAGCCTGTTTTTTTTTAGTCCCATTTGGTTGAGGATTAATTTCCATTTTTTAAAAGTAATTTACAACAATGAATCTTATACCAATGAATTTTTCATTTGAGTTTAATTAATCATTAGTTAAGTTTAACAGCATAAAACGGAAAATAATATAGAAATATCGCTTCGATTCCTTCGAGACTTGTTCCTATACGGATGGAGAAAATTTTTCTCAAGCAGGTAATGTATTTATTTAAGAGCTGCGATAATTGGATTTTTTAAAATTAATTAAAATGTGATCAATTTTGCCCCGTTATTGCTATCCCAAGATAAAAGTTTTAAATCTATCAGGTTGAGACATTTATTTTGTCGGATAAAATTATTTTTCTTTCTGTATAGTTACGTGATTAAATGTAGTTTATTTATAATCGCGATTTAAATATAGAAATATCGGTTCCATTTTTTCGAAATCGATACCTTTTAATTGAGATTTTGTTTTTGTTCTTTCGATCTGATGATATAATTTGTAAAGTTGTAAGATAGTTTAATTTTCATTTCCTTTTTTTCTTTCTTTCTTTCTTTTTTTTTTTTTTTTTTTTTTTTTTTTTAATAAAATTTGTCATTCATTGTGTTCGAAGATTTATACAGAGAGATTGAGATAATAATAATAATTATAATAATAATAATAATAATAAATAAATAAAAATGCTTTAGGAATTAATGCTTCTTTTATCTTTTAAATAATTGCACTATCTGATAAAAAAGGTAATACCTGATAATACAGCAGAAAATACCCATTTTATTATCTCTCGACCAATAAAAGAGAGTTATAAGTTTGAAACCTTTGTCTAACGGTATGTGTGTGTGGCACCATAGCTTTCAGACGAATGGACCGACTTCGATGCGTTTTTTTTTTAATTAGAACACTGATTTAATCGAAATTGTTCTTACTTATGTTTCATAAAATCTGTTTGGTAATTTATTTTTAAATTTTATTATTATTATTATTATTATTTCAGGCCACTTAGCATTGATATTTTTAAATTTTGGAGCTACAAAACTTGCACCTTTCAACTCATAATAGATGATAAGTAATTTGATTTTTAGATTGAATTATTATTATTATTATTATTATTATTATTATTATTTAATTCCGAATTTTTAGTCGATTTTGACAAAAAATATAAATTGGCTATATAATAGTGATTATGAGTTCACGCTCCAAATTATATAAATTAGGCTGATAGTTAGAGTTTTCACAGAAAAATTTTATATGAATGAATTCAAGGCGAATCATATGTTGAGATTTTATGTAATTTGCGAGCTTTAAATCTTCCAATTTTCAACAGATCTTGTATCATGAATCACGTAGTTTACGTAGTATAGTTTTCATTTAGCACACACACATATATATACATATATAGTGGCGAAATTTCAATCGATTAAAAAAAAAAAAAAAAAAAAAAATTGAAAATTGGCTATAAACAGCGATTATTGTTCAACAGTCCAAAAAATTTGTCATTTGGTTGAAAATTAAATATTTTATTGAATTATAATATAAATTAAATTCGAGACCAGTCATGCGTTAACGTTTTATAATTTATATGTTAGCTTTTTTCCAACTGAAAAGTATAAATTTTATAATAATATTTAATCAAATTTAAGATATTTATATATATATATATATATATATATATATATAAGTATATAAAGTTAACTTTACACTTGTTAAATCAGCTCTGTTTTTAAACTAGTTAATCTTGTATATATGTCCTAGCCGGTTCAAAATCTTGCAAAAATTTGGTTTTCTAGGAAACTCTTCGAACGATTTTGATAAAAATGTAGAGTTATATTCAAAATGTTCCGGAAAATTAGCGTTCATTGGTAACCCGCTCTCCACCAGGCGTAAAGTGACAGAATATTTGCTTTCGTGGAAATTTAAGAACGGTTTTGATTTTTAAAAAACTAGGGGATTTTTGAGATGACAAACCGATTTGTCTTATCCACATCCTCAGGAAAATTAGGTTTTGCTGGAAATAAGGTCCCCATTCGGATAAATATATAGCAAAAACCTGGTTTTTTAGGATACTACTGAAACATTATAATAATTAAAATATATCAGGTTACGGATTTTCTGAGATTACAATTCAATCTGAATTGCTCCTCTCTTTAGGAAAAATAGCTTTCATTGGTAAACTTCGCTGAGTCAGAACGAAATATCGCTGAAATCTGATTTGTTTGAAAACGGTTTAAACGATTTTTTGGAATAATAACTGTAAAGGGAGTTTTCAAATTTGAAATCGATATGATTTATTGTTCTGTTAAGGAAAATAAGATTTTTCCCAGTAATCCGTTCATCGACCGGAAAACACAGAAAAACACATCGAAAAATTAAAAGGCTTTGACTGATTGAATGAAAAAAAATTATAATAGGTTAAACTGAACTCAATCTAAAATATGCCTATTTTTTCGCGTTTTTTACATCTTTATTGATAATTCAATGACGTTGTTGGGCACTATTAGGGAATTTTCGGAAAATTTTTCGCTATCACAGAAACAATGCCATTTTAAAAACTCTTCAGCTGTAAGTGCCCACTGAGAAAAAAATATACTGCTTTCATCTAGTACGAATAAGTAATCACTTTGTGTATAACTAAACTAGAAATATAGATTTCTGAGCTATGCGTATAAGGAAAGCCAATAAAGGGAATAGACGAAATGATCGAGAATTTATAGTCTATACATTTCTAAATAGTGAGACAATATTCTGAATATTGGATTCTTTGTATTGCGAGAAATTCTCGGTCGATTTCCTAGAATTGGGTCATGAATTCGAATTATGGATGCTAAAACTCCCCTCTTGTGTGTGTTCGCATTTATTTGAAGAAATATTTAAATAAGTTTATAATATAAATGCAAACGCTCGATAATATATGCAAACGCTCGATAATATATGCAAACGCTCTAGAATTCCAATAGAGGTTTTTAGAACTCGCTTTAAAAGGGGACTAGAATTTATAAGAATGACTTGGAACTATTTTTACTAGAGGCACAACTTAGTTTTTAGACGTCAGTCACAGAACTTTTTCTCAGTGTCCCTGATGACATTAAAACTGTTTTGGGGGATTTTAACAGTTATAAGTACAAAACTTTGAATAAACACCATAAAATGCAATAAACTCGCAGCAATTGTTTCAGGTTAAAAAAAACACGACCCTTCATCAGGCGAACAAAGCAGACACGAATGCTGCAATCAAAACGGCAACGCACAAAACAGTTTCAAGTGAAGAGTAAAAATATATAAAGACGAATGTAGATATAGATACTGAAATGATCAGAATTATCAATTCTCTGACAAGGGTCGTGTGTTTTTTCGACCCGAAACAATTGTTGTGAGTTTATTGCATTTTGTGGTGTTTATTCAAAGTTTTGTACTTATTACTTTAAAACGCCAGTTCTGTGGTGCTTTCTTATTATATTAACAGTTGTTAATGCATAATTTCTCTCTCGCTCTTTCTCTTTTTTTATCATACATTACTTATATTACGCTTTATTTAGTACGTAATCTTAAGTTGCTTACGGTGTTATTTATAACTCTTAATATTTCTAAACATTATAATGATTAAATATCACACACACGCACATATATATATAGTAATAATTCATCATTATAATGATTAAACACTAGGAAGGAAGACTTGCATTAATCAATAAAATATTACGTATAGAAGTGAAGCTTTGTACAAATCGAACGATATTGAGAAAGTTAATAAATGTAGAAAAATAGCTTTGAAATTTTCACCAAAACTGCTATATTTTTATCAAGGGCAATTATAGCAGCAGGGAAATAAAAAAATAAGTTTTTTCTAAGACAGTGATATTTCAGTTCATATGAAATCACTATCGATGCTTAAGAACTCAAAGATTTGAACAAGGAATTAAAAGACGTTTAAGTATTGAAAATAACAATAATAATAATAAATAAATAAATGAATATATATATATATATATATATATATATATATTTAAAAAAAAAAAAAAAAAAAAAAAAAAAAACCAAAATAATTACCAAATATCATCTATCTGTACATTAGTTTTCATGAAACATGCCATCTTTATAAATTCTAGTCCCCTTTGAAAGCGAGTTCTAGAAACCCCTATTAGAATTCTAGAGCGCTTGCCTACATTATCGAGGGGTCAAACTTATTAAAAAATCTTTGCAAATAAATTCGAATACAAGAGGCGAGTTATAGCAACTATAATCTTAATCTTGGTTTATGACCAATTCTAGAAAATCAAGCGAGAATTTCTTGCAATGCAAAGGATTCATAATATTCATAATATTGTTTCACGGTCTAGGGATGTATGGACTAGAAATTCTCGATCATTTGTCGTGCCTTATACGTATAGCTCGAAAATCTATATTTCCAGTTTAGGGATTTATAAAATAACCAATTATTCGTTCTAGATGAAGATGGTATGCTTTTATTTTCAATGTAATATGCAAGTTTTTTTTTTTTTTGTTCAGCGAATATAGCAGTAGTCTTACGGATAAAATTTTATTTATTTGTTTAGTAAAATAATTGCTGAATGACAACGAATAAGGATATTAACATCGACCAGCGCGTTTCGAAAAAATAGCATAAATAATCATAGACTATATCATAAGAAGACATCTAATATTATAACATTTAATTGCAGATGAAATTTGACTTTATAACCAAGAGTGACATACGTTCATTCCGTCATGTCAAGTTATGCTAAACTGAGCAACATATAATCGAATTAGTCTTTTTATTTTTGAAAAGATGTTTTAAACTTTCTTGAGATAAATTAAGCTGCGCTGAAAAAAAAATATATCGAGCACTGATACCATTATTGATGTTTTTTTTATGTAAAATGACTTCCTGAATCCGAATGACCCTTATTTTGCCCCATCACCCGCCGTTTTCTCGGGACGCCACCCTCTCCCCCAATTTTTATCACTGTTCGATAATTTTATGGCCACGAATTTTATTTGGAGAATGGAAAAGAATTATTTTAACACTTAAAAACAAAAACAATATAATGTATAATAATTATTAATAATAATTTATTAATAAAATATAATAAATGTAAATATGATTTCAATGGCAATTCCCCTCCCTCCCCCCCCCTTACAAATCAAATTTATAGCCATAAAATTACCGAAAACTGATAAAAATAGGCGGACGTCACTAAAAAAACGGTGGGTGATAGGGTGAAATGGGCATCATATTCGAATTCAGGAGGTCATTTTGCATAAAAATTTGCAAAAATAGTGTTGGGGCCGATTTTTATGCAGAGCAGTGCTATTTGTATTTACGCTTCACATTTATTATTGTTATTGTTATTGTTATTTATTTATTTATTTTATTTATGTATTTATTTATTTATTTTATTATTTCTTTCTTTCTTTTTCTTTTTTTTTTTTTTTCGCCTTCGTCATAGGCATGTTTAACACAAATTTCAACTTCGAATAATTTGATTGAAACCTATTGTTAATCTACCTTACGTATGTTATCGAAATTTCTAATGTACATTTAGAGATTATAATTTAAATTTGTTTCCGTTTAACATATTTCTATTTTCACATTATTTTCAAAGCTATTTATTTTGTTTTTCGCTTTCATCGTAAAAATGTTTAACACAAATTTCAACTTCGAAGGATTTGATTTAAATCTATTGTTAATTTATTCTATGTAAGTTACTGAAATTTCTAACGTACATTTAGAGATTATAATCTAAATTTGTTTCCTAACATCTTTCTATTTTCACATTATTTAAAGCTCTTTTTTTTTTTTTTTTTTTTTTTTTTTTTTAAGAAAAGAAAGAAAAAGAAAAGAAAAGTATCTTTTGCTACCTCAGATATTTTTCTTAATGTAAAAAAATGATGGGGTGATGGGGTGAACACTAGAAAATTTTTTGATACAGAAAACAAATTTAATATAACCTTTCCAAAGTGATACAAGCGTTACATGAATTTCCATTTTCTGAGCTTTCGGTAGCTTAATTGGTAAAAACTCAAATTCGAAGTCGGAGAAATACGGGTTTGATACAGGAGCTGGCCAAAGACTGTACCCGTAAAATCCGTAACTGCTGCAGTAATCGATGTTCCATAAAATTAGTACCTTTGATTGTCACCGAAGCATGCGAGCTATCGCCTTTCAGAAGATCAAGATTGTGATGGTGAACTCCAGATCGTTCCTTGTTTACACTTACCGCCAGTGTTGCCAGATTTTAATCGTCTATTATATATATCTAATATCACTTCTCAAAATTATTGGTGACTATTGAATAAAAAAGTCGCAAAGTCAGGCAACTGCTTGCCGCGTGATGATGTCATAAGCTTCTAATGTCATAAGTTATTCATTATCAGAAAGTGACTTGCGGACAATCAATGATATTATTTTTTATTACTCATTGAAGAATTTTACAAAATAAATCCAAGTTTTCTATGTCAATTATTACCGCAGGAGGTGAAGATAAAGTTGTAATGGTTAAAAAAAAAAAAAAAAGAAAAAAGAAAGAAAGAAAGAAAAGGAAAGGAAAGAAAGAAAGAAAGAAAAAGAAAGAAAGAAAGGGAAGAAGGAAAAAGAAAATAGTCCTGACGCTTGTAGAAGCTAGCTTCATGCTATGGGCAGCCAAAAACGCGCATCAAAGAAAATGTGAAAAGAACCGCCGTTGAAGCTTCCTGACGCTCCAAGTGTGAAACAAATGCTTTACACTAGTGCGACCTCTCCTCAATTTTAACTAGTAACTTGTGTTTATGTGTTTTATATTTAGAATGATCTTCACAGTGTGGCAAAATCTTCTATTGAGACACCCACCTATACGCTCATCTCAGACTTCGGAAAATTTAATGTCAGATGCGACTACAAAATATGTAATTATACTGTCCGTTTTCGTAAACCATGTCTACCTCTCGCGGAACGATCCTACTCGGAAAAGGGGTGATGCGTTGAATGAGATGGGCACTTAGCCAAATGCGCTTTTCGTTCTACACGTGTTCGTTTTCTTTTTATGAGTCTTCAATATTTATTTTACCTTTTTACGCGAATTTAAAGTTTAATTTTTAATTTTAATTAACAATATTTTATTTAATGTAATTTATATGACAATATGCGCGAAAAATAAAAGGTGTAAAATAATCATGATAAAAAAATCTAATGATTTGATTTAAATACGATTTTCTGTAAATTTCTGTAAAATAGAGATCCAAAAATATGGTATTTTTATTTTAGCAGTATAATTTAAAAGAAAAAAATATATTACTTTTACTACAGGTAAAGTCTACTGTAAACGTTGTTCTTTTTCTCTTCTTTTATTAATGAATTATGTAAATTTTACCTAATTTAAGTCATTTTTAATTAATTTACTACTATAATCAGTGCATGAAACAAGTGTTCAGGTATGACAGATATAGTACGAATTTAGAGATCAAGTAAGCAAATAAAAATAATTTTAACTGAAAAAAAAAAAAAAAGAAGAAGAAGAAAGAAAACAGGCATTTACTTTTAAGTTTACGGATTTTATTTTGCATCGAAGAATAAAACTGATCTTCTACACTTATTTAAAAATTACAAGGGGGAAAAATCAGCATTTTGCCTTTATACGAATATAACGAAGAAGTATCGCCTCAAAATTCAATAATGTCCTGAAAAGAAAAAAAAAAAAGAAAAAAGAAACCGCAACTTATCTCTCACTCGTAAAATGTAAACATTCTCTCATCTTCTACGCTTCTACCCTATTTTAACAAAATCAATGCAGACCTCACGCATGCGCATAGGTGAGCAGGGTCACAGCTAACGAAAACAAACAATAAACTGTTTTTCTTTTATGGAAAAATAATAAATAAAAAATATATATTTATCATTTATATATATATATATATTAATAAAGATAATTTGTAGAGATTATTGATTAATATAATTTTCAAAATGCTATTAGTTTCTAATGTCTCGTTATTTGCTTTGGCTTTTGAATGAGTGAACAAAATATTTTAATAGGAATCTAGTAAATGTGTTAAAATTGTTTAGATGTGTTTTATTATTTGTATAGGTTGATATATCAACCCACCTACCAATTAAACTTGCACGCATTTAACTTAATAATTGCAATCCTTGCTTAAGTGGATATATTTCATGTAGTTTACTTTCTTTTTAATCAATTAATTGTATGGTGTTGGTGTTAGGGATTAAGGCCGATTGACAACACTGGGGTCCTAGGCCTGAGGGGGAGGGCCTTCCGTGGAGGTCTTTCTAAGGGGTCCTAGCCCGTATTTACGCAAGTTTCGGAGGAAACCACGGAAAACTCCGAACGGCTAGGTCGACGAGCGCGACCGGGGATCGAACCCGGCACCTCACGTCTACCAGCTTTGAGCGCAGAACCGCTCGGCCGCTGGTGGGCCATCAATTAATTGTAATATTTATTAAATGACTTTTACTAAATTTCAAGGTTTATATATATATATATATATATATATATATTATATTAAACATTTAACAAGTTTAAAACATTTTACTACTTTAAAAAGGAGGGTCATTATAGTTTTTAGTCTTAGATGTTATTTTATCCTACTTCTATTCACTATTATACTAATTTTAGGTACTTAATTTTATTTTAATTTGCAGAGAATTAAGTTTTTGTTTTTATTTCTTCATACGAAACACAGATGGCAGCACTTCTTTTTTCTCTTGTTATTAAACAAAATATTCATTTTCCCGAATTATTCAATTACTATTCGATGGCTTATCTTTTTGAAATAAATTTAAGTTTTAATAATTATTTTTAAAAAATAAATTTTTATTTTACAATATTTTGTTATTGTTACCCCGAGTAGTTAAAGAACTATTTTTATTTTTTAATTTTATATCACTCATCAGAAGTTTATTGTACGAATATACTTCAATTTTTATTGAAAAAGTTTTTTTTAACTAATTTTGTTAACGGAAATTGAAGTTCACTTATTGTATTCTATCACTCAGTTTTTTTTTTTTTTTTTTTCCTCTCAGTTTTTATTGTTATAATTTTTAAATTAAATCATCTTGCTTAGGCTCATTTGTTTTCGTTTATTTATGTATGAATATGGCATATAATTTCTTGGCTATATTCTTACAGATTTACAGAAATTCATCTATATTTACTTACAATATTTCAATTAATATTTAATGTTACTTCATTTCGACAAAAGAATAATGGCTAGTGAGCTTCATTCAGATTTTATTATCTCTTTTTTGGAGATGCATTTTAAATACTGGATGGAAAACGGAAAAGAGTTATTCTAAAAAGTAGATAATAGAAAACAATTGTCGCATTTTTGCAGTAGACCACCTTGAACAAAACAGCACGCCCAGTTATGAAAAAAAAAGAAAAAGAAAGCCTATCGTCCAAATTTCAGTCCAATTTAGAAAATAATAATAATAATAATTTATGAATTACACGAGAGAAGAAAATTTCAAATGATTTAGTTGACTTGTTCTCTGTGTATGAATCACCAAAAGCCCCAAATAGCGTGGTGGTCAAGGTCATCAGACAGAAAAGTACCTTTTTGGTATATTCATTCTTGGGGAAAGGTCGTGCTTAGTTATTTCATCCCAAAAGAACTGTTGTTTGTATGTATCTGTAATTTATTTATTTGCGTACGAAATTCACATTCAGATGCATATTTCAGAATTTAGACTGAAAGCAATTTACATTGTAATTTACATCATTCAATTACAATTACATCATTAATTACAATTTACATCATCTGCCAAAATTTAGCTATGTCTGTGTAGTTTTTTTCGATTCCTTTTTCTCTGATAAAAGAAAACAAAGACGGGATGGAAATCCAGTTATTCTTCATTATCATTATCTATATCATGCTTATTATTTTATGTTTGTCTTTTGTTTGAAAAAAATTAATGATAATCACAATTTCAAAATGATAGTACATGTTTTAAGAATTCTCACTATTTACCTATAGGCCTAGGAGCATAATGTAGTCAGTCGGCCTTAAGTCACACAACCAATCACCTTACTTTTTATTTTAGCTCGATCATAAAATAGTAACAAATAAACTGAAACGGATAATTAATAATTTAATTCAAACTTTTTACGCGAATATTCTCAGGAACAAGAGAAAAAAAAAATTTCCCATGCCGGGAATCGAACCCGGGCCGCCTGGGTGAAAGCCAGGAATCCTAACCACTAGACCACATGGGACTTACCATACAATTACTTAGTATAAGTTTTGTCGGAACTAATAGAAGGGCTTTTCTTCCTTTCCTCTTGATTTGAGTAATTTATAACTACTGATTACAAATAGAAAAATTTACGTTTTCTTTTTCTTTCTTTTTTTTTTTTTTTTTTAATTCAAAGTTAAATTATGTTTAAGTGAGAATTATATTAATTATTTTTAATGTGCAATTTATCTTTCTTTTAATTACTTTTTATTTAATGAAACCTTCATCATTTTAAAAATGTAAAATCTTTGGGAGGTTGGTGCTGAGTGGGTTTAGCGTTTCGTTAGAGCTACACAGTGGGCATTTGGCGACAGTCTCTAATTTACCCATTATGGGTGGTATAAAGACATACTAATTTTCATCCTCCACTCTCCACGGAGGGGGAGAAGTGCCGGGTTTAATGTTTAATCCAAAAGGTAGAGGTCTGCACGAACTTTCAGGGCCGTGCCCGGCTCGTTTCACATGAGGGCAACCTCGGCGCAGCCCAAAGTAAAAGTAACAACAAAATAGGCTTGAGCCCGGCCCGATGTAAAAATAAATTTTAATTTAATATTCATATCAACTTAAAATTAGAATATAATAAAAAGAGTAAGATGTGCATTTTCAAACCTTTACATATAATTTCAAGATTTGAATTTTTTTTCACAAATATGTAAATTTTTTTATGAAGATAAATTTAAATCTTTTTAATTTGAAAATACAAAAAATATTCCTATGATACTTTATTGTCAATTTATAATAGGATATACATTAAAATTAAAAAAATTAAGTCAATCTGAATTTCTGACTCAGCCTGATTGGAATTGAAACGATTTAAAATCAGACAATATTGAAGAGCACTAAGCGGTCTGATGACGGAAATTTCGTGCTGGTTGGTTGGTTGGTTGGAGGATTAAGGCCGATTGACTCCTTATGTGTCCTAGGCCTATAGGGGGAATGCCCTCCGTGGGGGTCTTTCTAAGGGGTCCTAGCCCGTATTTACGCGAGTTTCGGAGGAAACCACGGAAAACTCCGAACGGCTAGGTCGATGAGCGCGACCTGGGATCGAACCCGGCACCTCCCATCTACCAGCTTTGAGCGCAGAACCGCTCGGCCGCTGGTGGGCCCCGAAATTTCGTGCTGATTTTTATTATGTTATAAATGCTTTTTTAAATTTTAAGCTGTCAAATATTTTGACAACTATAAATCTTTCCCAGAGGAGCCAAGTTATTATGGATTGTCCGTAACCTTCATACCGGAATTTTTAAATAATATTCTTTTGTAATAATTATCTGCGATTAAATAGGACGAAGATTACTATCTCTAAATTGTGGTATAAAATTGATTTTTCGTTCGTTTTAACTTGACACCTCTGGTCTTACCACATCAAATATACTTCTTTTAAATTGAGACTGTTGTACGCTATACATATTACACAATAAATATAATTATATAAAACTTGGAAGATGTTAATTAAAATCAGCATCCATATCATAATACTTCAAGAACGCAGGAGATTCTATCTCAAGATGGAACTCTCACACCACTATTGTTTTTTTTTTTTTTTTTTTTTTTTTTGTTTTTTTTTAAATAATTTCTATCATATTTATTCAGCAATTTTAAAGATTGAATATGATAAAAATTATTTATAAAAAATAGCGGTGTAAGAGGCCTGTATTGAGGCTGAACACTTACACTAATATTTTGTTATTATTACCATTATAATTATTATCATACCTTCTTTATTTGAATCACATTTAAAAGAGAGTATCTACCGACACAATTTCAAACGTGGCTCTTTTACCGATATATTTATATAGTAAATTTCTATAGTATGTTTTCAAGATTATGGAAAAATTTTTAACATTCATATACTTTTGGGAGAGTCGCAAAAAGTAAAAGACGGGTCAGTAGACACCCTGTAAAACAATATATACATTTTTTTTTTTTAATTACTTATTGGCAAAACACAAATAGTCTAATATTTTGAGGGGGGGAAAAACATAGAAATTAATAGTAAAAGTTAATAGTTTTTTGTTTCTTATTCTGCAATGAGTATTTTACGCAAGCTTACTTTTATTTATTTATTTTTACAAATACAAAAAAGAAAATTAAAAACAACACGTAATTGGATCGAGGTTATATTCAATCTAAACATAAACGTTCAAAGTCAGTGGCGGATCCAGAACTTGACTTTTGGGGAAGGGGGGGGGCTAAGATTTTTCAAAGTGTTATTCTAGACCAATAAAAAATTTACAATTGCAATATTCAATTGTGAATGCCAGTGTTTTTCTTTTTTTTTGGGGGGGGGCTTCAGTCCCCCCCCCCCCTTAATCCGCCACTGTTCAAAGTTTATCTAAAGCATTAAAGTAATCGAAACGATGAAAAACCACAAAGACAAAAAAAAAGGGAAGAAAATGTTCGAAGCAGATGTTTCTGCGTTAGATTTAGTTTCTTTTTCAATGTTAAGAAAATAAAAGTGGTCAGTCTGCCACATTTATATTTTTTTCTCAAATCTGCCTTTGTAATTGCTTATGGGAAATCTTAGAAAATTTCATCTTTGTTCAAGAATTTCATCTTTGTTTTAATTGCCCAACCCATATCCCAAACCACTTAAAAATTACTTTTTGTTTGCCAGCCTGAAAAATTTATTTTTGTTTTGCTGGCCCAGCCTGCTTCAAAAATCTTCTCTGTTTTGCCAACCTGGCACGTCAAAAATTCGTCCTTGGTTATCCGGTCCAACCTAGCCCAGCCCGTTTAAAGATTTATCCTTGGTTTGCTGGCCCGGCCTGACCAGTTTAAAAATCTGCCCTTGGATTTCCGAGCCAGGTATGGGCCTTGTAGCCAGACCAAGGCCCGTGCAGACCACTTACGCAGGTCACGCTTGTCGACTTAGCCATTCGGAATTTTCCGTGGTTTTCTTCGAAACTCGCTTGAATACGGACTAGGACCGCTTAGGAAGACCTCTTTTAGGCCGAGGCTCCTAGTGTAGGAAATTGGCCTTAACCCGATCATAAGCACCTCCACGGAGGGGAATAAAATCTTTGGAAATGTGAACATTGTGATGTCATAAGAGACACTGTTTATGACGTCAAGGACGGCACAGAGAAAAATAAATTATTATCCATGCTGCAACATAAATAAATAAATAAATAAATAATAAACATAAGCTATTCTGGGCATTAAGTTCTTTCTTGAAAAAGCATACGATAGTAAAAATTTATAACATAAGATTAAATGAAATTGAAGTTGTAGAAGTCAATGTACTGTCAGGGGAAAAAAAAAAAAAAAAAAAAAAAAAAAAAATAGGCTTCTGGTCCAAAATTAAATTCCGACCTGACTGTACTTGTATAATCATATCTTTATAATTAATAGATGACGGCAGAACTTTATATTCAAAAACTGTTCACTTCTCACAATCTAAAGAAGATGAACATTTGATATGAATCTGAATAATTACGCAAATTAATATAACAAAATTATCATATTAAAAAAAAAAAAAAAAAATGAAACTTTTAAATTTTAAATATTTTACTACATGAACTGAAATTTACTTGAAGTGTGTATCTGATAGAAACCTCACTTTTTGTCAATATCACTAACTATTGATATTTTCCATAAAAGTATTGTGTATGCCATTCTTTGCTGTCTTAGGTTAAAGCAATTACTTTTAAAACAATCAGAATATGAGGCATTACGTAAAGAAGGGGTGCCACTAGATTAACAAAAATTTGGAATAATGAACAGTCTTGATGCTCCTCTTCTTTTTTCCGTCATGGCAAGTAGTATTACATTGTGATGAACGACTCTCCATATAATATTTTAGATAAGACGCTTTTTTATTGCCACTGAGAAAATAAACTTTACTTTTATTCTTGTCCTTGTTTTCGTCGTTTAAATCTTTTAGCAAAAATACAGCATCATAATTTCCCTACTGTTTTTATAGTTCGTAATGCGATATTTCTCATCAGTTAATCCTTCCCCACTCAAAAGCTTCAGTTATCAAATCAGTTTTTTTTTTTTTTTTTTTCTCTAAAGATCTTTTATATTTTCGCTCACGTTGATTGGATACTAAAACGTGGCTATGCCTCAATATCAGTACATAGAAGTTATAAAAAAAATCTGAAAAAAATTCTTTCAATGAATATACTTAGATTTTAAAGAGAACTAGTATAGAGCTTATGAGATTTTAAGAAGCCTTGATTTATATTATTTATATTTTGAGTTTATATCAAAATCTCCTTTCATTTTTTTTCCAAGGAAAGTATTCTTCATTTTCTGAAAAACATTTATCATGCTATCAAAATCACAAAGAAAACTTTTTTCCCCCCATTTTTTCAAATGCTGTTAAATTATGCTTTCTTACAAAAATAAAAGATGGCAGCACTATAAAATATTATGTAAAAGTTTGGTTGCAGGGTCAATTGACTACGCTAGGGTCCTAGGCCTATGGGTGGGTGGAGTGCCCTCCGTATGGATCATTCTAAGGGGTCCTAGCCCGTATTTAGTTTGATTGAGGGGACTTGGCACCTTTGACGGCACCACGGCAGAAATTTTTATATAAAAGCTTATATTTATAGATTTAACTATATTAGGTTTGTTCAATAAAATATATATTCAGGCAGCAATCATATATATATATATATATATATATATATATTACAGATTTTAAATCTTTAAATTGGATTTTCTCGCATTTTTTTTTCATTAATTCGTGTTCTTCAAAATGCTAAAATTTCTACAGATATTTAAGAAAAAACTTTATATACATATATATATCAAACTGAACTAATCAAACTGAAAAACAATTTAAACCAATGTTCTTGCAGTATTACTAAAAATTAACTTAAATGTAAATTTAAGTTATTATTTCAGAATATTAAATAAAATTAAATTAATTCAACTAAAAAGTTAAACTAAATCAATATTTAATAAAATTAAAATAGCTTTTTAAGTGTCTAAAACGTATGGTTAGGCTTGATTTACTGACTCTATGTTTCTTGAGAGGTTCATTTTTCTTCGTTTGATATAAACAACTAAACCTTTGATTTACTTAACTTGCTGTAATACATACGGACAGGAAATGTTTCATAATTTGAGAATTGTTTGTGTTATTTTGGTTTAATTATTTGATTATTTGATCTCTTTTTTTTTCACATTTTTCCTCTTATTCACATTAAATTTTTTGAATATAATAGCAGAAAAAATTCAAGAATTTTAGGATAACTAATGATATTTAAAGATATTTCAGGAATTTTTTTAAGAATTCAGGAAAATCAGGACAAGTATTATCTCTGATTGTGAGACTTTTTTTATTCATTTGAAATAATCTGAATGAAACTGTAGTAGAAAGTTTAAATTGTTTAACAGGATTTTATACATATCAGGCAATATAAAACTCAATGGCCAAGTTCATGAAACATAATTCGCCCCTTTCTTTCATGGACGTATAAAAGCATGCTAAACTAAGATTTTTCCCCCCTTTTTTCTTTTCTTTTCTCTTTTCTCTTTTTTTCTTTTTCTTTTTCTTTTTTTTTTTTTTACATTTCTTAAAATATTCCAGATATATAAAATAAATAATATTTTTAAAGATTACGGCAACTCTTAATCTGCAAACTGTACACAAATATTGTAAGGAAAACTTAAAAATGAATCGTACGTGCTTAACAATGCATGTTTATTACAGACGAAAAATATAATAAAACTATTAAAATAATAATTCTTACCTGAAATATAATAGTCCGTAAGCCTGTATTTACAAATATCTATAAAACACTATGCTAATATCTATAAAATAAATACTTAATATCACTTAGAACAAGCTAATTACCATGGTTTGGTTTACGATTTGTTTTCCGGCGGATGAATACATAAATGATGAAAAGTGAAAAATTAGCCGAGGATGGACGGATGGATGCGTTTTACGTCACACTAAAAGCCAAGAAAAATGTGAAATAATTTCTCTTTAAAAAACTGTAAATTTTTTATCAATAACTATGAAATAGAATACTTATAATTACAAAATACTTCCTGATTTAAAATATTATCGAAATAGTTTTTTGACGAAATGCGAAATTTTAAAATTTTAAATATTTCCTTTATAGCAATATATATATATATATATATATATATATATATATATATATTTAAGTGAAATTGTATTTTGTATGTATAGAATAAATATTTAAAACAAACAATAAAGTTTCTTTCTTGCATTAAAAAACAAAATCTAAATTTTTTATTGACTGCATTCAGGTTGAACCAACCAACCAACTAAAAGCCCAAGCTTTTACGAAACCGAATAACACCTATTGATAATTCTGAGAATTAGCAGAAGAAATATATGTATCACGGAGTAAAAAATAGTTCGATTTCCAAACTGAGTTATTGAAAAAAACAAGAGGTTTTTTAGATAAAAGGGAGGCACATCAGATAAAAGCGATTAATATCATATATCAATTAAACAACATTCGGCCGAGCCATTTTCGAGAAAAATTTATCCTACCCATAGACCTGCCATTTACAAGTTAAATATGCCCATTCATATCCCAAAATATATTGCATGTAGAAATATAGGAATTTCAGGCTATGATCAGACAGAAGCTAAAAGACTATTTTGAAAAAATCAGAACATGACATCCCCTATTTCCTGAGATATTAAGTGTCGGCTTTCAGCGGTTTCTTTGATCTCAAACTAGCTGTATAATATAAGTGTCGCAGTTTTCGTTCGTATTTCGGCTGTGTGTCGCGGCGTTCGTTTGTCTCTCCCTTTTCGCTTGCGTCACTGAGACTCTGGCGCGTCTCGTGATTCTAACAATAGTAAGTGCACTTCTTTATAACTGTCAATATCATCTATTCTCCGTAATTTTTCATTTAATTTCTCGTTCATAAACTTTTCTTTTTTTTTTTTTACTTTTATTCTCAATAGTAAGTACGTGATATTAAACTCGTTTATTAAAACATAAACTTTTGATTTATATAAGATTTCATTTGTGTTTTTTGTATAAAGGATGGGTAAATAAACTTTTTTTTTTCTTGTAACAATTGTTTTTCCGTTATATAATCCATTTATATAGATTTTTTACTTGATTATTACAATTGCGATAGAAAATTTCTCAATCAAATAAAAAAAAAGAAAGAAAAAGAAAAAAAAAAGAAAGAAAAAGAAAAAAAAAACATTCACAACTGTTTTTGTTAGTTAGTTAATTATTTAAGATAGTTTAAATACCGATATATGTCACAATAAAAGTTCTTTGAGAGTTGTTAATCACAGTATATTATCCAGAAATAAATATATAATTATTTGTCCGTATTAAAAGTCAACGTTTTCAGCCGTCTACTATTTAATTCGAATAAATACACCTATTTATGAATGAAGTTTATACAGTAAAGTAGTACTCTGCACTAAATCGTAGAACTGTTATTTTACATTTTATTTGACTTGATTTTTAAAGTAATTTTCCTTTTAATTTCATTTCACAAATCCCCATCAGTTGCCGAGAAATTCTGCTGTCTGAGCTGCTAGACGATGAGTGCCTGGTTCGATTTCAAGTCTCACTCTTCGGCCCCCAGCCGTTCGGAGTTTTTCATATTTTTCTCCAAATCGCGCATGAATACGGGCTAGAACTTTTTAGAAAGACCTCTTTGGAGAGCGCTTCATCCTCAAACCTAACTCGCAGTCAGTTGACATTAATCCCTACACCTACAACATTTTATAAGACGTTGCCTTGATTTCTTTTCACGTTTAGACATAATAGATGGCAGCACCACCGCGCGCAGTAAATCGGAATACAGACGATGGCGGAAATGGATTTATTAATGTTGTATGGACGAAGTTTTTGTTACATGTACGTTTTTAGCTTACTGTTTAACGCTGAATGATTCAATCTTTTTTTTTTACAAACATTTTCACATTTTTTAACTTCATATAAGGATTTAGAAATGATGAAAAAAGTGCACTAAAATTACAAAATAAATAAATAAATAAAATAAATAAATAATAAAATAAAATAAAGATTAAAATTATTAAAATAAATAAATAAATAAATAGGTTCTTCTCAGAAGATAATCACATTCAGATTTTAAAAAAAACTAAGATTATGCCTCTTTTTATTCGGTATATTCAAACGATCTATGACAATATTAAATGTATAATTCTCTTTTCATTTTCAGCATATGTGATGTTTACACAAGAGAGTAATAAAACTTTGCATTAAGTAAATATTTCCATATATGTTATAATTTAATTTCAATTCTTAAAACTTATTTCATTTTCATCAAAATTAATATGATTTGTGTTATGGATAATGATGGCTAGTGCAGTTCATAGTAATGACAACCCAAATAAACTTTGCAAAAAATGGACGCTGTAACTTATAAACGAGAAGAATTATCCGATTTGTCTATGAAATCTTACTGGATCAATCGCAACAACGCCCAAGCTTTATTTTTTTACATATTGAATAATATAACATTTGAATAATATAACATTGAATAATATAACATGCAATTCTACAAAATTCTAATGATGAAAAATAGTGAAATAGCGAAATAGGCTGCCTAGTTGTAGTCAACTTTACGCCCAAGAGAATAATAAGTGGCTAAATCTGTAACAGGAGCTATGCAAATTAAACAAATTGTCTAAATGTAGAGAAAATCTACTGTACAAATAAGTGGAGAAAGCCTCCAACTTGAGGCACCTGACCGAAAAATAAATATATTATTAAAATAGCGCTATATCGCTTAAATAGATGTTAAGAATGTTAGGATAGCTAGATAGGAGATGTTAATTTAATTTTACTTTCAGACAAATCCCAATTAAAAAGAAAAAGACACAGTGCTGGGGTCCCATGCAAGCACTGGTCAGTCTTTTCAGTTCTGGTTTAACAAATAGACTATGAAAAGGGCCCCTACTTGGGTTCTGAGACTTATGTGCTATAATGTTAGTCCAACATTGCTTCATACTATAAAAAATTAAATTATCCTAAAATATTATTTTTTCTATTGAAAAAATGTCTTTTCACAGTTGAAAGTACAATTATTTACAATTTAAAGTATAAAAATAAAAAAATAAAAAAAGGAAGGGGTTAAAAAAGCCTCAACTTGAGGAATCTCACCGGACAAATTAAAAGAAAACTTAAATAACTTAGGATTAAATGCATTATAAAAGTAACGTCTGAGTTATGATGTAAAGAGAAATGACGAAGATTAGTGGAATATATACATACTTACAAAGATTTTAAAATTTTTCCTAAGAATTATTTGAGACACATGACTCAGTTGTCTGGCAGAATCAGAGAATACTTTGGTCTTTTTCGATGAATGGGTTCACTGACTCATTAGTCAGGGATTTTGACGACTATTTCATTTCTGATGTCGTAGGCATTTTCGTAGAAGTTTCTGGATAGGTATTTAATTTTTCGTCGCAAGGAAATGGTACTACGATATTTTCTTATCGGTGAGTTTCGAAAGAACCAGTGTTCTTGCCGGATTTTTTTTTTTTTTTTTTTTTTTAATTGAGATTCCTATTATGGAATCGACATAAGTAATCAAGGTTGGTTTTGCATGCAAAGCTCTATACAGGGCAAGCATAAGTAAAAATTGGGAGAATGCAGGCGTTGTCTAACAGCAATTTATTTTCTGTTAATAAGGCAGTGTTATAAAGCAGATGATTCAGTGCTGCAGAGACTCCAGAGGCTTTCACTCTAATATTGAGGATGTGTTTTTTTTCCATGTGAGTCTACTGTCAAGTGTAGCACCAAAATATTTAGTATGGTTAGTCGAAGGAGTTGTGACGTTTTTAAGTGTTAGTCTGTTGGGATAATTTGAACTTCTAGAAAAGTAAACAGCAGCGGTTTTATTTTCGTTTACATTAACACGCCATTGGATACACCAGTGAGTGAAAGTGTCAAGATGTTTTTGTATAAGAAGTAAGGATGGTGAGTAGATACGTAAATAGTGGTATCGTCCTCATAAAGGGCGATATTTGTGTTGGTTGAGCGTGAAATGTTGTTGAAAAGGAAGGGTCCTAGAACACTTACTTATAGAATGCCTGAAAAAATATGTTTATGTGAGGAAAGTGTATTGTTTATGTGGACGCAAAATTTGCGTTGCCCAAGGTATGACTATATAAGGTGTATAAGTATGGATTGGAAATTGTGCCGAATTAGTTTGTATATGAGGCTTTCATGCAAGATTTTATCTAATGCCTTGGCAATGTCTTAAATGATGGTAGCAGCCGGTTTTTTCGCGTTGAAGTTTTCACTTAGTAATTCCACAATACGAAGGAGCTAATGTGTTGTGGAGGCTGAAAGCCAAATTGTTCAAGCATGTATATTATTAGAGTATATTATTGTCGTTTATGTGCTGTTGAAGGTACATCTAAATGACTCGCTCTACAGTTTTACTGATAGACGGGAGGAGTGAGATGGGCCAAAAATTAGTAGGGTCAGAGAGGTTAGTTAACTATTTTGGGATGTGTGAATGATAGAGAGATTCTATGGATGTGGAAAATAGTTACATTTTAGAATACTATTTGTTAGTTTAGTGATATAGTTAATGCAGTTAATAGGAAGATTTTTAAGAGGAAGGTTTTGGTCATAACCAGGGGTTTCGCGGTTTTTCAGTTTGTTAATAATGTTATGAAAAACATAAGGTTGAATGTTAGGGGATTCATCATCAGGAGGGTTAGCAAGAAAATTATTAACAGTAGACACAACATGAAAAAGTGAGACGGGTTATTTATCGGGTTGGGGGGGGGGGGGAATTTCTGAGCATAGGAGTCTGCCAAAATTTCAGCTTTGTCTTTGCCCGTGTAAGCGAACTGGTTACTTTTGGAAAGAGGGTGGATGCAGGTAAAATTATTATTAAACTTTCATTTTATTTCTCCAGAGTGAGTTGACCTTTGTTGAGAGGTTTTATAAAAAATTAGTCCAATTTTGTTGTTTTTCTTGTAAATACAATTTTTGATTTTATTATTTAGCCTATTAATGATGGGTTAGAGGGAGGCGTCTCTCGCAATTGATTTATCAGTTTACAGAGGTTGTGAATGTACCTCGGGGGGGGGGGGGGTGAACTAACTATTACTTTTAAAATGTTTAATTATTGAAGAGTTTCTGGCATTTTCGATAATTGAGTTAAGACCTTTGGAGTGCATAATCAATATCGCTTTTAGTTTCAATATGAGGATAGTTTAAATCGGAGTTTTCTTAAGTTCTGTGGAATTTACCCTTATAAAAGGATGGTAATTAGCTGTCATGCTCATGTGTGTTGGAGTGTTAGGTGCGTGAAGGGTTAAGTTATGATGTTTAATAATGTTGTGAAGTGAGATGCCTCCGTGTGTGTCTGCGTGACACTTCCACCGTCTACTGACGGCGTTGTAGTCACCAGCTACAAAACAGTGGTCGTGTGTGTCAAAAATTTGGATAAGAGCGTTGACCAGGTATTGTTGTCCGTGTTTGACATATATAGATGTAAATTTTGTATTTTGATGTGAGAATTGTTCCAATACTCCTTAAATCAACACCTGTGTATGTGGTATTTTGTGTACTGTAATGCGAAATGAAGTGTTTTATGTAAATGGCAGTGCCTCCCCAACGCGAGGAGTCAGCACGAGGTGTATGGTACAGATTTCACCCGGGGATATTAATACATACTGTTAAATAGGTTATGAGTTTCTTGTAGTAAAATTATGTTCATGTTATCATGCAAGGGAATAAAATATCGAAGTCCATTAATTTTATTATTAAGTGAATTTCAATTCCATGTTAGTATAATTAGTGAGTTAAAACTATTATTTGAGTTAGTCATCGTTATTAAGATTTAACTCCATTGCCATACTGTCAAATTCCTCAATAATGATGCCTCTTTTTTTCTATTGGAATTTTTTTTTGCTTTTTTTCCTTTTGGTTTTGGTTGAAATATTTTTACTGCATTTGATCAATTTATTAAAGCTAATCATTTCTTGTATTTCCTTAAATAGATGAAGAATTCTTGAAGATCTCTTTTTGTGGTTTGTTGATCGTCTATTTTATCTGTTTTTTGGAAGCTTGGTTGAGAAAAACTGGATGGGAGTACTGGGAAATCATTTTCAGTTAGAGGATTTTTGATATAATTGTAACTGCCTATTGTTTCTGCACTTATAAGGGTTTTACGTTCTTTCTGAGCTTTAGAGATTCCATCCGTTTTATTTTTAGTATAGGAGTGTCTATTAGTTTTCTGGTTGTAGTACTTGAAAAAAGGATGTTTGGGGCAACCTATGAAAGTTGCGGGATAATCCTGCCCGCAATTAACACACGTAGGCTTGATTTTCCCTTTATGGGGACACTTTCCTGTTAAATGATCTTGTGCATATTTTTACACACCGTGGAAAAAAGCCACAAATTTCGGGCGCATCTCCAAAACCCTGACACTGATAACATTCTTTTATTTGGTGTTTGGAATTAAAGTGTTCAGTTTTAACACTGGTATATAAGAGGTTAGTTATTTGATAGATTTCTTTGAAGTTATCCCTTGGGAGGACATTTAACATATAAAGGGACATGGGGCTCCCAGTTTTTCTGTTTTTCATCATTGCTGCTCTTGTTATAATAAAGTTTTTCTCCCTAAGTGCATCTTTGATTAAGTTGGTATCTGTATTGGGTGGGATGCCTCGGAGGCAGACTTTCTTAGGTCTTTGGTCCCTTGGAATCAGAGTTGTGAATTTAATAGCTCAGTTCCCAAGCTCATTTTGTATTTCACGGAGGTCGTATATATTTTTAATAGGGATTTTTTTTTTTTTTTTGGCCCACGAGCTGCGCTCAAAGCTGGTAGATGGGAAGTGCCGAGTTCGATCTCAGGTCGCGCTTATCGACCTATCCGTTCGGAGTTTTCCGTGGTTTTCTCCGAAGCTCGCGTAAATATGGGCTAGGACCCTTTAGAAAGATCCCCATGGAGGCATTCCACCTGTAGCCCTAAGACCCTAGCCTAGTTAAACGGCCTTTAACGCTACAAGAACAAAAACAACTACTACAATTTATTTTTAGTCAGTCTCCGGTTAATTTGATCAAAGGATCCTCGGCACATAATTCTTCAAGATTTGTGGCTAAAGAGTTCCAATTCTGATAATTTCAATGAATTTTTTTTTTTTTTTTTTTTTTTTTTTTTTTTCTGATTTACGGACCACGTTGTCAGTTTGGGAGAGGGGGGAATCCTCTTCCATTTCATTAGCATCATGTTCATCAACATTATCGTTAATTTCATTTTGGGCGTGGTATTTATTAGTCAAAGAGATTGTATTTCATGAGAATTTTTTCGTTTTCTGGATTTAACCTGAGTAAACTCTGGGTCATGTGTCTCATTAATTGCCACAAGAAATTTTGGGCGATCAGAAGGTTGTTGGACATATTTAGTATCAAAGAATTCACAAAAATTATTACCATTGCTCATCAGCAATCAATTTTGGCTCCTGTATTACAGAGATAACTTTAAGAACAGTGCATCTTACTTTTTGTTTAGAAACATCCTCTTGAGGGTAGCTTACGAATGTTTGGAACTTGATAATTTGTTTATCCACGTATTTGGTATATCCAAATAGGATTTTAGAAGATTCATTGTTAAGTTGAACATTCTCGTTAAATAAGTCGTAGAAATAAGGCGCTATTGGCGTCGGCAATGTCTTGAATAATTTGCTCATGAAAAAGTGAGTGAGAACTAGTTCAATCACCCACAATTAAGAAGTACGATCAATAAAAATAGTCTTTTGACCGTAAAAAATAAGAGGAATCCGAATTAAAAGTCCGAATCCTAAAGGATCGCGTTCGGATTAAGTTAGTAGCATATGCTATCAACAGGTAGCAGCACTAAATAATTTTGAAGAGAAGAACTATTAAATAACAAGTGTTTATATAAGATGGCAGTAGATGGCAGCACTACAGAGCATTGTAAGAATTTCTAGATATATCACGTATGTAGTAAAAGATGAGTAAAATTCACCAGTTGAATCAGAATCCCCCTAGAAAATGTACAAAAAAATAAAATAATATACTTTCGAGTTTGGCGTAAAAAGAAGAAAAGTGCATTTGATTTGTTAAGAACTATTTTTTTCCACCAAATGCAAAAAATTTTAATGAGTTTAAAAATTTCTTGCTAACCAAATCATTCTGTTATACTAAATGCTGCATTATACTGAATAAATTTAAAATTAGCCAAAGAAATAGTTGACTGTTTTATATATAAGCTTGGATAGTATACGCAAGTCACTTTTGTTAAAGGTGTTTCATTATAGCTTAGATTTTTTTTTTTTTGTCGGGGCAGGTATAGGATCACATTTTCTAATGAAGCATCTTTCAATATCAATGCGTATGCTCATGTAATTATATATATATGTATATGTGTGTGTGGGTGTAAATAACGTAATAAAATGTAGCATACAAAAGAAACGTATTATCAAGGCCAACTTCATACAAAAATATTATATACAGGGTGGCTATTAAATACTGTAACACTCCCAAAATTCGAATTTAATTTTCATCATTTGTTGAAACAATTTATCCTATTTTTTCTGTGATTGGCAACCTTCTTTTAGCGCAGATGATTTTTTTTTTTTTTTTTTTTTTTTTTTTTTTTTAAAGGAAAAAGTTTATGGGATTTTTTAAAGATGGAAGCTAAAAGAATAATGGTTAAATAACTCTTTGATCGTGGATTTTCTGCAGGCGAAACCTTTAAGCAATTGAAATGTCTTGGATTTAATATGGTATTTATATATAGGACAATAAATGGATTATTGGAGAATAATAGCTGCAAAGATAAACCTCAGCCTGGTCGTCCACGCTCGGCTCGCACAAAAGAGAGCATAAAAAGAATTCATGAAAATATAAGAAGAAATCCTCAAAGTTCTGCAAATAAAATGGCTGAAGAAGATAATGCGAGTCGTAGAACTATGTAAGTTTTCCTAAATGAAGACCTGAGAGTTCATCCTTATCGCAAAAGAAAAACTCAAGGTTTGACTAAATCACGAAGAATAAAAAAAGCTACAAACATGTAAGAAATTGCTTAGATGGCACGGTAGAAAGAACGTTGACAGAATGATATTTTCTGATGAGAAACTATTTTGCACTAAAAAAATGTTATAATGCCAAAAATGATGTTGTATATTTAAAAACTATAAAGGATATACCTGAAAACCTTCGTACAGTCAAACGCTTTCAAAACAAGAGTTCTGTTATGATTTGGGGAGCAGTCTCAAACAATGGAAAATTGCCTCCGAAATTCATTGATAAAAGGGTCAAAATCAATGCTGAGTTTTACAAACAGGACATATTGGCAACACATTTATTGACATATGCTGACAGATTATATCCTAAAACGAACTGGATATTTCAACAAGACTCTGCACCTTCACACAGAGCAAAATAAACACAGGATTGGCTTCATGTCAACTGTCCCAAATTTATCAAGCAAGAAGATTGGCCACCTTCATCACCGAATCTTAATGTATTAGATTATTGCATCTGGGGTATCTTAGAGGCTAAAGTGAATGCTAAATAATATAGAAGTTTGGACCCACTTAAAGCTTCCATATTGCAAGAATGGGACAAATTACCTCTAAAAGTGATTCGTGCCGCAGTCGAACAGTGACGCAACAGATTATCTTTAGTAATCGATAAAGATGGTGGGCAATTTGAATAAAATCATTTCTAGATAAACTGTCATTTATGTTTTTTATCATACTAATGGAATTTTCATTTTATATTTTATATCTGTGAAATAAAAGGACTCAATAGTTGTAACAGTATTTAGTAGCCACCCTCTAAATATAACCATAAATAATAAAAATAAAGATGAGTTAGACTAGGCCTGTCCAACCTAAAACACTTGGAGGTCCGCATTGGAAATATATTTTATTCACTCAGGCCGCACCGTATATACAGTCATAGCCCCCCCCCCCTCTTTCCTCGACTAATTTCGCCTTAAATTAGTGTACAGACATGCGGCTGGTGCCGATCGGTTAATAATAAGGCCTAGTTTAGACGGTTTAGTTAGATTTTGCTTAAGGGGGTGTATACATATTAAAACTGGTATCAACTTCATTTTTTTTCATAGGCAACCCCCAATTTCGACAAGCTTTTTGGATTATTTGGATCAAATCAGCCCAGTAAATGATATAGTTTATATATTTTTCACAATTTTTCAGAGTTATAATTTGTTAAAATATGGAGATGCAAATGTTAAATAAATGTATAAACATTAATTCACGTCTTCCCAAAAAATCAACATATTAAAATTTCATTTTTTTTTTTTTTTTTTTTTTTTTTTAACGTTAGAATGAAGTAACCCAAATATATTCCATGCATATTTTGGATTGAAAAACGTTTTTTGAAATATGAAAATTATTAATAAATTCATATTTCGAAAAATAAAGAATTATGACCTACATTAATTTCTGCACGAATAGAATAGGAATTATCAAAAATATGGGATTCTAAATTTACAGTCCGTTCCTATCATTATTTTTCGAATTACAGTGATATTTCAATTTGTATTGCTCTTAGGTGGCTGTCTGTCACTTGTTAACATTTGTGCCATATATTACTTTGCATGAGCATGATTTAAAATAGTTATTCAAGTACATTTAGCCGTACATATCATTTCTTAATTAGCATTACTTTATTTTATGTTTAAAGTTGTTACTTCTTTTCCGATTATTATCTGAATGGATATAATACTTTTCTGTGAGATATCTTAATTTTTTCTTTTTTTTTTTTTTTTTTTTTTTTTTTCTTTTTGAATGATAAAAAATATTCATCAATCTTAAACCTTTAATAAATAAGATGAACATTAATAAATTTAATGTCTCGTCAGGGAACGTACATACTTCATACAGCAGAGAATCACAAGATTTCGAAGACTAAAAGCTGTTTTAAGCCAAAAATCTACAGTGTACGTTTCGATCTTGTGACAAAATCCATCAATTAAAAAAAAATAAAAAAATAAAAATAAAAAATGAAGACAATTAAATAAACAAAATTCAAAGAGAAATGGTTACGGAAAGCTATAAATGTACTTAATGTATTTACATATGTTTAAATGTATTGAATTCATGTTATAATAAGTTGAGTTACTGTCATCAATTTTAAGTAGAGGAGTACAAGATATTATGCGTAAGAATTAAAACAACTGAACATTTATGAAGAAAGCGATAAGGTAAACAGTATCTTAAATGAATATAAAAATTAAATTTTAGACGAGAAGACCATTTAAATATATTCAATAAAGTATTTAACCCTAAGTTCTCCCATTGGGCTAAACTAATAGCAGCGATTTGTTTGCCGCCCGGTATTCTCGAGCAATAAGAGAGAAGCAGTTTAGAGTGTATGAAGCAAAAACTTTCATCTTTCTTCTATAAACCTAATGAATCGCCCAGCCTTAGTTCATGTAAAATATACAGATTACACGCGTCGAAATTTCATCTACGGGTTACATTAACCCAGTAAAATTGTAACAAAAAAGTTAAACACACAAAATAGCAAAGTACTAAAATTTTTATACTGAAATCAAGTAAAAAGTTTGATTTCAGTATAAAAAATAATCTACAAAGTATAATAATATTTTAAATGCAATAACTACCGTAATAATTGCATTGCAAAAATTTGTCAAGCATGTTCAAAAACTTTTGCGTAAAGTTTGACAAATAAAGTTAGTTACATTTCTAGTTTGTATTTTAATGTTTCTTGACCAATCCCAGACAATTTAAAACATTCTATGTTTTTTTTTTTTTTTTTTTTTGTCAAGAACAGTTAACATTCTTTTAAAATAGTTGCAGTAATACTAAAAAAATGTCTAATTTTAACCATTCAAAAATATATGCGTCAAATGAATAATGAAACATTTTAGCACGTGTATTAAAGTATTCAATGCTCAAAGGTAACGTATGGTATTAGGATTAACCCGTTAGCGCCTAGTGTCCTCATTTGAGGACAGCTAATAAAGCGGCACGTTTTTTTTTTTTTTTTTTTTTTTTTGTGGTTTCTTTGAATGATTTCTGCTTTTTAGTGACAGTTTATAGCGTCACTCTGAATAATCCCTGAAAGTTTTATGTGCCTACTATTAATTATTATTTCATAATTTGGATAGTCATTTTATGATTTTTGCGCAGATATACCAACTTAGGTAAAGCTGAATAATAATATATATTATAATACTTTACTTTCGAGATCTTTGTCAACATATAATAGGAAATTAATCTAATATCTCGACGTTTTTCTATCTCAAATTCTTCTCGCTAGAACACTAAACATCAATAAATGAGGATAGGCTTTAAATTTAAAGCTATCAGAAGAATTGTTTAAGTTAATGTATTTTACTGTCAGTTGTCTATATTAATTTAGAAGTGAAATAATTAGCTAATAATATTTTGCAAAAATAATTCGGGCGTTAACGGGTTAAGGCCGATTGACTGCACAAGGGTCCTTGGTCTGAGGGGAAGTCCCCTCTGTGAGAGAGTCTTTCTAAGGGGTCCTAGCCCGTATTTCCGAAGTTTTACGAGAAAACCACGGAAAATTCCAAACGGCTAGGTCGACGAGCGCAACCTAGGATCGAACCCACAACGCTAAAAGTATTTGACTTTATTCTGATTTTTTCATATAAAACTATCAATCTGAAAAATAAAACATGCTTTCACGATTTAAGAAAAAAAAAGAAAATCGTTCACGGCGCGATACTGACTGATGATATTATATGCAAAAATTTTCAAAACTTTTGCTTATCATATTCGTATTTCTGAAGGCTTACCCAATAATTACGAAATAAAAAATAAATCGAATAGTTAGAATGGAAGATATTAGCTATCAAAGTTCCCCGGGTTATGCTACAGGGCTATAGAAGAATAAGGGCTAGCTCAATCGTCTCCGAGAAGTGAAGACCGGAAATGGTCACTGATGACGTAGTATGGTTCACGCTTCGAGTCAAAGGATAAGATAAAACATAGGAGAAACACCGTTTCCCTTTTTTTTTTTTCAGAATTTTTCATTCAAAATTATTTGTACTTGATAACATCTGCAGAATTTGAAATTTAATGTAATAAAATAATTTTTTTAATAAATAAATAAATAAATTGGTAATATTTTTAACTATAGAAAAACATCCGAAATAGTTTAATTTGTTATTACTATAATATTACAAAAAAGAAAAAAAAAAAAAAAGTACTACGCAATTACACGGTATAATGATTTTAACAGAAATTTCGTTATTTGTTCTAATATTAAAATTTCAAAGTTAATGCTTCTCTCTTACGCGGAAATATTTAAATATTTTATAGATATAAATCTAGGAAGAAAACTTAAACTTCATTAGGAATAAGTAAGCATTTTAAAATAACTGTTGCCATAGATAATTTTTCATAGAATAATTTATTTTTAAATATTGTTTTTGAATAAAAATAAATAGAGATAAATAAATAAATAATAATAGTAACCAAATAAATGAAAGAAAGAAAAGAAAAGGGAAAAAATATAGCGTAATTTATGAATATTTTATTTTATTTAACATTCTGGATTTTATTGAATATATCTTTTCTGTTTCTGAGCTCTTTTTTGTTCCTGTCCTCTGAAAGCTAGTTCAGGGGAGGTGCCTGGTTCGAAGTAATGTAACGCTTAATGGTCTGACAGATCAGAGTTTTCCACGGTTTTCTCCTAAACTCGCGTGAATACAAGATAGAGATCTTTAGAAAGACCCACCATGAAGGGCATCTCACACAGGCCTAGACCCCAAGTATAGACATTTGGCTTTCAAATCCTACAATACAATACATTTACTGTTCTAAGAATTTGCACGAAAGCGAATTTCATTCTCTTATATTATCAAATAAATCGTGTTAGTATTTATGTTATAAAAATCTAGCCATTTTTATTGAATATAGATATTCATTAACTGATTTAACAAGGTAATGCATATCCAAATAGTAAAGTAATTAAGTAATTGAAATAGTTATAAATAAATTAGTAATTATTAAACCAATTAAATATTTTGAATTACATTATAAATTGGCAGTATACAGAGTAATAACCAAAATTCTAGAAGGAAAGTTATAAATGCATAAAAATACGAATTTATTATAAAAATTAAACGCCTTACCTCAAGTTTCAGTTTTATTTAATCCACTATTTACATATCAAATTATTGAATCCATTTTTTATTTTTCTGTTGAGCCTTTCGGGCTGACACAAGAGATGCTGTTCGATTTAAATGTCTAATTCTAATAAAAGTTCGAATTCTCGCAAATAATTGAATAGCACTTTTCTGTACAAATGGAAAGCGAGTTTGGAGTTCTATTATCATATTTTTTATAACTCCTCTTCCTTTTTTGAAATTTTCTCCATGAGTAACTCGAAATACAGTATCCATTTTTTTTACAGTTTCCATCCAGGAAGGAGTAGGAATCGTAAGTCCACCGGCTGATAATTTTATTATACACTTAGCATACAGAGGGGCATCAGGAAAGTTTTTTGTTAAAACACCTAAAGAACAGTCATTGTTTTTCTGACGCTCTCGGCATGCTATGTAGCCAGCAATAAAAGCAAGTGCTTCTTCTTCCTTTTTTTGAAAAAGTTACGTCTGTATAGATTTCAGATATTGGTTCATCAAAAATATTTTCAAAATTTATCAAATCTTCGTGTTCGTCGGGAGCTTCGGTATCTTCAAATAATTCATTTGAATCAAAGGCATTCTGGATCATTTTACTAGTTAAATATGAATTTGCCTCTTCTGTATAATCTATATGATTTATCTTTGGTGATAAAGTTGGAAGTTTATTCGCTAGAAGTAATTTTTTTAGCCTAATTATTACTTCTGATAGTGAAGGATGGTCATTGAACCTCCCAAGTCCTCTAATTTGGCTGAATAGACTTTCAAGCGCATCTTGCGTCAATCTTGTTGTTAAGATATATTTTATATTGTGTTGTTTTAAAGTTTCACTTAGACCAACAAGAGAATTTATTGATACAAGAATTGCCTTCTGAAAAGGCATCATACTTTTCTTCCCAGTCACTCGCAGCTCTGAAATTTCTTTTTTCATTGAATTTAAAACTGCTATTTGATCTTTGTAATACTTCTCCAAACCAAAAGCAGCTTTCATTGGTTTACTTTTGAGGGGTTCAGGAAATTTGCTATTCATTATGTCAAAAAAATGATCGATCATTTAAAAAAAATTGAAGGCTTTATCATTACCCGTTAGATGTTTGATTGCATTTGCTGTAGTGGCTGAAAACAACGTTTTAGCTGGGGCAACTTTCTGTCTTTCGTTACCTTTTACATTCAGCATTTGAAATTTTAATTTATGGCACAGCTTATCTCCCCTTTATCTTTCTCTAAAACTTCTTTCACAATTCCAGAATCAATATTTGTTCCATCTCCTAATAACAGTCCTTTATTAAGAAAATGATTACGTAATAATTTTAAATAGTGCGGCATATCTGCAAAAACCCATGTTTTTGATAGAGGATTTGATGGATTAGAGAAA
This sequence comes from Salticus scenicus, assembly GCA_963930645.1. NCBI lineage: Eukaryota > Metazoa > Arthropoda > Arachnida > Araneae > Salticidae > Salticus > Salticus scenicus. The sequence continues at coordinate 229,692,587 of OZ005657.1, forward strand.
AATGAATTTGTTTCGGAAATTTTCAGTTCTTTCCATAGTGTCTGACATCCACCTAAATCCGAAACAATAGCTGTAACTTGAACACCAGTTTGTTCAACGCATTCTATGATATGAAATAAAAGGTTTTTATTCATTTGTTTTTCAAATTGAAAATAACCTGGCTGCTTCCATGGTGATGTAAGGCCCCTAAGAAGAATAAACTGGACTTTTTTAAAAGGACCAAGTATTTCATCCAGTTTTATATCATAGCATAATTTCGAGTCAATGTGTATCTCGTCGAAACTTAATACACTTAATTTCTCAGCTTGAGTTAAATTTTCAGCATTTTTTTTCATTAAAAGGAGAACGTCTTTCAAAATACCTGGCGCACAATCAAATTTAGCACACCACCTTTTAATTGTGCTGTTACATGGAAGTGGTATTTTAATTACATTCATCCAATAATCAAATAATCATAAGATTTAGACGATAAGGATTTTAAGACAATGGATTTTGAAATATCATCAGCAGTCCAGTTTACTTTTTTACTGCCTGCAATTGCAGCTATTTGAGTTTCACTCAATATACCTTTAATATTTTCTTTAAATTTTTTTAAGTTTGCGTTTTCTTGTTCCAGAAGTTTAATTTTTTTTCTTCAATTTTTTTACTTCAGCTATATTTTCTGTCTTATTACGTTGAGTTCTTCTCAAATTTTGTGCAATAATTCTAAATGCATTACTTTTTTCTCTCTTTAATATAGACAATTCACTTTTTACGCATCTTAACTGAAGATTTAAACTCTCTTGATTTTTTAATTAACACCTCACATTTTTGGCAATTTTCTCTGGCTGAGTTTCCGACTTTATCCACATTTGTATTAATATCTTCAACATTAATTATTTCTTTGCTGCATATTTTTATATTGTCCAAATCATCCAGTCTAGCTTGTGCATTTTTCAAAATTTTTCTTTTTTTCTGTCTTTCAGATCGAGGGGTTATTTCTTCTTCGGATTTTGTAAAAGGTAATTTTGCATTTGGAACCGAAGAATTCTTCAATTTTCTTTTAAGCGGTAAACCTAATAATCTATTTTGGATATCGTCAACATAATCATTTTCAAGAAAATGATCACTACAAATTCGTGCGTTTTTCGGATTAACGAAATCTTTTCTTCGGCATCTGCGAATCCATTCTTTTTGCAGTTCTAAATCTTCAGGAAATCGATGAAATAAAACATTCTTTTCCTTATTTCTATGCGTATTACTGCAAGTAGCAATAGCGCAAGAGGCATTTTTACATTATTTACGCGCTTTTACGTAAAATATAACTTAAACTTATTCTTTAAATAAAATTAAAGCTAAATTTAGAAGAAAAAAAAAGCTTTTCAGAATCATTTATCTATATATTCTAATAATGAAAAAAACCATCTATCCCCAGTTTATCTCTATCTTTCTTAGCGTGTGAACGTGAACCACACCACGGCGTGGACCAAGTGACGTCATGAGACTTCCTGTTTTAGGGAGAGGGTGGATTCAGAGCGGCGAGCGTTATCTCAAAGGAATGAGCCAGCCCTTCTCTTTCTATAGCCCTGGTTATGCTAATCCAGTGTGGTAACCCTGAGGGTTAATTATAATGAACACGTATTTACATTATCATTTTTAGTATGTAGAAAGAAAAACTTTATATGTGATACCGCTGTCTGTCGATAAAAATCTTAATAATTCCATTACAAAATTAATTCGAAATAGTTTATTTAAAGTTAATTTTATTTCTTAACTTTATCAAATTTAGACGAGCATTAAAAATGTATTTTTGTGCAATTTTGCTAACGCAAGGACCTGTGATACACCCCCTCTGATTATTATTTAAACTTACTGTGAGCTTAAAAATTTTGATTATTTATAATTTCCATTTTAATTTAGTTTGAAATTTGAATATATTAACAACAGATAAACAAAACTGCAGTCATACAAATGTACAGCCCGTCAATCCTCACCTATCGCATCAGTAAATTATGCAGAGAGACTCTGAAAAGGCCATTCGTCAGGTATTATTGTCCACTTTTAAGGTATGTGAAAAAAATTAGTTTAAGGGACCCTCTCTGTATTGAAATTGTGTTAAACTTTAAAAATTTCAATCACAATATGCAATTTTGGTTCTATATATCGATTCTATGATAACTTTCATTCCCAGATATACATTTAAAAACCATTCGGTTAATAAGTTTAGTATTTAAACACATTTAAATGTTCGAACTTTTAATGTTAAAATCATATTACCCATTTTCATTCGTATCTCTTGCAATTTTTATTTTTTCCAGTTGGTTATTTTTGTAGTGTTAATAACCGTTATTCCAAACATAATTATGGGTTTGGGTAAGATTTTAATGTATTTTCTGCATAGAATGAAAACTGTTAAATAAATATTTAAAAAATATGAATTGGGACTTGCGTTTATTTATTTATTTTCGATTCACAGCTCCTTCAGATATGTGTGTATATGTTACCGCTAAAGTGCAGAAATTAGTTAATCTGCAGATTAGCTAGGTAATATGCACATTAACTAGGGTGATCCGAGTGAGGGAAACTGTTTCATTTCTCAAATTACCTAGGTAATCTGTGAATTACCTAGATAATATGCACATTACCGACTAGACACCCGTTAATCTGCACATTACCTACTAGGCACTCGTTAAACTGAAAATAAGATCTCCTGGTGATGTAATTTTACAGCACGCTGTGTTGTATTTGTTTTTTCATTCGAAAAAAAAAAAAAAAAAAAAAAAAAAGATTAGTTTACAGTTTTCCAATGCTTTATTAAACTATATTTTGCAGCATACATATATCTGTACAAGTTTGGAAAATATATTAACGTTACAAAAAAAAAAAAAAAAAAAAAAAAAAAAAAAGACTTAATGCCATACTATTAAATGTCATAATATTAAAAATTAATACATTTTTTTTTTCTAGTAAATAATATTAATTTAAATCAATTTTAAAATAATTTAGTTTTAAAGAGTTGTGGTTTAATAGTTTTATTTCGGGAGGAAATAATTACTGTGTTGTAAATTTGATATTCATAATTCAAAATGGAGTCTCACGAGAGAGAGCTTTTAGATTAGATTTCATTAATAAAATGCAGACCCTTACCAAACTTATATTGACAGAATTAAAAAAGAGAAGAAATAAAATCAAAATTAAAACAATTATAACTTAATTGTTGCTTTAAATTTTGTGTTGGTCATAATAAGAAAAAGAAACGTAATCATGGCTTCAATCCTCCATATTTCGCGTTTACCGTTTATTATAGCGGAGCGGAAGGGGTAAAAGTTTTAGGGGTTCGACTCCCGGTCTTGGCATTATTTTCACTCAGTCGAAAAAAAAAAAAAAAATCAATAAATATGATTTTCTTCCAATCAGTTGATTCTGTGATTTTAATAAAAATTGTATTTATTTCTCCCATTGTTTAATGGTGTTTTCCATTACCTGCGGCTTATTTCTGTCGAGCTATCTATATGATAGAACAGATGTTTCTGCCTAAAGGTTGTCTGAGTGAGTAATGCTAACCGGTTGTCAGCCTGGATAGCTCAATTGGTAGAGCCTTGACCTTGTAAGTCAAAGTTCCGGGGTTCGAGTCCCGGTCCAGGCATTATTTTCACTTAGTCTGAAAAATAAAATTTCAGTAAAAGTTAGTTTATGTTTGAAGTTTCGCGTATCTGTATCACATGACTGTTTGACGTCACAGTGAATGTAAAAAAAACTAAGGCTCGAAACAAGCATTTGAACTTTAACGATACAGAAGCCGCTAATGTGCAGATTACCTAGTTAAAATGCGGAAAACTCTTGATTCAGCACTTTAACGGGTCATTTTAGTTAATCTGCAGAGTAGCTAGCTAATCTGCACATTAACGGATTTAGAGCTTTAAAGGTAACATATACAAATTTATAGCTCATTCGATTAAATAGTTTTTGAGTTATGCCTGAGAAACTGTTGAACATATGTCCTGAATACGAGGGGGTTGTGGGGTGGGGCTGGGGCACCTGCCCCCTCTGAAAATTTTCAAGTGGGGCATCGTCCCCTCCGAAATTCTTTCCTATTTTCTACATTATATAAATAAAACTTCATAGAAAATTTCTTTTGTCAATGCATACTTTTATTGTATATTAAATTAATGTTTTATTTTTTTTTTTTTTACACTTCGCAACGCAGTTGAAAATCTTTATCTGTTTAGTTTATTTGTTCGTTCGCGCCGTTGTTTACAAATATGCGGGATTGCCGTCGCCGTACTTTTTCCACCACTATTTTTGTACAACAACCTTTGTTTTTTTTGAATCGCATAAACATATTGCAAAAGATTGCTACTTATAAATTGTGCCGAAAAAATACACGGACATCGGTGACTCTGATTATGCTTTGAATCGCCATGAAATTGTTATGTACGAACAGTCCAAACGGCTGCTGCCAAAAAAATCGACCTTATAAATATAAAGCTGATTATATATATATATATATATATATATATATATATATATATATATATATATATATAGAATTCATTGTTACAATGAAAATATGAGAAGGTTGTCTGACCAAAGCCAAGTTTAAGAGAAACAACCTTACTTCCGATCAAAAATTTCATGATTTAATTACTCCACACACATAAAGAGGAGACTGGTGCTAAAATATAGAGGATAATGTGCTTTTTAAAATGGCATAGGGTTGCCTGGTTAAAGCCATCAAGAAACAGAGGTTTCCTCAAAAATAGGGGACGAATTTTATCGATTTATGTACAGTCGAGGAAAAAAAAAACGCAACACCCGCTGTAATTTCGTTATTAATTGACGCATGAACATCTAATACACATAATTCAACAGGAAATTAAATGCACTTTCTGAAAATGTTGTCGAATTTTGAATTAGGGGTCATCTACATATTGAAATGAGCACCAATTCTGATTTTTTTTTCAATAGCAACACCTAATTTTGACTTCATATTCGAATTTCTGAGAGTCTGGCAGTGCGGAAAAGTATACTGTTTGTATACTTTAACTTTAGTATTTATAGAGTTATAATCAAAAATGTGTTAGGGGGTTATCAATAAATGTAGAAAAATAAAATTAAGATCCTATAAGAAACAGATAAAATTTTAATATTTCACACAGGAAATCTTTCAGGTAAAAAAGAATTATAAAAATTAATGACTTAACTAACCAAGTTAACTTAACTGACTTAACAAAGTTAATAAATTAACTTTGTTATTTTTTGAGATTTGATTCGTTATGTCATGCAAAACTTTATAAGAGACCACTAAAACTAAACCACTCCAAAAGGAAGATTTATTTATATCTCGAAAAATAATAACTGGAATGAGTTGCAAATTTGCATACCCATATTTTTTAGCATTAAGATTCATTTTATGTAAAAATTAATATAGGTCATTATTCATAATTTTTATGAATATGAATTTATTAATATTTTTCAGAATTAAAAATATTTTTCAGAATCAAAAGTAATGATGGATTACGTTTGGGTTTCTTCACTGTATCTTGTAAAAAAAAAAAAAATTATATCGTTTGTGTTGTTTTTTGTGAAGATATTAATAAAAGTTTGAAATATGAATTTAACATTAGCACCTTCAAACTTTGAACGCTTATAACTCTGTGAAAAAATAAGTAAAATATACAACCAATATAGTTTTTCGCGTTGTCGCGATCCAAGGAATTCAAATATAAAATAAAAATGGGGCATTACCATTGAAAAAATCAAAGTTGGTCCACGTTTTAATATGTAGATGACCCCCAATTCAAAATTTCAGTTCATTTTCTGAAACTAC